>SRMA01025717.1:17273-97798 GCA_007224835.1 Danionella cerebrum
TGGGACTTGACTCTGACTTGCCCTGTATTGACTTGGGACTTGACTCTGACTTGCCCTGTTTTGACTTGGAACTTGACTACAACTTGCCCTCTATTGACTTGGGACTTGACACGGACTTGCCCTGTATTGATTAGGGACTTGACACTGACTTGCCCTGTATTAACGTGGGACTTGACTCTGACTTGCCCTGTATTGATATGGGACTTGACCCTGACTTGCCCTGTATCGATTTGGGACTTGAGTCTGACTTGCCCTGTATTGATTTGGGTCTTGACCCTGACTTGCCCTGTATTGATTTGGGACTTGACCCTGACTTGCCATGTATTAACTTTCGACTTTACTTCTAAAGTAGTTACTTGGCTCCACTTCTGTAATCATATCATTCGTATTCTCCACCAGCTTCACTGATAACTAGTTGAGTCGAAACGTTTGTAATAAATTTTCCTTATATTCTTCGAAGGATTCTGCATCTGGATTCCGTTTGTTGGTGGTGAGCATTATATGTAAGATAGACCTGAGTTTGAAACACTGTCAAATTCACTTCCGAAAACTACTTAACACAGAGTGAGAGAAATTTTTAATTATTCTAATTAAGCCTATTATTGTTTAATCTTTGATAATTAAAATATAAAGTAAACGGAAGTCATATAACAGGAATGTGAAATTTGATCTGTACGGAGAAAACTTTAAAGGAGAAGCACGGGAAGTGAAACCCAACAAATGATGTTGAACTGTAGGAGTTAAATCTATGTATATAAAATATAATACGCATCTGCTGGTCTGCTGGTGCCTATGTCAACTCAGACGCATCCTATCATGACCAAAGGGAGGTGTATAACTATAAAGGGTAAAAAGTTTATAGAGTTACTCCCTGTACACCAATCATGGTTATTTAATCATGGGTCCAGTTTTAATCTGGAGATGCCAACAGAAAAGCCATGCAAGCTTTGTCCAAGGTCCACACAGAAAGCACATACCAGCTTAGCAGCAGCATTGCTATATACTACGCCATTGCTGAACAATTGAGCATCGGTACAAAAGACAAGTTTTGCAGATTAAATTTTGATTTATTTATGTTTCAAATTGTAAAATGCACAAGAAGTGCTGCATTTGCTGATCCTGCAGAATTATTTGGCTGGAGTAAACTGCTATTCTGATTCAAAAGGTATGTTTTAGTCCCTTCCCCTTAGTGCTCAGTTTCAAGGGCTAAAAAATTTTAAACACACCTTATTCAATGATTAAAGCGGAATGCACCCAAAATGGTCCAAATCTTCCTCTTTGTTAATGCATCAACAAAATTTTTCTTGCCAATAAAGACTATACTTACAGTATAAAATATAATGTTATAGCGTTCCTGTAACTCAGTTAAGTATTGCGCTAGCAAAGCAAAAGTTGTGGGTTCAAATCCCAGAGAAACCAATTACTGACAAAAAAATTTGTAAATTCCCTGAAATGTAAGTCGCTTTGGATAAAAGTACCTATCAAATACATAATATCCTGCAGCTATTCATCAAAAGTCTTAAAATAACCCTTTTCTGTTATATATTTGTCTTTGTAACTTTTATGTGTTGAAATAGTGGTACAGTATAACTGTAAAAATTAGGCACATTGCACTGCATAATGTAATGAAAATGGTACTTTAGGCTATTATTTAACATTTTGGGTAGTAAAAATGAACAAAACAAAAGTTCCGCCCCAAAGGGAAGTCATAGTTGACAAAAAACTGGGTTTTAATATTGTAAGTAATTTTTGTTCAAAAGCTTATTGAGTTTTAAAATAAAGAAGTCGAGTTTGAGTGCATAATGTGGTAAAAATGCCACGTTTTAGCTATTATTTAACATTTTTGAGAAGTAAAAATTAAAATATTCAAAGGTTCAGCCCCAAAAGGTACTCATAGAGGAACAAAAAAGCTGGTTTTAATACTGTAGGTGTAAGTCATTTTGTTCAAAATCTAGAAAGCCAGAATGATACTTTTGAGACGGTCTTTAAACTTCAACGTGACCTACATCAAGTTAATTTAATGCCACTTAGTATAAAATCACAGAATCCCTTCAATGTAGTTTTTTTTGGTTTAAAGTCAAGCATTATTATTAACACCAGGGACAATAACTAGGTGGTTGAGGTAGAAAGGAATCGCACCGCTGATGTCTCTCTGCTCTCCTCCTCAGTGACCGGGATTCCGGTGCCCTGCAGCAGCCAAACGCTTGGGCTGGCGCTCGGGCTCGGGGGTAGCCCGGAGTCCGGACTGTCAAGCGGCCGCTCAGCCTTGAAATTCATATCCAGAGGGTCGTCGTCGCAAACATTCCGTAGGTTCAGTCTTCCCACCATCGCTTTAAAGTCGGGGGAAACTCGGCTGACCTAGACAGAGCAAGATCCAAGCGGTCTTAAACCGGAGAACGGTTGGCGATAATCCGCTTTGTGGCGCTAGTTCCCCTCCACGAGTCGCAGATATCAGGAAAACCGGACTGTGTGTAGTTTATAAAAATGCTTTGAATAAAAGTATATTCCCCTGAATCCTGCGTCAGTCCAATGTGCGTGAAAGATACACCAGCTTCAGAGACTGTTTGCATCTATACCCTCGGCTCTCAAATGATCTTCAGTCAAGCTCCCAAAGAAAGGAAACGCCTTTCAAATAGCTGAGTCCTGCCTCTATTCATCATTTTATCCATCCACCAGCTAGTCAAGAGCCATTTCACCAAATGAGTGCCATTTGCTTGTTGTAACCTTTCAAAATTTCTTTTTTACTTCACTTCAAAACATACCCTTCCAATAGCATACATAATTAAGTATTTCAAATGGGTATTGGTCCATCCTGATTAAACTATTGAAATGTTTTATTTGATTTAGAATCAAATGATGGGTGCCGTATTTTTAATACAATAACAAGACAAACTATGATGATGATGATGAAAGTAACGATTTAATATTTTTTGAACCAAACTGTTATTCCTAGCAACGAAAAGGTCTAACATCTATTACAGTGTTACTAATTGATAGAGACGTGTGTGTTGGCTCATATAACTCATAGTGACAAAAGGAACATTATGTCATGATTCCTTCATAGCAACTAAACTTTTACCCTAGCAACCAAAACATCTCAGCTTGAGAAAGATCATTGATTGATGGGTAGTTTATAGCATTTGTCGTTTTACGAAAAGTTCTAACTGCACTTTTACAAGCCAACATCAGTTTGTGTGCAAACTTTAGCCTTCTAGTTCAAATTTGTAATGTCATAAAATACACCCGGCACTTAACAAAATACATTAAATGAAAATTTTGGACTTGTAATGTACATTTAATGACTTGCATTTGTCTTTTAGAAATTAACTGTTCCAGAAATAATCATAATAATTGCAGTTATTGAAATATAATCTTACATCTGTAAGGCAACTCAAATACTGTAATCGTACATTCATTGCACACGTTGTTTGAGGCAGTTTTTTTTAAATCTTAATGATTAAAAAACGATTTCCAAGGAAGAAATAATCATAAAAAAGAAAGTGAAGAGCATGGCAGCAATACATTACAGGAGTTGACTAATCTGTGCACATAATATGACTAAGCAAGTGCATCTTTCCAGTAGAGGACATTTAAATGAAAACAAGTTTATCCTCAGCATGTCGGCTATTATTTCTTCATTCCAAAGATCCCCTGTGAACTAGTTAGAGTTTGCCAAGAAACTATCGCTATCATGGGAGTGCGCCCGTAATTCTTCCTGCAGGGTTAAACATCTTCAGCATGCTTTCATTCAAGCCCAACCTGGGAAAGTATTTAAAAGGAAAAACAGATTGGTCGTTTAAGCAGAAGACAGGAAATCACCTAATATCTGCCAATCCCCTAATCCACAGATGTTTACTCTTACAGCGAGTGGACATATATGAAACAAAAAAATGCATTTAAATAATTTTTATGTTGAATATTCCTGGCTAGACATCAATGTGCTACATACCAGCAGGTTACCATTTAGCAGAAATGTGCAACAAACAAGTCTCTGGGTGTTAGTGTAGTAAAGCATAGCCAGAATCGAATAGGTCCCTGAGACCCAACCCTTCCGGAGACCATAAGGTTTATAGAAATGCACATCATGAGATCCCGAAAAGCATCAACAACAAAGGAACTTCCAAACACGCAGTATTAATGACACACAAGAAACAAAATATTTCCATCCCCTTAATGTGCATTTGATGGAGTTGTTGGAAATACAGAGTTACTGGATTCTCTTCTTGATGAGCTTTTCTAGTTTACGGATGCGAGAGGATTCTTGTTCTGGGGTGGGGGCACTGAAGGACAGTGATGGACCTCCTTCTGCTCCTGATGGCGGGGTGGGCAGGCGTTGTCTGAACAGCTCCAGCATGGTGCTCTGCTCACTTCGCTTTAGTCCCTAAAGTTTGGAGAGGAGACTGGTCAACAAGCTTTACAAACTGTTCAACTTCACCAATTTTTCAAAAACAAAAGCACTTTCAGTTAGTGGTGGGGTGAAGCCATTCAATCAACTCTTTTTAAATCATAACAACAACAACAACAACAACAGAAACTTTACAAATAATCCTGATTAAAAGTTTACAGCCACGTTTAATATTTTGAATTCCCTAAAACATCAGCTTAAAGTCTCTTAGGGTAGTTGTTGATGAGGTTCTTTATCTTCTCTGATGGAATAGCAGCCATTTCAATGTAAAAAATACATTCGACCCCTTCAAACATGTGGCAAATCCACAGTGGTGGTTCCTCCACAGACTCTCTATGTGACGGTGTCAAGTCTGGCTTGGCAAGCCCAGGAGCTGAAAGTGCTTCCTCTCGAGACAAGACGTTATTACGTAGGGCTTGTGTTTTGTGTCCTTGCTGGAAACCTCTAGCTGTAGTCAGACGGACTTATTTCAATTTAATTGATAAAATGTTTATGTTGAGAAGTAAGAATTCATATTTTTATTTTAAAGGCATTTTTTGTTTGTTTTATTGGTAAAAATGAAAATCCAAGAGCATCTGTTTAATTTCTAATGCAGAACTTTTCTTTATAGTTGTGTTGATAGAGGGATTGTTTTTACTGATGCGCCATGTGAAAGGGAACGCCCATGTGAAAAACTAACCGTGGTTAGACTGACTTGAGTATACAGAAGATAAAGAAAGGTTAAAGAATTCTGCGTTTCGTCAAGAGTACATTTGATAATTGATAAACCTCAATTCTTCACAATACGTTTGTCATTTATTTTGTATGCTAAATGTCATTTAAAGTACTGTTATTTAGCTTGATTATGTAAGAACATTGTTTGATTCTCTGTGAGAATTTATTTGTGCTTATTTGTACATATTATTTTAGTTCTCACGACATGTTTGGTATGTCGGAGTGACGACGGATGTCCTAAGACGTGCTAATAAACGCCTGTGTGTAAAAAGAACGATTTTGGTCGTGATTCGAACTGAAGGGGAGCTACAAAACCCATCCATAACTCATTTTGATCACATTGTCCCGCCTAGTTTTTTTAGTGGAAAATTGAACCACTGTGTACAACACAAATAAACTTTTGAAGTGGAAAACTATTGAAGTTTGTTCACTGTATAGATAACTTTCGAAAACCATTAAAACCATTTGTGTAAATGTTGTAATTTTGAGGAAATCATTAAAAAAAAAAAAATTCTGCTTTTTCCCATAGACTTCTATTGAGCTGGAATCATTCTGCAACCAACACCCTGGAGGCACTCGCCGCAGTTTGGCTTCACTCCGCCGGCCATGTGAGACACACTTGGTCAAAATGAGATGCGCATTAATGGAAGCAAAAAAGGAAGTCAGTGATTCGTCAAAGCTCACACATGGTATTTGTTTATTGTTTTTTTATCCCTTTGTTTTCATTATTTCCTTCTAGTAAAGTAACAAACAGGCTCAGTGAAATGCAGTGGAGTAAAAGTGCACAAACGTACTTAAGTGCTGTAGCTAAATATTATTACTTTGTTAGATTACAACACTAGATTTGATGGTACTTAGCCCAGTCCATCGTTTCTTTGCTATGGTGCAGTTGTCCTGTGCACCCTCAAAGCATAATGTTTCCACTTTCTCTTCAGTTGACCATGAATTTACCTTCTCTTCCAAAAATCCCAAACGCATTTGCGAGTAACATCTCTCGCTACACAAAGCACCTCCAGTGTTGGAGCAAAACATGATTTCAACCTCAAAAACCAGATTCAAACATAAACATTGAATATTTTTCCAAGTTATTCAAAAAAAGCTGCTTGTTCTGGCACAAATAGATGAATTACAGTAGCGATGGGCGATATCGATACCAATATCGATACTACAAAAAATATTCTATGGACGAACCACAACCAAATATTAAAATTTAACAACTGTTATGAACTTCATTAAAGTAAATCAGCTGAATGAGAGCAGTAAACAATGTATAATATGATTTAAACAGTATTTTTAATATAACTGACATCTTAAATGTGCACTGTATTAAAAACAATGTTAAAAATTATGAGAAAAATGAAAGCCTTGAAAATATAATTATCATATGCACATACAACATATTTCCTCTGGTAAGGGAGAATTACCCAAGAAGGAGGCATGTCAGTCCTAATACTGTTAATTACATTAAATAAATGTCAATGTTACATGGGAGTAAACTTTAGAGGCAAGATTTACACTGATGATATTCCACCAAAAAACAAGGAAAAAGTGAAAGTGTCTAAAAGAGGGAGAGTTTTGTTGACGCCAAACGTGTGCTCCTCCATAAAGTTGTAATTGACAATGATAGCTAGCTAGACGGAGTGGGGTTTCCCGCACTCTGATTGGATGGATGAGTCCATTCAGCTGCGCCAGAGGGGGTTTTAGCAACACAAATGAAGGTAGCGATAGAACAATATAGAACACTTTCTCCTGTTATGTTTTGAATAATGTATTTCTAAGTATCGATACTTTAGTCATTAGATTGATACCCCCCAAAAAATGACGCGTGAGTATCGATATATCAATTCCACAGTATCGATCCGCCCACCACTAAATTATAGTAACTTCAATTGTTTCTTCTGAAACGTGAATTAACTCATAGCTTGATCCAAATAAGTTCATTATGAAAATGTGATTAAAAAGTAATTTGTGTGCTGAAAACTATATTTAGTATATTACAAGCTTCAAAACTAGAGACTAACCTCTGATTATAATCCAGACACCCCCTAACCTCTAGTAACAGCCCAAGAGTTTCGCAAAGTAAGATTTCAAGCATTTAAGGGTTGTATGGAAGTGAGAATTTCTTCATTGACTGGTCTACCTTCATATCGAGGATCTTCTGGAAGGTCTCAGGATTGCTATCGGCCAGTAGTTTGATGTAGTTGTCCACAAAAACCACGGAAGGCTCATGAGGGGCCATGACCACCTGGGAGGTTAAGACAAACAAGTCAGCTAAATTCCAGCTGGCTTCACCCAACTCTTACTGGAGAAACATTTGCACATGGGACCCCCTCTACAAGTGGGACATGATACAGCAGGATAAAAAAAAAGCAACTTTTAACAACGTAATTACTCTACGCTTGAACAAAGCTGAATTAGCCTCAACTGTAACATTTATCCTGGGGTATAATGAGGGTCTCAATAGAGCAGTAAAATGAGGTTAAATGGGGTACACTGAGAAACATTCTTTTCCCTCCTCGGATGGGAGAAAAAAAATCTGGTTCTCTTGCCACTTTACAGATTTGCAACAGTGGGTGGGGGAAGAGTGTGGAAAACAGCCACGTCTCACAGGCAGCAACATCCTTGCCTCACACTTCCTCATGCAGCTTTACATCTCTCTGAGGTTTGAGCCAGAGGATGGTCAGAACCTTTCCCCACCAAGAGAAAAGAGAAGGACATCTTTAACAGATTACTTTCCATGTTTACCCTGTGATATGTGAGCAACCAATTCACTGCCAGAAAAGGAACTCCTTCTTTTTTACCCAAAAACCTCTTAAGATGTTTCCTAATTTTTAAATATATAAATAATAAAAGAGGACGTGCACAGTTGTGTGTCAAGGCAAATTCAGCACATTACAGGTGGTCCCTTGATGTTCAAACTCTTGCAAGAACCACAGAGCAAAATGGTGATGGAAGTAATTACCTGAGAGGCACCTGGGGGCCAGCAAACTTCACCATTAAATGCCAACCAGATTTTAAGACCCTGGAGCAAGGTGGGGCTTCTTTCTTAGATTTTTAAACAGGGAGAATTATACACTACCATTCAAAAGTACTGGGGCACAATGGGGCAGCATTAATTGACTAACCAATGGACCGTTTTCATTGCAGAACATTTGAAATGATGTTTTGGTCATCAATGCTACCAAAGTTCAGCTTTTTGAACCTCCCGTTTAAAAAAACTTCTGCACGTAGTTTCAAACACGATTGTTTTTAATGTAAATCAGCATATTTTATCACAAGTCAATTCAGTTATAGGACATTTTCCCATATTTTTTAAAGGGTTCCTGACGTAATATGTTGTTCACAGTGGCCTAATTGTAATGGAAACGTGATTCTTCTACTCAAAAAGTCCAATTAAACCCACATTAAATCTCTTAATTTTCTAGCCTAGGCATATTCTGGAAATGTGCTGAGATTTGCAATGGGAAAACTTTGTAACTACTCCCTGGATCCACACCTATAAGTTACTGATATCCAGATTCATGATGGTGTATGCAAAGTTACTGTCTGCCGTCAACGCAGATGTGAGGGAGATTAGAGTGATTCATTATGAGCAACTTCAATAAGGAGCGATCAACTTTTTATAAAAGCAACATTGACAGACACTGTAATGGCGCTATACAACATTATAAAGCCATACCTTAGTCAGAATCTGAGCCCGAATCGGATACAAACACACTTTTATCACTTGGGCATCCGATGCTTTTAGTTTTTTTTTCATTAGTCCCGGATAATTCAACTCCAGAAGATTCAGTAATAAATACACTAAAACTGTATATTAACGAGCCACTAAAGGAATGACTTCATTCCGCTAAGACACATCAGAGAGAAGGATTCCGTGGAGGGTCTGTTTTTATTGGCTGATCTGATCTGATGTGTTCGGATTGAGCAAGAGATGTTTTCAGAGAGGCAGAAAAACTCAATATTAGATGGTTTTTCAGCTAAATAAAGACTCGACAGAGGCTCACGTTTCCAAAGAGCCACCAGCAGAAACATTGGCTGATTCCTCCATGTAAAAATCGGGCAAAAAATTAAATTTACAAAGACCTTTTGACATTACAATTTCTTCCAAAGCATACGCTACTGGCTTTAGAATGTTCCCCCATTGTGCCCAAGCTTCCACCTAGGCACACAACAGTTTGTGCCATTACCAATGAATACAATGATGGTCAAATTAGAGAAAAGGTTCGGCGAATGACTTGATTTACTTTGGGAAAAAAAAATGTGCGGCAACAGAGCACTTTTATGGCATCAATGGGAGAACTGTACAAAAGCGCCAATTCAATAGATTTCAATCATTATCATATATTATAGCGGGAGGAGTAACATATTTGCAGCGCGACACCCCCAGTGTCATGGTTACTCATTAAACAGAGCGACTCCTACCAAAAGAGACTAAAACTAATCAAATTATTTTAGGGGTTTGTTTTTCTTTACTACTAATTATTTTGTATTTAAAAATGTTTGTATATATTAGGGGTTTAACTGTTCACATGGATGTATTGAACCATTTCGGTACACTTTCGATATACCGTTTCGGTATATTTCTTTAATTAAATAATAGAAATTTATTATTAGCGCGATATTAAGCGAAGCGGAACATTGTTCCTAGGCGAGTTGCCGCACGGACGCTATTGAGTGACGCACAGTAGAGCTACACGGGTAGCTGTGAGAAATGGACACAGAGAAAGAGAAGCCAGAGCTTGAAGACCCTCCCACCTCACTACGGTCTCCTGTTTGGGAACACTTTGGCTTCTCTGTTAAAATACATAACGGGGATAGACGAGTGGATAAATTTAAAGTTGTATGCCGACATTGTTCCACGGAGATCGGGTATGTGGCAGGTAACACATCTAACATTTTCTACTGCTGGAGATATTGTCACTGCAACCAGATCTGTGCTCTCTCCAGAAAATGTGGATGGGTTAATCTTTTTAGCCAAAAACTTAAAACTTGAATAGTTAGTTTTGTTGAGTTACAAGCTGAAGCTGTTGCTAGGGTTAGGGTTAGTTTTCAGGTCCTAACTAGGATCAGTATTCCATTTGTTATTTAAAAAATGTGTTTTTTCTTTATAAAGAGTGCAATTTATTTAAAATATCACCCACATGTGTCACTTTTATTTATTTTATGCAAGAATTCTATTGTGTATGGCAACTTTTCAAAAAAAAGATTTTGTAAGTTCTTATTGTTTTGTACCGAAAATTAACCGAACCGAGCTCTCCAAGACACTGTACCGAACCGAATAGTATTTTAGCGTACAGTTACACCCCTAATTTATGTATATCCTCAAATTTAAGAACGACTGCTGGTGGAAACTAAGAATACAAACAAAATGGCCGTTGTGCCAATAGTGACACCTCTTCCTGCTCCATTGATAAATCATGTTTATGTAGTCACATAAAATTGTTTATAAAAATCTAGAAAGACTCTAAACTAGATGTAGAAATGGCAGTTTTGGGCAATATTAATTACAATGTCCGATCTTGGGACATGTTTAGTGGGTGGACTGAGGGAACAGGGTTAGAAACTACCTGTGGTTAATAAACAAACTTCAGTTGACTCTTCTAGACATGAATGAGTGGATGGAGAGATCACGAAGAGGATTTGCCAAAGCGTACATCAATAGAACATAACTTTGCACAATCCTTTAGACACGTTAAATAAAAACCTGTAAGTTATGGAAGCTCCAACTATGGACTGCTTAAATTGCAAGCAGGAAACAAAGGCATGCAAGTCTTTCCGGTCTCTTGGAAAGAGCTCATTAAACTAGATGTGCAGTTTAGAATAGAACCCTGAGTGAGCATTGCACCACGCAGAGCTTTATGAGGAGCGGATCATTAAAGGTTTTCCTGTGCTGAGCTTCTCATCAGGAGGTCTGTTTCTCAAATGTTTAAAAGCTGCAAATGCTTGCAAGGTTCCCCACCTTCAGAATCATCTCAGCTCGAGTCATTCCTTTCACTACGATTTTAGTGTAGCTGGCTGGAGCCTTCCTGACCACCTGAGAGCCAATAGAAGGAAGGTCTAGAAGAACTGTCTTGAGGGAATGTGTGTCCAGCAGTAACTATGAAGGAGATGGAAATTAGGAGTAAATTTTACTTTCTCAAAACCCTGAACATTTCGAAGGCTCTACCAACCTGCTCTGCTCCAACCATGCTGATTGGCTTACACCTGAAGAGGTGGTTGATGAACTTGGGAATGAAGGAGCTGAAACAAGAGGAATGTTCAGTAGGAGTTTAAAATTAGCTGGCTAACGAAAGACATGTATAGCAGAGAGTGACACAGCACTGACTTGGTGAATTTAATGCAGAACTGGGTGAAGTATTTCCGGGTGGAGGCCAGGTTGTCTCTAACGATGGGTACATTCTGTTTGATGTGCATGATTACAGAGGTCACGTAGGGGCTTTGGTCTCCTACATGCTCCACACTCTGCCATGGCATCTGACCATACACAAACTCGGATGTCAGAAAGATCTCTTAAACCAAATATTTACCTTAAATATATGCAAAGATTTGACGTTGATATCCACCAATGAGTGCAAACGTAAATTAACTAGGCCTTCTGTGCTGAGGATCAAAATGATGCGCTACCTTGCTCATAGCCGTGAGGGCTGGATCACATGCAGAGTCCAGGTCCTGAACCAAGAGCTGGATACTATTTGAGATGACTCTGCAAAAGACAGTTTCTTGAGAAAATAAGCATTTCTTTGTGTCAAATGTTAAGTTGCCTGTTTAATAATTACGTGCTAAAAGTGTCCATCTCCCCAGTTAAGTTGATTCTCTCCATTAGAGATTTGTCCACCTTCTCTTTCAACTTTTCCTCCAGCTACAGACAGGATACAAAAAAATCTGAATCATTATTTAAAGAAACAATTACATGGAAATGATACAAAATACAACTAAGTTGGTATGTCAAGTAAAGTGTAGGAGTCTCTGTACGCACCGGTGCATTTGACAGTCACACCCACGGTTTTGAATTAAGTAGCAATGATGCAAATGACCTATTGTTTAATTTAGTTGTTAAATGTAATGTGTAGCTATTAAAATGGTTATTAGCGTTGATGTGTTTGGTTTAAATCAAACATTACAAGAGTTATGATTTATACACTGTAAAAACTTTGGAGTGTGATTTACTCAAGAAAAGTTAAGAAAGTTTTTTTCACTTAAAAACGTGAGTAGCTTTAAATGATTTTCCAAGTAACTTTAATAAAAAAATCTCAAGTAAAGTTTACTTGGATTTTCCTACAGTCTTAATTAAATAGAGCAAACTGGAAGAACTCTACCCAGTGAATCAACAACCTCACAGATGGTTAACTCGTGCTAAGTTAGCGCGGATGTTGAAACTCATTTTTACAAAGACTGTCTGTTAAGATTAAGGACAGATTTAAAAATAAAGACAATTGTTGTAACCAAATAAGTTCGAAAAAGCTACAATTAAAATGTAACCTTATCCAAAAGCCTGTTAACTATGTTAGCATGAATGCTGTTAGCATCCACGGTCAAAAAAAGACACAAAACAGGACTGCAGATAAAACTCCACACTTTTCTGCAAACATACATCGACTAATTAATAAAATAGTCATTACATCAGCTTATCAAGCTTATTGATATATATTATGAGCTTATCATCTCTCTACCTTTCCTTGTGTACATAAACCAAGTAAATTTCACTTAGAGTTGTTGATTTTTTTTCGGTGTGATTTGATTAGACGGCAAAAACACAGTAATATTATTTAGCATATTGTATTTAAATGTACTTATTTAGTTTTGGTACTAATATATTATAAACAAAATGTAAGCCAAGTGCTGAATCATGCATGCCCTTTTTAAGAAAAACACATATTACTACTTTTTTGTAAAACATACTTACATAATGGAGGCAATATTTGCTTAGTCCAAAAATAATTTTTGACTGTGTAATTCAAATCAAAATGTGAGAAAATGCATGATTTCAGCTTCATTTTACAGACCCAAAATCGGTTCCATCAGTGCCGGTCAAGGGGTGAAAAGAAAGGATAACCCTTGGAAGTACAAGACTTGTGATATGGCTTTTATTTTTCAAAGCTCTGGCACAAAAAAAGCACAATGGCAGAAAAAGTGATTGGAACAGTGTATACAGTTTAGGAGAGGTTCTGGTATGATTTTGTGATGCAATTTTCACAATGTTTTGACCTCTTCTTCGCTTTTTGGGGGGGATTTATGATTTTTTTTTAATCTTGTCTCAAAACGTATGATTTTTTTTTAATATAAAAAAAACCCTTTCAATCAAAGGCTTAGATTTATGTGTTACGTGCCTTGGGTCACTTTAATTTTGATTTAAATTGTTTCTGAGTATATTTGATCATGTTTTACGTTCAATAGGTGTGTGATTGCGGTCACCTGGAACTTCCCCCAGATTTGAGTGCAGCACTGCTGATTGGTGCAAAACAGAGTGCCACACGTTCAAAAGATGCGGAGTTTCTCCGATCAGGGAGCTCAGTCTGTTTGTCACCGTGTTCGGTGTAGAGCTGCAGGTTCCAGCTCTGTCAGCAACACACTGTCGTTAATGTTTAATAGTTAATAGTCTTCATTTCATTTCGTATAAGTTATTATTTGGCTAATGTGTTGGGGTAGACTTAAGTTTATTTTTAACGATTGTATCTTTTTGTTAGGATTTGTAGTGGATTTTGTTTGTTATTTTGGCCTTTCTCCACCTAAGCCATTCTTCTTTCTATGTTAAATGTTTGTTCTTCAGTAATAAAATTGTAACTTTTTTTTACTGATTCGATTGTGTTTGGTGTTTTGTTGACGGGTGTTGGAACTCTAGTTCGTTGTAAGTTTAAATCTCACCTACACTCTCCTTCCCTTTAAAACGAGTCACACATGTTTCAGCTGAACTCGTACTTCTTTTACGGATGAACTACAGGAAGTTATTGACCATGTCATTGCCATTTCACATTGGTGTCAGAATCTCAAACTCTTTGCCAAAACCATGTCCTGCCCCCATATACCATTTGCTCCATTATGGTTTCTCAGTAGTGATGAAATTTGGCTAAACCCTTCCTCAGAAACCTATGGATGAGGTCACAGCTCTCAGCCAACCAAAGCTTTACGCTATCTATGGTTTCAGCATCTGTTCTATGCTAACATTCCTTTTAGTTTTTAATCATCTGGGCGTGAACCAGTGGGTACCGTTGAATTTTAACTGACAATGCTTACTTTTAGTTTCATAAGCCCTCATTGCAAGCAGGTCTTCCTTTTACACAACGTCCCAGCTTCTCTGGAGATAGGGGTTGGTATTGAATGTGTGTAGGCTGGGTCACCTGTTGTGTGGTAGCCAGGCAGTATTCGGCAGTGCTAAGGATGCTGCAGATAAGACACAGCTCTTCCACTGTAAACTTGGCGACTTCTGATCCCTCTTTCTCCTTCAACAGGCTGCTGATGGTCAGACCACCACTACTGCTGCTGGTCCTACAAGCAAAGATTCACAAAGAGCATTACCAAAGAACTCAAGTCAACCCTCCAGGCCTCCCTGCTGAAAGAAACACAAGAAAGGCTGCTTGGAAACCACAAGCCAGCTTTTCCAGAACATAGATCCTTCTTGGAAACTCCCAAAAACAATACAGTTTAAGCTGCAGAAGGCGACGGGTGGGGATTTCTTGTTCCTTAGAAGAACGCCACAGAAAAATGAGACCACACAAAATCAGGATTCAGGATTATCACCACAAATAAAAGCCTCTTTGACTGGGAGGATCAAAATGAAAATGACAAAGGAGTTAAAAACACGTGAGGACCAATTGGGTGACTCACTTTGGAAGGTTCCCAGAGAGGATCTTCCAAGCGTACTCGCGCAGATACTTCTGGAAGATGGTGGTGAGGGTGATCATGGGCTCTCCAGTGCTCAGCTGGGAGCACTGCACCATACACTTTTTGTAGTACACAAAAAGATCGGCGCAGCTGGGCAGCACAGCCCCCCCCTCATCTGTACCAGATTTAGGGGGGCCTTGTGCCCGGAAATCAGCTACAAAACGGTCAATCAGCTCCCCAAGATTTCTAAAAGAGAAGGAAAACATTTAGAGTAGATCACACAAATCTCATGTCTTTACTCGAATTTTCTGCACTCACAAATTAAAGAGACAGCAAATAAAACCTAGCATAAAAACTTTTAACATTTAATCCTTTGATCATTAAAGACAGCACTCAGGATGATAAATGTTTAAAACAAACTAAATGTTTACTGAAATACAGCTCATAATGGCAAAAAGGGATCAGTCTAATGAAAACATTGTGTTTAGTCCGGATGTTAAAACCACCTACAACTGCAAAGTAACATGGGGCCAGTTACACAAAAAATACCATCAGTGATAGTCAGCACTCTATGTTAGTAATAGAAGTGGTCGCACTAACACAGTTCTAGAGACCAGTATTTAAACCCAGTCCCGTGTCTCTACAAAGGTACAAAAAGCCACCCCCTCAAAAAGCACCATATATCCATGTCTTTACTAATGTTACTAAAGTTTGAATAATCCTTTTTAACATTACAGTCTTCTTGGTCAGGAGTTTTTTCCTCTTTAGTCCCCTTACCCCTGTTTTTGCCATGGTCGGTTTCATTATTGATTTTAAAAGCTTTGAGTTCTGAGTACTGGTCTTTTTTGTCGCTGCCTGCACCCTGAACTGTACTCTGTGCTCCACACAGTCCAAGATTCTGTCCGTGCCACACACATGGACTAAAACCAAGAGAAACAGGGTTTTTGTTGTTGTTTTTGTTTATGGAGACAGTGTAGAACTCTCTCTCAACATTTAAAAAAAAATTAATTGAAAAAAAATATATATATATTATTTGAAAACACCTGAAAAGATGTTTATCACTTTATTGATTTTAATTTTTACACTTGATTTTAAACACTCGTTGTTTTTGGTTTTTAAGGGTGCTTTATAAAAAAAAATATAATATGTATCACTATCATTAAAATAGAGTGTCAGAGCTATGTCTGCTTCCTCTAAAGTTTTCGGGAATAGTTAAAGGAGCGCTTTCACAACGTCTAGTTTGTTTCATTTGGTCTGGATTGAAAAAAGAACAGCTGATACATCGTTGTAATCATCTGAAGATATAGTGCTCATTCACACCACACTGATCACTCTGGTCTGCACTAGTTGAAAATACGGCCATGTGACATTATACAGGCTACTCATTAGTTACACACATCATCGTACATGTCCTAGACTGCTTTTCAATTAGTTCAACATGAACACAGGACACCATGCTCAAACTAGACGGACTTCACTGCTTAATTTTGACCCTTGGCATCTTTTGTGTTAATCGCTTATGATGCACTTTACAAAAGTGCAATCGCAAACTACTCCAAATTTGACCTTTGAACGCTGTTTTGTAAACACAAACAGCAACCCATTATGTACGATGTATACAGTGGCTGTATTTGTTCAAAAAGCATGTTTTTGTCATCTTCATTTGTTTTTATTTCGAATTAGTGTTAAATCATGTTCTCACTACAAAGATTCACTCTAGACTTTGCCTGGAACAGTACCGAGCCCACCTCCTCAAACATGTCTTGGACCAATATATTTTAGTCCATATTTTACCTGCCCCAATGAACCAAACTAAAAGGGAACTCTAGTTCAATTGAAATGAACTAAACAGGTCAGGTGTGAAACTAAATCCATGTCATATTCCGAAAAATAATTCCCTATTCTCCCAGACACAGAGAGTAGAAAACACCCATTTAGTTACAATGGATACGGAAGTGGTGCCTTGAGATACGAATGCTTCACGTTACGAAAAATCCAAGATACGAAGGGTCTTTCGAAAAATATTTTGCTTCAGGATACGAAAAAAATTCCAAAAACACAATCTGGGAAATACGTATATACGCATACTACATTGATGACATTTGAAATGTCAATAAAGGGCGTCATGTGACTGCAGAAAACTCACCAAAAGTTCTGCTCCCCGCTTGTTAAGTTTTGATGTTGACCATTATTACACCAAAAATGCTTTATATCGGTTTTAAATCAAGAGAAACATTATGTGTAGATTACCAATAATGTGTCATAATAAAGGTTAGAGTCAGAGTGTTCTTTAAAAAAAAAAATTACATTTATAAAGTGGAAACTGCTGTTCTGAAACGAAAGCTAAAAGTTTCTCCTCTAACTTGCACTACAGAACAGCACACTTTATAAACATTATTTTTTTCAGGATTTTGGTTTCGTGTTGGTGTTCGTAAATCTTGAACACACATTGCCTCACTCACAAGATAAGCTTTCACATTTGTGTACATATTATTTAGCATTTATTTCATTCCGTTTTATTCCATTTTCATTGTTTTATTATCATCATTTATTACACTAATAATGTGTAGATTTAAGGACTGGAGAAAAGTTGCTCGATTTTTCTCTGGTTTTCCATTTTTATTTTCAATTTACCGTATTTTTCGCCGTATAAGACGCACTTTTTCTTCCCCAAAACTGAGGGGGAAAAGTTGGTGCGTCTTATACCGCGAATGCAGAGTGCCGCGGAGCGGAGGGCAGTCACGGCCTTGGAGAGGTGTAAGAGAGGCCGCGGCTTCGGCCTAGCACCTGTTATGGTAAAAAATATCCCTTCTCAATTGATAATAAACACTGGAGACCGTTTCGGAGAGAACACAGCAAATGTAGCTATTTATTGTAAAGATTTAGCAGTCTCAACGCATTTCCTACACAAGTGTTATCCGCATTGGAAGAAGAACCTCGAGACAAGCGCCGGAAGAAGGGCGGGACTGAAGTATGACGTGTGCTCTTAAAAGTTTCTCAAATTACATTTCTCCAAATGACCACTAGGTGGTAGTATTGTATAGGAAAATTCCCATCACACTCCGGAGCCATCTCTGCTCGTCGATCTTAGCGCGGATCATTAGGAGCAGGTATGAAACATTACAGCCTTTTTTTGTTACTTTTACTGTTTACTGACTGTTCATGTTACATGTTTGGCATATAAATGTTCTTAAACTGCTGTTAACTTTTACACAGTTGATATAAAATATTTTGCTACAGTATATGGTTCAGAATCTTTTTTTTCTAGATCTTCCTCATTTGCGTCTTATATGCCGGTGCGTCTTATATGGCAAAAAACGCTATACTGTTGTTTATGAGAGCCATTGCACAGATTAGGCATTTTACAAGTAAAACTTGCTCCGACATGAGTAACGTTCAGTATATAGAGGTCACCCTGGAACAGTTTAGTTTTGTCTCTCAAGGTATCACTGTATTTAAGGAGATGATTTTATGTGATGAAAACAGTAAATATATTAACAGTACATTTCTAGCTTCAGTAAGTGGACAATTTTGCTCAGTAGATGCGAACTTCAAGAGAAGAATGTGGACACCCTTGCCAGGCCGGTCAGCATGAACTTGGATAATGCAAGCTATTGTTAACAGGAAGGTCATTCTGCTTAAGGCAGAGGCAGCATAGTGATAAATGAGCCAAAGAAGGTTCAACATAAGAGACTCTTTTCTTGGTGTGCCCATTGATGAGCAGAAGGGCAAGAATGCGTGAAAAAAGATGGAAAAGACTGGTTAACTGTGTTTTATATCCAGTACATGAACTGTTTTCTAAACTTTTCTGTTTAAAAAGACAAAAAAAAGGAATGACTTTGAGAACCAGTACCTATAATCGATATAGTTTTCAAAAACTAATAAAATACTAGGGCTTTGCAGATGAAGAAATCAGATGCTGTTTGTACCTTGAGCAAAAAACCTGTGGAGAAAAGCTTTTGGAAACCAGTTTTGCTTTAGTCGCAAGGGAGCATTTTATACCAAAGAGGAAGATCATAAACCGATTGCAGCTCAATTGGGGGTTGCTGGCTAGTGCTCTTAAATGGCCCTAAAACGACAGAGCTACTTCCTGTGCGATTTATCCAACTAGAGTGGGGAATTGTTCCAGAACAGTGCACTCACTTATCCTGAGACTCAATGTAGACATAAAGGTGAGGCTCAAAGCACTTGGACACAATTCCATGGAAGGGGTTGTCTGGAGCCTTGGGCTTCTTGGGCTGTAAACAACAAAACAGTATTTAATCGGTTATTTATATGGACCCATATCTTTTACATCACTTGCTATACACATTATTCATACCATATTGTGTTTTGATATTTTAAACGTTGTATGTCTCAAGTTTTATGACCCTAATAGAGTCATCCCACCTCTTTTCAAATTAGCATTAGCAACTGTAGCAACATTAAAAGTATTTTGTCTATTTCTAAGACAACCAAATAAACACAACCAAAATTAATACATTTAATAACTAGCAAATAATAACTAGATTTAATGACAATTAAGAATTGTCACTAGCCATATTTCCATTTCCAAATTAAATTTATGTGCAAAACTGGAATATTGCATAAAAAATTTGCGGTTAAAGCACCGTTTCCAGGCAAAGAGTCAAAGAGAAGCAAATCATTACTTCCTGATAAACTGGGCGGCAAATATCAAAAGAAAAACTGCAAGTTGCTGGATCAGTAAAATGCCTTTTTTCGTATATAATAACCAACTTGCGTCTTAGAACACGTAGACGAAATGCAATATGTGTAGTTAGGCCATTTTGCTTGTGGAGGCGGAGACTGCTTTTTGGGATTGCAGCCGGTCAAAACAGTTCTGGGAGGTGATAATCCCAAACTACTTTGATGTCTGAATTTTTAATGACCAAAACAACATTAATGGTTAGTCCATTAATGCCGCCCCAATCGCAGCCCAGTTTCGACAGAAAAACGCATTGCCATTGTATTGCATTGGGATTTATAGTCACTTATTGGATTTGGTGACCCCTGCCATAGAATGACAGCAAGCATTTTTGTACAACGAATCTGATGGTCTTTGCAAAAAATAAATTTTGTTTAACACATCGTAGAAAAGAGCTAAAGTCAAGCAACACTGAAAACATTCAACGCTTTGTTTGCCTTGCATTTTAGCATTACACATTAATTAAAGGGAATATTCATCTAATCCAGGCCAGAGCTCAGTTGGAAATCAAATGTAAGCTCAATATTGGACTGCTACCAAATGTAATATCAACTATGATCAGTTTAAGGGTGGAGTAGACGGTGAATTCTTCCACATGGGTTTTTAATGCAGGACAGATTGCAAAAGAAGATAAGCAGCCTCACTCTGTCCAGATCTTCATCCTTTTCTGACGCATTGTCCTCCCCAGACTCATCTTCCAAAAAGGGGTTTGTTGGTTCAAGTGGTGTCTCAGGTTTTTTCTGCTGAGAGAAAAAGTGGCGAAAAAAAATTTAGAACGCCTAGATTTTGTCCATATAAATTACCTGAATTAAAATTTGAGAAAAAAAAACCCCTTCAATTAATTACAAAAACATAGAACGTATCTTGGTTAGCAAATAAAAACAAAGTATTTTACACATTTTATCATAACAGACATTTTTGAGTTATAATTGGAAAGGCTCACCCCTGGCCCATCATTCAAAGTACACCCAGAGAAGCGTTTAGCCAGCAGACCCTCGAAATTGGTGGTCCTCTGAATAGCAAAAAGCAGCAGCTTGACCTCGATCTCTCGAGCACGTGTTCGCATCAACTTGGTCAGCTCGGTTCTGATGAGCAAACAATACACAGAGGTTTGTGACTGCACCAGAAAGGTGCACATAGTTTACAGATGCCTGGTCTTGCTCTAAAAAAACCACATTGGATAATTGCAGAATACACAAGAAAAGACTCTATACCAGGCGGCTTAATAAGTGGAAACTCTCAATCAGAGTTCATGTGTAGCAGAACACTCACTGGCCACTTTATTAGGTACATGTCCTGTTAACTGCTCATTAACACAAATTTCTAAGCCAGGTAGGCATGATGGTTGTTTCTGCCAGATAGGCTGGATGGGCTACAGCAGCAGAAGTTCTACTCCTGTCAGCTAAGAACAATAAACTCAAGCTAAAATCCAACCAGGCTCACCAAAATTTCCAATAATTTTGAAAACGGTGCCTGTTCTGATGAGCCTTGCTTTCTGAAGTTACGTTAAGATGATGATCAGAGTTTTGCGCCAACCACATGAAAGCATGGATCCATCCTGCCATGTATCAACAGTTCTGGCTGCTGGTGGTGTAATGGTGTAGGGGGTATTTTCTTTACACAATTTGGGCCCATTTTGTACCAAGTGACTGAGCATCGTTTCAATGCCACAGGCTACCTGAGTATTGTTGTTGACCTTGTGATGGCTACTTCCAGCAGGGTACCGCACCATGTCATAAAGAGCGAATTATCTCAGACTGGTTTCTTGAACATGACATTGCGTTTACTGTACTCAAATGGCCTCCACGGTCACCAGACCTCAATCCAATAGAGCACCTTTGGGATGTGGTGGAACATGAGATGCGCATCATGGATGTGTAGCAGACAAATTAGCAGCAACTGCATGATGGAATCATGGCAATATGGACCAAACTCTTTGGGGAATGCTTCCAGTATCTTGTTAAATCTATGCTACTATGTACTTCTGAAGGCAAAATGGTGTCCAACCTAGTGCTAGCAGGGTGTACCTAATAATATCTAAAGTGTATGTATAAATAGTTTCATAATGATTCATAAAATGTATCTTATTCTGTGTGCATTAGTGGAAACATGCAAACACAGCACTAATTTAATGAAACCAAAGTGTTTTGAAATATCCATTTTCAGAGACGTCATGTAGTCAAAGAAATCTCTGTCTGGTTAACAAGATTTTGACTATCACTACTGCTTCAACAAACATTGCAAAACAAGCAGGAATTATTTTTTATAAGAATGCACTTTACGTGATTTTTGTTTTCATGACCCTTCTTGTGTAGAGAATATTTGAGGAGCTTGGTTTCAAAACGAGATGATAAATGTAAAAAAAACGAGTTTCAAATCTGAAGTGTTCGCATTTGAAAACCCTAAGATCAATTTTGCAAAAAACATAATACTTGCCATGTAAAGCATTTTTTTTCCAAACCACGATAAACACCAGTCAAATTTCCTCCAAAAATGCCATAAGTCTACTAAACCAAGCACGGCACAAAGAAGATGAGGTGCTGAGGAGGTGGAAAAATGACAGCTGTCATCTGTAGCAAAAGTTTTAAATTGTTTTAAAATTATTCCACGAAGACGGAACAGAATCAGGCCACAGTCAATAAAGGCCAGCGGAGATGTCTTAAAGTCTCCAAAAGGAGATGCACTTGACCAACAAGCAGATAATTGTGCAATATCTGCGAGTAATTTCTGACACTGTTTAACCAATCTATTCTGGAACCAGCCACTTGATTCAATATTGATGTTTGTTGCAACAGTTTTATTAACCTCTTAAGCCCTGAGGCCTATTTTCCGAAAATCCTATACTTTTACTTTTTAAGGCATTTCTCAGCTTTTTACAAGGCCTAAACTGCAAATCTTGGTATCAAAATGAAGATAGGTTCTTGGGGAGTGGTGTGGATGAGTTAATAACAGTCAAGAACACTGGGTAAGAGTAATTGATGTTGGAATGGCCAAAAAATGAACTCCGCCAAAAAAAAAAAAAACACATGTTTCCTCCAATATCTCCTTATTTTACTTATAACGAAGCAAATAAACACAATCAATTGTAACCACTACATGTCAAGGACATCTGTAGCAAGTTTGGTGTTCATACTACAAGAAACTAATATTCTGTAAAGGTTTTGATTGAACAAAGTTCAGGCGTAATCCATGTTGGCACAGTTTGGCACAATAATTGATATATGGAAAAAATCTTGTCCAAAGCTTCAGCTACGTTCATATTCTTCTTTTCTTGCTTACGGGACATGATTTCAGCAAAAAAAACTCCTAAAGAAACGCTGTAAAAGGGGGGTGGAAGCTCATTTACCCCATCTTGCTGCGCTTTTGGGAACCTTTCATTCACAAACGCTTTCGACGTTCGAGCTTCTGCGTGTCCCTACCCCCCGACCATCTGTCCAATCAATCGATAGCTTCGCGGAAACTCCGTTTTGGTTTTTTTCTGTTGCCCCGTGCTCTCACAACGTCACCAAATATGGAATGACTCCTCGTGCGTAAGAGGTGGTCTCTCCTCTTAGGTAGAGAGCTCTTCAGATTCTATGAGCTGAAGAGCTCTGATTCTATGGAAGCCAATGAGCTCAACCATTTTGAGACTGACGGGATCGCCGACGAATCACACGACGCGCAGCGTGGAGAGACCACCTCTTGAAATTTTTAAGCATATGCACAGAGCTTCAGTACCTGGTGATGTGACAGAACTCTACAGAGATGCGTTCAGTCATGCACCACTCTTCTGGGAACATGCGGCCATATTTCTCCTCATAGTCGACAAGCTGACGCTTGATCCAGGCGTAGCGCCGATCAATCTTATCCAGCCACGCCACCTGTATTCATGACAATCAATCTGACAATAAATAATACGAAACTTAAACAGATAAAAAAATTTAAAATCACACTCACGTCCTGATTTTCTTGGAAAAGCACCAGGTATTCTGAAAGATGCTGCCGGATGAACTTTTTGATGATCTCTTGTTTAATGCGAGGATCTAGCACATTTGCTACTAAACAGGCATCTCTGAGAACAATGCTTGGTCCTCCAGATTTCTGGAAAGAGCAAACCACATCAGCCACAACAGTGAAGGAGTGCAGATGGTTTACATGATGAACACCACACATATACCTTTGATCCTTGTGCTGGAAAAGTCTCCTCAAAGTCAGCCAAAATCTGTGTACCAAGCTCACTCTGCGCTGCCTTCACCCTATGGAGGAGGAAACAGATGCTGGGTGTTTACAAGACACCTGGACAACTCATGGTGGCTACACGATAAATAGTTAGAAAAAAGGCAAAGATGGACAATGAGGAAAATGGAAGGGCTTTTATTAAAAGTAAAGTATAATTCAAAATCCAACAATATGCCACTTTAAAGAATTGTCCAAATGAATAAATATTCATTTATTTATCAAAAAGTTCACACTGATCTCCTCTCTATCAAGCTATCTCCTAAAATGAAGGAGATTTGGGTGCCAACATAATAGTCTCGGAAGCGATTATGGGTGGAGCCTCAATATCAGGTTCTACCCAAAAAGTAAGTTTTTTGGAAAAGGTTTAAAGATCAGTTTAAAATGTTTAAGATCAGCATTGAACTCACAACAAAGGCTCAAAATCATGTGGGTTTTTTACCATTGGCGAATAAACCCACATAAACTTACGAAATTGACTGCTTGACGCCAAGGAAAACAGTTTTAAGACTGCTGAAATCCAAACAAAAGAGAAGCAAATGGATCGCTGCAATTCAAAGAAACCTCTGTAATCTAGGTGTTGAAACCTTGATTTGTGGTCAGATAAAAGATATCAGACTTCTGACAAAAATCAACATCTTCACTAGTCCCAATTCAATCCTTAGACTGTTTGTCAAAGATGATTAAAACGGGACGAACACTGTTTTGCTCAATATTGTACTTTATGTTAAATGCACCCACTTGCCGTCAGATTGTTCACTACAGCAACCAAATTGGCATATCATAATCTTAGCTAAGGAAAATCATTTGGGTTGGTTTAGATAACTCATAATTGACACAAGACAGAGAGAAATGGGTAACAAATCATAGTTTTGCTATGGCGCAGTTGGTAGAGCATTGGTTGTGGGTTCAATTCCCAAAGAAAGCAGGAACTGACAAAAATGTGTTCATTTATTCAAATGTTAGTCGCTTTGTATAAAAGCGTCTGCCAAATGCATAAACGTAACAAAATAAAAGTTTAACCTAGCAACCTATTTTTCCAACTCTATCTCAACTTTGAAAAATTAATAAAGCTTGAGGGTGGGTTTATAAAACTTATAGTGACAAAGGGAACTGACCCATCCATACCACAGCTAATCAATGTGGCGTGTCATTATCTCTGCTACACAAACTAGTTGGCTTGATACACAAACGCATGCCAGTTGGTTTAGCTAACTCATATTGGCAGGAATACCCTCTCCATAACAAAAAAAAAAAATCTTCCTTGGAAACCAGTCTATTTTGTTTATGAAAACACTTTCAAATGGCAATTTTAACGGCCAACATCAAAGTTTGTGTACAAATATTAGCAATTGATCGAGTTAAATTGATCTTTATTCTATATAATATGACAAGCTCGTCCAACAATTCTACTAAATCATCCCATCGGATCACTGGAGGGGGCTAATATTGTTTGCAGAGTGCATTCCAAGCCAATTCCCCACCCTCATCAAATATAATCACTTTCCACACACAAATGAAGAACAAGAGTCATGCAGCGGTCAATACTGATCCACTATGTTGCACTTAAAAGCTGTTTTATCCAAACACAGGATTGGCTTAACGTTCAACAAAACAAACTCTCCTCAATACTAAACGCCAGCGTTTGACATACGAGCCGTGTCTGTGAAAGGTCTTATAAACCGAAGAGCTACAGGGGCACTGAAAAGTAACGGTGGACACATGCTTTTCCAGAGGAACAGTCAGGGGAATCACTTTTCCACATCAAACACACCCTCGCTTGCCATCTGCTTAAAAAACAACCTCTTTATCAGTGCATCCAACATAAACAAGCAAAAGGGAGGAAACGACTCATAGGGACCAAAGTACGGGTTCTTTTCCAAACAAAAAGCTCAGTCTCAAGCTAACAGGGGTTGGGAACTGAACCACCCATACCATGGAGAGATTGTCCTCTGGGAAGGGCTTTAACGCCAAGAGGAGAAAGAAGTAAACACAGGGACACTTTCTTTCCAGTGCTGCATCTTCATTAAACATGCACAGGATCTTCAGCCTCTCTTTCATCCCTTTAAATAAACAGAGAGTGAGTGAGTCTCGTGCTTGTGATCATACCTCTCTGAGAGCTGGCGTATCTGGGGGATGCACATGTATTTCTGAAAGTGCTCTAAAACGTTGACGACTCCCTGTAGTAGATTAGCCACCTCTCCATACTGCCGTTTGCGAGTCATAGCTCTGCAGAAAAGCACAGTGAGACAAGTTTTTAGGAAAGAACTAAATCTGGGAACAGAGTAAACCTTTGAGGAATCATACTCGAGAGAGTCCACTCCACCAGCCAGCATGTGCAGATGATTGAGGGTTGTTATAGAGGTTGTGAGGTGACGCTTTGCATGGTCCAGCTGCTTGATGTCCCGTGTGATCTCCTTCACCTGAAGTTGACCCATTAGAGAGATGTGAACTATATTCCGTACGGTTGTTATTGTTTACTTGCGTGTTACACATTACTATAGTGCGAGAAAGAAGTATTTAACCCCCTGTTCATTTACAATGTTTGGCCAGTAAAAATATATATATTTATACAATAAATAGTAGGTTTATCTGGTTTAATGCACATAACGCACTGTGGATGTGTTATTCAGCAGGGCAGTGAAAAATAACACAGCTATTTAATCAAAGAAGTGGCTCCAGCACATGGAGTATTCTAGCAAGCCCAATTCTTCCTCATCAAATGTCAAACAAGAGAGCTGAAGGTTTTATTAAAGCCTTGAAACCTTAAATGTAGCATCAAATGCCCAGCATGAATTGTAATCCACTGTAATTATTGATGCTTGGTTTAGATCTCTCTTCCTACCTTCTCTACCTTTCTCCGCTGTGATGTAGAGCTAGGAACAATGACAGTATTTCTTACGTTTCATTATGAAAGGTTTATTTTTTTTTGAGGGTCTCCAACAAAAAGTTGAGAAGCTCAAAAAACACCATCATTGGCTTATAATACACATTATAACCTGGATTTGGCAAAAACTTAATAATGAACAATAATAGGGGCTCTTTAAAACAAATGTACTCACTTGTTCTGGAGCTGAGGCTGGATCACAAACATTTTGTTTTAGATTCAACTTTCTGAAATCAACCCTTTGATAAACCCTATATTTTACTGGCTCACAAATCAGTCTACAGTGAAACCATCCACTTAAACAAACACATTCCAGTGCATTTCTTACAAGAAACAGTCAAGGTTAAGAGCTGAGGACACACAAAGGACAGGCGTGTGCAGTGTATGCTGTCCCGGAAAATGGTCCCGTTTGGCTTTCTACCACTTTAGCTAGCTGCAGTGAACTTGAATGACAACTTTCTTCAACTCTTCTAATCAGAAGATGCTGATGTCAAGATGTGCACTTATGTGGATTGCAAGGACATCTTTGTAAGATGGTTGCACTTCCATCTTCCATCTTGTGACTGATATGTAAAGCTTTGATAATCTTCTTGTAGCCCTCACTTTTCTGTGTAAAGAAATTATTTCCTTTCTCAGATTTTGTGACATTTCTCTTCCATGGGGAGCCATTGCTGACGGCATGAAATGGGAAGGGCTTTTTATTGCTGTAGTATAGTATTTGTAAATGTTGATTCTGCAACAAATCTAGTGAGGTGTACCCATTTATGCCGAGTACTGTACCAAAAGCACACCCTACTCTGATTCCAACAGATTGTCTCTGCATCTTCCAAGTGCGTTTGAGAAGTGTTTGCAATTGTGCTTAAGGCTCCTGTGGTCTTTCCTTTGTAGACTGCACTGCATTATATTCACAGATGGCCACTGCATTACCTTGAGCTCAGAAAAAGAGCTGTAGACAAAAACCACAGGATGTCACCCAGTCTGGGTAGGTGGGTGGGTGTTGAATGGGTTTTTACTCTAGGACGACTTTCAAGCCTTAAATGACTATGTTCCTGTCTTTGGGGCTTATTTATACTCACCATTTGCTCAGATTTCTCCGCTTTGTCTTTGATGTCTTTAATTTTGCCAAAGAGCTGCTGGATTGCTTTCTGGGCTTCCTCCAATGCCTGCAACAGAGGACCAAAATCTAACCAATAGCAGCATTTGACCAATAGCAGCATTTTCTTACAGCTCGCTGTCAGTTTGATGTTTTCCGCGAAAGAGCAACCTGACGTTCTTTGGCTTGACTTGAGTTTGTGTTGGACTAGTTTCACCACTTTCAAGCTATGCGATTAGAAAAGCAGACTCTATCGGAATCCTTCCTCCACATCAAAAGCAATTATTAACAAACACATGTTTAATATGAAAATACAGAGTGAATGGTGTTTTAATGAAGAAGCTTCCTGGCTGCCCTGCTGACCTCCTTAGCCACTATTTTATTTTTACCAGGAAGGCCCCCATGCATCAGCAGGGTGGAGAAGAAACCACACGACCAGATGAAACCAGTTTTTACTTGTATTTCTTGAAGTCTGAAACAGCCGTATTGCATCCTGCGCACAAGTCTCAAATCAAGACCCTTCAAGGCTGAACAGTTCGGTTGTGGTTAATGCTTTACCAACAAGTGTAAACACATTAGCAGAGTTTGGACCTCTGATGAAGCACAATCAGAGCTTCCTTTGAGAGCAGCTGGAGCACCGGATGAGTGGGAGCACTGTCTGCTGCCAGTGTACATAGAGAAATATGTCTGGGCTCAGAGAGGAGAGCATTTCTCTAGACATTCTTCATCACAGACAACTGGATTGCAAACAGCCGGCACCAGCTGCCAGTGGAATTTAACACTTTTACAAGAACACAAATGATTTGAGCCTCTCGTTCACACGCAGGCATCCTCCTTTCAGAGTGAGCAGTCTTCATATTCACAATAGTCACGCCAAGGATTTGAAGAGTCTGAACAAGAACACCACACAGTGCCGTTCAGGATCAAGAGTGTTATTTGGATCTGAATTGAAAAAGAACAGCTGCTACACATGTGGACTCTATTTGCAGTCTCTGGATGCCCCCCAGCCCCCCATATGGCTCAGACAGAGCACAACAGAAAAAGGGTCGGCACGGGTGCTGGAAAGCCTGCCATTTCCCTGAACTATTTTTATTTGACCAAAAAAAAAATAAAAAAAATACATTGTGGAATACATTTGTGCTTTTCTACAAAGACAAAACCAAAGCCAATGATAGGGTTTTCATCAACGTGTCTAAAACCAAAAATGCTGCTAGTTTTTGTGTTCTGCTTTTGTCACGGTTAAGATTATATTCCTACATATTGTACTAAATATCCATCAATTATATCGATTTTGTTGCTACGATTAGAGAAATAATCCCAGTTATTATATTATAATGACATTTCACAGCAATTCTAATATGTACACATCACATGATTATTTATTTCTGGTTTTGGAAGCAAAACTACAATCAATTAAAGCTGCAAGCAGTGATTAAAGGGCTCGATGGCCTCTCGGTGGCCAGTTCATTGCACTACACACTACGACCAATAATTTAGACTTAACTTATTGAAGCGAGAAATGTAAAACTTAATGAATAATACAGGCAAAAATAAGAAAAAATTAAAACCACATCTCATTACCTGGTGGTAAAAAATATTTTCTGCTATTGTTTTGGCCAAGATTCTTGTCGCAAATGTCAAAATTGGTGACGAAATACCTCCTCAATATTTAATGTTTTTCCTCCTTTAGCCACCTGGTGGGCCTGTAAAAGAAAGTGTATCCTGTAGATATGTTCATACATGGACCGTTATCATAGTTGGTAAATTTAGAACCAATCAGATATTGTATGACTGACTTACAACTACTTCCTGTTTATGGCGAAATGTGTTTAGAGGATTTAAGGAAATAGATGACTTCCTGTTGATTTTGGAAATGTGATCCATTAATAAGGGCAAAGACACTGTTTAGACAAAAGTCTAGTCACAAATTATCTAGTCACTCTATGAAACAGACACATCAAATCAAGTTGTAGAGCTACGTATTAATTGGAACCTCTCAAAACCATGAACCACCATCTCTTTCTACATTAAGACATAACCACCCACCCCCAAAAGTGTCAGCGATGCCTGCAGCAACAAACTGCGGCAAAGTGACAAACTCCCATTCATTTTCACGGATGAACGGTGAATAACGCAAGAGCAATAACGGACATTGGCGACAACATATGGGCGTATCCTATGACTAGTGAAAATTAAGAAAAGCTCAACAAGAAGGAATTTCCATGAGCATCATTGAACAGGAGAGAAGTAATATTCTGTGCTAATGTCATTGCTTGTAAATTCTAAACAACTCAATCACTACGTCCCAAGAATCCAGAACACTTTATTTGCTCTGACAGTTATTTCAGACAATTCATACCAATAACCTAAAACTGTTTAAATAACCCAATGACTTATTTTAACCTAATATCTCTAAAAATTGTGACACAATATATTGGTAACCCAACAAAAAGGGACACAAATAGCTTTTAACCAAATCCCTTCATCTGTGGAGCAGCACCATTATTAGCAGGGGCCATATTACGGAAAATTTGTTGTTAGGAGCATTTTTTATGACGTGTGAAGTTAAATTTACAGTTGTGCTTCATGCATGCTGTAATCCTATATTCATTTTTGTGGACCTCCAAAAGGCTTGTGGAAATAAACTGCACCCCTCGTACAAACCAATCGGATTAACTGCCAATGCTACCCATTTCCATGTAGAGCAAACATCCTATCCTGGCAGCAAACATTTCCTCTGCGACATTTAATGACACTGTCCAAGCATACATTTATGAACAATTAACAATTTCAGATAGTAATAGGCTTATTCAATATAGCACAGTGAGTGTAAAAGTAAGCACCATATAGAAACATACCAGAGGAAGTCTTTGGGATTTGTTGGCAGGCAATCTGGGTTCGACTCTGGGTCGTATTTATTAGGGACTGGTAGATCACAAATAGCCATTTTTTTTTTAAATATCTGTTTGATTGCATTAATACGCAGATGTTTTGTTGAGTTCCAACTGCCAGGTGGGGTTCACTCAGAAGGGGGCGAAGTGGAAGTATAGTGGTGCATGGAACATTCAAGAGAGACTAATATGAAAATATTATATAGAAATATATCGAAAATTATAAAAAGGTTCAGTGCTTATCTAGAGGGGACCAACTTATGTTTTCAATGCATTATATTTTATTTTAAAGGCAGAATATTGAACCTTTAAGCAAACTGCGCAATGGAATTTGAAGCAAAGTGATATCATGATTACAAGATTGTGTGCAATAAAGGGTGGTAATATATGCTTATTTAAATTAATAGTGTATCAAGAAACTGGGGCTAAAGTCCCACTCCCAACACTTGCTTTCCAGCCTTCCCAAAAATGTCAGACATCTCCAAACAAACAAAAAGGAAAATTTCTGGAAGCACAAATAGAACGCGACACATGTAGTTAAATTTCCAACCTGCGTTTAGGTTAAATATTTATGTTACATTCTTGGTGAGCTTCCTTCTCTGCCTTTTCTAATAAGCAACTCCAGATGCCAAAAACTACATGAGACATCCTGATCCCAGCTGGCTCCCTGACAGTTATAAATCTCTCATCTGTGTGCTCCATCTGGGAACAACAACATGGCAAACTTTTAATGTGGAACTTTCTGCAGCATTGGGGAAAATAAGGGATATCAACACAAACCCGAGTGCTTGAAAAAAAAATCTTCAAAAATGCTTAAGGGTTCTTCATGATCACAAAAATCAAACATGTTTCCTGATGATTTGAACTGTTTACAAAATGCAGAATGGGTTTCCAAAGATGTCAATTCACAATAGCACCTTTCCCGATTGTACTAGTTCTGAGAGGAACCATGAAGATTGGTAGTTTTTAAACCGGTGTTAAAACAGTGTTGAGTCTGAGATGTTGGAAAAACAAATGTTTGGAACAACCTACCAGCAGAGTGTGTTGAAAAACTGTGCACGTTTACTATGATGGTACTTTATTGGGACTCTAACAAGACCTAAAAGAATTGTGGTTTTGAAGGCACACCAAATATTGATTCGATTTCGATTAATTTTTTTGTTAAATCAAACCAATTCGATTTGACAAGAGATGGACCACAGAGCCTGCAATGGACTGGCGACCTGTCCAGGGTGTACCCCCGCCTCTCGCCCAATGTGCGCTGGAGATAGGCACCGGCAGACCCCATGTGACCCCAAAAGGGAAAAAGCGGGTTGGAAAATGGCTGGATGGATGGATGGACCAAGGAGCATCTCTGAAAAGTGCTTCAGGACTTGGAAAACCCATAAGAATACCACAAGAAAGAATGGAAAGAATGTACAAAACTAATCAAAGCTTGGAATTTTAAAGAAACTAAAACATGTTTTGAATTATATCTCACTTTTTGTTTACGGCATAATTCCATGTGTTCATTTATAGCTTAGATGTCTCCAGTGAGAATCGACAAAATAATCCATTAAATAAGAAGTTGTGACTTGTGTATGTCTGCTCAAATTCAAGCTAAAATCCCATTATCTATGGTAATGATTTTCGTGAAACATATGCAGCCTGTGCGTAGACCTCCGGACTTTAGCTAAGACAGACCCAACAAACCACTATGACCATAACTATGCTGAAAATAAATGATTGAAATGCAACAGATGAAAAAAAAACTATTCAACACAATTCGGCAAACAGAATTTGGTGAACATCTGTGACTCTTTGAGGAATTATTCATCAGGCCTGCTCCTTCTTCCCAAAACCTCCATTAAAACTGAAAAAAAAATTGAATATAAAATAACAGCAGTGATTCCTAATTCTAACACTGTTCTCTTCACAGTGGAGAATGTGAAAGTGAAAACCACACGTCAAGAAATCTCTGTGATGCTGCTCCATCTCCTGTTAGACGCAGACTTAACCAGGCAGGGGCCTCATTTATAAAAGTTGTGTATGTACATAACCATTCCCATAACCAATGTTTCAAATTTGCACACTTTGACATCAAAGTTTGCTTATCTTTACGTAGAATATTAACTGGGCTCGCATAACCTTCTTTGGTGTTTTGTGGATATTTGAGGTATTAATGACATCTAGTGGAAATGTCGACCATTCCACCTTAATTTGGAAAGCAGATGTTTACTTTGTGACAGCAACCACACTTATATCAAACCTTGAAAACTACATTTAAAAAAAAACACATAAGGCACTAAATAGCCAGGAAATTTGACAAGCGAAACTAAAAATATGGCTGGGGGAAAATACTATGAAAAACACTAGGTTACTAAACGTATAAAGACTGCCTTGACCCTTGTGCCTAAAAGTTACAAGTTGGCCAATAATGATGTATGGCTAAAAAGCTGATTTAGACTCCTGGTCAGAAAGCGGTTCTCTTCCATTAATGTACTGAATTGGGACCAGCACTTCAGAGGCAATTGGTTTTCGGCCTCCACCTCCTGTACAAGAATTTCAATTTCTGTTTAAGAGAAATTCCACTTTTTTTCAACCCCCGCCATTATACGGAATGCTCAAATATACATGAATATTCATGAGCTGCATTTCATTGACTATATATGGTGATTTATAAAAGTAAGATTGCTTGCAGGTGTGATTGCTTCAGCTCTAACAATCCTGATTTTCTGGAATACAATATTTAATAACTAACCCAAAGTCTGTAACTGTGTTACTCCTGTTTGGATGAAATGTAGCTTCTAAATGTAGCTAAACATTTATCAAGCTGGAATGTTAAAGTGTTGATTAAACTTTTTTGAGTAGATGTAAAGAAAACCCACTCACCTGTCTGCCATCTTGACCTACGTTTGTCTGCCCTCTAACCACTGTCCTGATATTATCATCCAAGCGTCTAATAAGAATTAAACATATTAGTTTGAACAATGATTCTACATTCCAAACATAGAACATGACAAATTAAAACCCACCTGATTTTAAGCCGAATGTTATTCACCACTTCATCAATATTTGCCAGGGACTGTCACAAAAAAAAAAGAATGATCATTATTTTAGAAAATTATTCAACAAAAAAAAAATCAAAGACTTTTGTTTTTACTAATTGTAGTGCATTTTACAAAACCTATTCAGTATTTTTGTATACAGTTGTGCTCATAATACCCTAGGATTTTTTTTTTCTTAGCCATTTCTCTGAAAATGTGAATCAGAACACCAAAACCTTTTTTCCTGCGGGTACTCCGGTTTCCCCCACAATCCCAAAAACGTGCAGTTAGGTTAACTGTATAAATCTAAACTCCCCTTAGGTGTGAGTTTGTGAGTGAATGTTTCCCTGCGATAGACTGGCGACCTGTCCAGGGTGTACCCCCTCCTCTCGCCCAATGTGCAAAGACCCAGTGACCCCAAAAAAGGGAATAAGTGGGTTGGAAAATGAATGAACCGTGTTTACTCTTTTTAATTATAAGGACAGCAGAAACTTTCCAAATTACTATTTTTCTCTTTATTGTGTTCTTTGAAAAAGCCACGTCACATTTTTTTCAGCTCTCGTTGTTTGTAAGGTTTTCTTTGCATCCTCTTACAATTTTTCTGGCAGTTGTAGCAGAAATTTGTGTTCTGCTGCAACAGAATCCCTCACTTTCCACTTCTTAATCTGAGTCTGAACACTGCTGATTGGCATCCCAATTGCTTGGATACATCCCTTTTCTGTTTTATACAGTTCAACAACCTCTTCCCTTACACCATTTTACCACTCAGAATTTGGAAATGTCAGCGTATCACTGAATGAAAGAGTTTAGGTTCTATCAGGGGCCCAAAAACCCTTTTGTCAGTTTTTATGCATTTTATCGGGCTAAAATCCCCAGACTGTGTAAATTTTTGATCAGGTTCAATTTAAAAGTTTCTTTTATTATGATTTATAAAGAGTAAACACCCTTGTTTGACAGTAAATGGCTTAACACAACCACTAACCACGAGTGGAAAAAATGCCATGAGTGGAAAAACGTTTCAATCTTATTAATACTAACCTGTCCATCAATAGAAGTTGCAATGCTCTCTACTGGCTATGTATAATAATAATAAAAGGATAACCATTCATTTGATATGTAAGATGGTTGTAACATTACTTTTAATGCTCTTAACCATTTTTTCTAAAACACTCACTGTCAAAACAGTTAGTAATCAACTGCTCATGAAGACAATGTTTAAGTATAATTTAATACACTTACAAATTTAACATAGTTTATCTTTAAAGTAGCCATCATCCATCCCATATCTGATCAACTCACCTGCTCTGTTGGAAACAAGGTGTTGATATATTCCACAGCATTAAAGTCAGCTCTATCCAAAGGGTCTTGACTCGGAAAAACCTACAAATATTGCAGACAACATAAGAAATAGCCAAAGACCTCTGCCACTTAAAAGCAAATGATTGACTAATAAAAAATAAAATCGGGGGAAATGAAAACAAAATAGTTAGCAGTTTATGAATTTAACGTAAATAGGTTTAGCACAAATCGTGAGGAATGCCGTTTCAATTTCCCGAAGTTAAGAATTAACATGTAAACAACCTTTATTATTTCGACCTAATAATTCATTGAGCTAAATAAAATGGCAAATGAATCATTCTTAGCTGATGTGGAGGATGAAGCAACCTATTAACCTGAAGCAACCTTACAGCTACATGCATCTCAGGAGAAACTAACTGTTACCTGCTCAATGGCCAACTGCACTTCAGGGCTGAGGTGTAATATCGCCTCTAAATCCTCCACAAACTCCAATTCTTCATCTTCCATCATTTTGAAGTGTCAACAGTGGGTTTTGTTTCCTTGTGATGACGTGAGCAGCCTTCTCGACCATGCGCATGGAATCAGCAAAATTATTATTAGCGCCACCTTTCGCACTGGAGCTGTACATCCATACAAAAATATTATTTTTCCCCGGACCCCAACAAATACCTTTGTTGTTCAATTAGAGTACCATATAATTAATTAAATATTTTATTATTACAAGTATATCCAAAAACGCTTAGCCCATGTATTATATACAATCTGTGAAACATCAAGCATTAATTTCTAATAATTTAATAATAATAACTGGCAGATCAAACCAACATTGACCCTAATTTGTTGGTGCGAATTGTAAAGTAGCATAAAAACCCTCAAAAAGCCCCTGAGCTTCTAAACCGGGACTCAATAAAAATATTGTGAAATTAAGCAATAATGTTTATCCCTTCAGAAATCCAGTATCTCTTTGAGTGTTTTAAAACTACTTTACAATGTGTTCTAATAACTTACCTTTAAAATGGTTTTGGTGGCAATGCTTGATTTTATTTTTACAAATACTATTTACTCCATTACACAATAATTCCACTAACATTTGAAATTGTACAAAGATACAATTCTGAGCCTTACATTTTGTCCTTTTTTTTTTTTTTTTTTTTTTTGCAAAAACCTTTTTTTTTAATCAAAAGTGTTGAGACAAAATAAAAATTACTAAATCTCCCACAAATAAGGTAAAACAAATGTGGAAATTGCATTTAAAAACAGGTGAACCTCTCCTAAACCTTTCAAACACTTTTTTGTGCCGCTAAGCTTTTTTGTGCCATAATTTTCAGAACATTTTCAGCACACAGCATGATGAAACCACCAATTTTAAAACATCAAATTTTACTGTAAGTACCAAGTGTTTTTCTAGGAATGTGTTGTTTTTTCCGCCATGCATAACCCTCCATTGTTTTCCCAAATAACTCTACTTTGGTTTCATCAGTGTACACAGTCTACAGCACCTATTTTATCCTCGGAAAATGGTAGCTGTATTTGTCTTTGTCTAAACTGTAGTCAGATGACGTGGGGCTAAATACAGAAATTCCTTATTTACACTTGTTTTATACCAGAGCAAGCTCCAAAGCCATATTTTAATAAATAAAACCACCTCTGAAATGAACACCCTGTCATTTACTCCAAGTGAAAAGATCAATCACTGATTTCTTCAGTTCATGTCACCTTCGAAGTTCAAGATTAACTCATTGTCATTTCAAGATCTCTGCTGTTGTGTACTTTGTTTCCTAATCTGTAAATGATTGATCTTACACTATTACCAAATTCTCTTTGCGTCTGTCTCAACACTTTCAGAGATGAATGAGCACACACCGGAGACTCAAGATGCCTCAGGAGGAGTTGGGAACTCATTGCGATAAAGTGATAAAAGGATTGAAAGAGTGGAGGGATATTTTCACATGGTGAGTAGAAAATTATAGTATAATCAGGGATTAAAACATATTTCTGGATTTATTATGTATTTCTTTGCTTCGTGGTTGTTATGGTTTTTATTTTCTGTGTTTAATTACACTGTATTTTTTTGTGCCAGTAACAGTTCCGCTAACTGAGGCCATTTTCACTGCAGGCAGCTGGTAAAGACTCTGTTGATGGGACAAGGCCTGTCAGCATTAATCTGTGGAACTGCAGTGACATCTCAGTATCTGGCATCCGTTTATTATCTGAACACTCCCATGCTCCAGAGTTTTATTAATTACACCCTCCTGGGCATCACTTACACCACGGCGCTGATCTTCAGACGAGGTATTCTATCTAATATTTCACACTTGTGCTAGTTCTAAACCTTCAGACATGCAATATTGAGGGTGCCTCTCTTTTAATGTAGGTGATGGCAATATTTTGCAGATTTTAAAGACAAAATGGTGGAAATATCTGTTGTTGGGACTAACAGATGTGGAAGCTAATTATGCTGTAGTGAAAGCGTACCAGTACACCACATTAACCAGCATACAGGTGAGGTCTGATTAGTTATAGCCGGAGTGGGCAAACTCAGCCCAGGAGATGTTTTAGTTCCAACCCTCATTCAATACATATACTAGTGTCACCAAGGTTGGTGTGAAAATGGTTTCCAGCTCTCATTGACCACCATTGAACTATAGTCTGCAAACATGATCATTTTGAAATTTAGGTAAAAGACAAATCAAGAAACTATGAAATAACTCTTAGAAGTTTGCCAGTCACACCAGCTGTAGTAGCAGACTGACGCAAGCCAGATATTGTTTAGTTTTGATTCCAAATATAATGTGGAGGTTTCAAAAAGGTTATTAGTTTTGATATTTTTGGTTTTAAATGAGCGTTACAAGAGTTATGAGGCATAATTTGCAAGGTAATTCAAATAAAAAATGTGAGAAAATGCCATTCAGTGTCATTTTTGGGGGATTAATGATTTTGAAGCGACACTTTTGCTTTTTATGATAAAACTTAAAAATCAATTTTTTTTTAGATTACAGGTTTGTTGTGGAATTATTGTGCAATGAAATTGAAAAATGGGTGGCAAGATTGCGCAGTGGGTAGCACCGTGGCCTTCCAGTTAGAAGGTTCGAGGCTTGCCGGTGACCATCCTGGAAGGAGTTTGCATGTTCTCCCTGTGTTAGTGTGGGTTTGCTCCGGTTTCCCACACAATCCCAAAAATATGCAGTTAGGTTAATTGAATAATCCTTAATAAATTCCCGTTAGGTGTGAATATGTGAGTGTGCGTTGCCCTGCGATAGACTGGCGATCTGTCCAGGGTGAACCCCCACCTCTCACCCAATGTGTGCTGGAGATAGGCACCGGCAGACCCCCGTGACCCCAAAACGGGAATAAAACGGGTTAGAAAATGAATGAAATGAAAAACTATTTGTAAAAAAGGGAATAAGGGGTTGTTCTAAAAAAGGACATCAAGCATTGCCACAAAACTCTTAAATTATTAGAGTAAATTGTAAAGTAGTAAAAACACCTAAAAAGACCCAGACGTCTAAAGGTTAAGGAGCTGGGTTAAAAAACAAAACAAAACAAAAAACCCAACCCTTGTGTCCACTATTACCTGTGATGGTTACTGAGAATCTAGTAAGTGGAGTCTGAAGGAAAAGTTCTTAAACTTCTATGAACAAACTAGTCTGGTTGTTTCATCTTCGATCTAAACGTTTTTTTTTTTAGATGGCTCTTCCTGAGTACACATAATTGGTTGATCCACTGAAACTGACCATTTGGAAGTCAAGGATTCTTCAAAATAATAGACGATACAGTGTATAGACAATAATGAAGCTCATAATTTTGTGTCTTTTTTATTTGGTTATTGTAACCATTCATTTTACTCGATATTATGTCTATGATACGATTTTTTACATCGTTATCTCTAACCAACTATTCAAACTGTTTATATAACAAACTATCATTGGAAATTTTTCCTTTTGAAAATTTTTTAAGGCTAGGGTCTAGTCTAGAGCATTTGATACCATCCATCCACTAGGGGGCAGTGTTAATGTTTGCAATAAGTCATACTTTTTTTATTCTAAGTGATGGAGAGAGCTAGTTTTATAATATTTCTCAATTAAAATGTGACTACAGGATAATTGTCTCCGAGTACATATTACATAAAACAAGAAGACAGGTAAAGGAGTTTCAGAAGTGACTAGAATCTCAGTTACACCACAATACAATTTTTTATTACGATACATTGTGTGATGATATATTGTTATATTGTACTCTTGCATGAACAGCACAAAGAAAGACAAATAAACAAGTTAATGGGATTCATCAGAAAATGCCACACATTGACAAAATCTTAAAGCAGTTCTTAAAGGACCTCATCTGTGCTCTACAGCTGCTCGACTGCTTCATCATCCCAGTTCTGATGATCTTGTCCTGGTTCTTCCTGAAGACCCGCTACAGGATCATTCACTACGTTGCTGTATGTATATGTCTGACTGGGGTGGGAGCCATGGTGGGAGCAGATATCCTCGCTGGACAGGACCAAGGATCATGTGAGAAGCACGATGCTTCTCTAGATCAAAATACAGGGATGAAATTTAACACGAGTGAAATTTTCTTTTTGTTAACAGCAAGTGACATCCTCCTTGGTGATGGTCTGGTTCTGGTCAGTGCCACTCTTTACGCCATCTCTAATGTGTGTCAGGAATACACAGTGAAGAATCTGAGTCGAGTGGAATTTCTGGGCATGATCGGCCTCTTTGGATTCATCATCAGTGGAATACAATTGTAAACTCATCCGACACAAACAGAAATCCTTCCCAAAGTTGTTGTGAGATTAATAGTCCTGATCATTGGACCTATCGTTTACAGAGGCATAGTAGAACATCAGGAAGTGTCTACCATTCTGTGGACATGGGAAATTGGTAAAAGAAGGTGGTATCAATTTCTACGATGTGTGAAGTCAACTTACACTATTTGTTTGCTTTTTTGCTTAGCTCTTCTCTTGGCGGGATATGCTCTTTGCATGTATGGCTTCTACAGCTTCATGCCTGTGGTGATAAAGATGAGTAGCGCTACAGCGGTGAACCTTTCCTTACTCACCGGAGACCTCTTCAGCCTCTTTATCGGGCTCTTTTTGTTCCAATATAGCGTAAGTTTAACCTTGAATATTCTCTGTTTGCTTTTTTTAACCGCCAATACGAACACGCTTTAGTTAACTCACCACAACCCCTAAAAAAACCCTAATTTCACTCTTTTGTCCCTCCTTAGTTCTCTGGACTGTACATTATATCACTGGTCGTAATCTTCATTGGTTTCATCATGTATAACACCGTTCCAACACTGACTCGTGTTCCTGACCCGGAAGCTGAAGAGGCGGGTCACGCAGATGACCTTGAAAACAACAGCATTCAAGGGTTTTCAGATGGGAAAACTTTTACTCAAGCAGAGGCAGCTCACAACGAAAGTTGGTTGAACGAAACTGAACCAGGATCAGTTATAAACAGTGTTAAACTGTAATTTTGATTACTGTACATTGTTTGGTCATTCCAGGGCTGCAATATATAAATCCACGCAAATATACAGTACTGTGCAAAACGTTTAAGAGCCATTCCACTGAATGGCTTCCATTTCTGTCCCTGGGACTTTGTATGTATAAGTATAGGAGCTTTAAAATTGCCTCATAAATACATATTATAACTTAAGGTGTAAGTATATTTTGTGACGCTGAATGTGATATAAACACAAATGGTGATTAATAAAACTGTATTCAGAGATTTTTTTCATTCAGAGCATTCTTCACTGCCATGAATCAGAATCAGAATGAGCTTTATTGCCAACTATGTTTGCACATACGAGGAATGTGTTTTTGTGCAGAGGTACTACAGTGCAACAGATTCACAAGACAAGATACAGGAAATAAAAAATAAAATGTAAATCCAAATTTACCTATTTACAAAATATACATTCTAAATTTAGAAAAAGCCATTCTAGCACAGTAAAAAAATAAAAATAGACAATATATAAAATCAAAAATAGTCATTAAGTGGAAATGGAAATATGTGCAAAAGTGGAAATGGAAATATGTGCTAGTTGTTTTAAGGATTCGTACCTTTGCTTCAGCAGCTGTAAAACATGATCCAATATTGCATGGGACACGGAGTAATTTTTGATTGCACAAAAGCATTTCAACACACTTTGTGTGCCAGGAAGGCAAAGCAATTATTTTTTAAATAGCACAATACAGACAAAAATAATGCTTCACCGTCAAAAGATACAGCAGTAAACATTTTATAAAAAACTAGAGTAACTTTGTGAAACTATATAAAATAACGCACTCTTGCATCCTGAGAGTACTTCTTCTCCTTGTAGTATTTAATGGCAGTTTGCATTTTCTTTGCACTACTCCCATCTGCTGGACTGAAGTGTGTAGGATTTTCTGAGAGTACGAGGGACATCTTCCTCTTATTCAGGTTTATAGTGCACACATTACCCCTGCCCCCTAGAGGCCGGATGATATTACACGCTCATACATATCACACTATTCCGGTTGTTCTTAGCTTGACAATTCTAAAATATTTTAGTACACCTTAATTGTCTTTTACAAGGACATTTCAAACGTTAAAAAGTTGTTAAAATGTGATAATTGTTTTGTTACACCCCTATACAGAGAAGTATATGGGTGTAACAAAGTACTCGGCCTTTCAGTGAGACGGTTGCCTGTTCTCACTGTAAGTTGCGTGGGTTTTTTCCAGGTGTTCCAGTTTCCCCCATAATCCCTCAAAAGATGCATTAGGTGTATAGAATACTGTAAATTCCCCTTAGGAGTAAATGTGCGTATTGCCCAGTGACCTGTTCAGTGAGTATTCCCACTTTCCCCCTGAAGTGTGCTGGAGGACTAGCACTACCAGACCCCTGTGATCCCGAAAGGAAACATGCTGGTACAGACAATTGATGAATTGCTGTAAACATAAATATTATTTGAAACCATTACTGGTGTGAAATATCCAAACATCATCAATAACTGGATTTATCCACTTCTCTGTGGTCATTATGGCTCAGGTTCTTAACAGGAAAGTAGTGCTCAGCATAAACGAGTACACTGAACTCCAGCTGTGTCACTATCCAAAGTCTGCATCATTCAGACTGCGCATTTTAAGACCGCTTAGGTCACAATGCTGTGCGAAGGCCATCTCGTTTCACCAAAACTGGAAGGGTTCTTCAAATGCATCTTCTTTTTAAGTGAATTTGGAGGATGCATTGTGACCATCTTCAATGTTTTGTGGGGTTTTTTTTTTCAAAGAATCAAAAAAATACATTTGAATTTGTATTTAAATGTAATAGATTTTTATTAAGGACGTTAAAACAAGAAAGCACACACACACAATTCCCCATTCTGAAAAAGACTATTGGAACTCTTTACTCTGGAGTGATGAGACATAGACCACTGTTTTTGAAACAAATGGTTCAATAACTATAAAGTCGTAAAGCTGAGGATTTCAGAGCAAAGTGCATGGTGCCAATGGAAACATGGTGGTGTCTTAATGTATGGCTGCATGAGTGCGTCTAGTGTTGGGGAGCATTGATGGTATCATGAACTCAACAATGTACTGCTCTATATTAAAGAAGATGCTGCCATCACTCCCTAACCCTTGGTTGTCATGCACTTTTTCAACACATTGACCCAAAACACATAAAATCCCAAAGAACTGGGTGAAGGCCTCATATATCCCTGATCTGTACCCACTCAAACTCCTGAGTGAGACACTCTTCAACCAACATCCAGGCTCTTAAAGAGGTTTTTCCTGAAGAATGGATAAAAAAAGATGTTGCAATATCATTCCATGCCTAAAAATCATGGTGCTCAGGGAAAATACTAAATATAGCAGTTTCTGTTGCGGGGTGTTTTCATTTTCAACTAATTGGAGTAAAAATTAAGATATATGTTTATTCAGTTTGATTATTAACCCAAAATTCCATGTTTTGGAGTTAAACAAATGTTCAACAAAACTCAGAATTGTGAGCTACAGATTAAATTTGTTCATTTTAAAGGGGGCATACTCATTTATGCGGAAACCTGTAAATTTAACACCATTACTGGTGTGGAACATCCAAACATCATCAAGAACCCGATTAATCCCCTTCTCTGTGTTTACAATGGCTCAGGTTCTAAACAGGAAAGCAGCAAAATAAATCAAAATTGATGAGTATATTCCAACCACCCACCAAAGTGTGACAAAAGTACATCCCATCAACTGATTTTCTCAGAAAAATCCAAATAAAACAATTCAGCGTGATTAGTTTTTATTCAACCTTTGTTATTTTATTCATTTTTGCTCCTCTTATTACATAATGGACAGATTTACAGGCTATTTACAATTTGAACTTTCTCCATAGGGAAAACACACTATATATATGCATTTATATATATAGAATTATATCATCAGTGTGGAAAGAGGTCTGAAAAGTAGCCCCGGCACACATAAGTATAACTGTACATGGTCCCACAAGTTTACATGAGCATGTTTTAAAAAATGTTTAAGCACTGAAACAAGAATCATCCGTCTACATGCGAAAACAGCCACGTCAATGCATCTACGGCATGTAAATACACAAAACGAACAGACAAACAAATAAAATACGCATTCACTCACAGGTAGAAAAATCAACTCAAACTCAGGGAATCTTGCTAGCGTGATTTGTAAACTTGTTGCAGGAAAACTGACAGGATCACAGTGTTTGTTTTAAATCAGATTTCATTTGCTATTCTCTGCTCGGCTCAATACAGAAATCTTCCACCTCCCTCAGACTTAGTTGATATCTAAAGATGGCGTCCAGTGACACTTTACAAATCAGTGTTCATCACAAATCCTCTGTGTATATACAATCACGCACGGATGTGAACGAATGCATGAGATTTAACTCTTCGGCTTCAAAACACCACCCTGTTTGCAACCACCAGTGGTTTAAACGAAGGCATTGAACGTCTACATTCAACATGACATCAATGTTCGTACGCGTGCAAACTGAACAAATGAGGGTTCAGTCACTACAGAGTTCAGAGGGTGGGTGGCTTTTCTAGTGAATAATCAGAGTGCAGTTGCAAGAGGAGGAACATAGGGGGCGTCTGTGCAGCATCGAACAGGACTCCAGATTGACAAAAGTTAAAGGCACTGCTGTCAGATTCCCAGACTCATGTGACGGTCACAGAACAATAGTGTCTATCCCAGCTAGAGCACTAGTAAGAAAGATATTTTCCACGCTACACTTCTAACATACAATCCAAGCGTTTACATCTAGCAGTCAACTATGTGATTGAGTACATTCCACTGCAAATCTTCTAGTATCTTTTATATTTGTGCTGTAAACTATTTCCTAGAAGCACTCTGTTACAAATGAAGCATGTCTTGGTTCACCGAGTCAAAGTTGTTGATTTAAATGAATTAATTTTAAAAGGAAAAGACTTGTATCTTACCCTGTAGATTTGATTAATTTAGAAAAACAAGACGTAAGCTATGAAAATATCTATTTTGACTGCAACTTTGAGGTCAAGTACTATGTTAACAAAAGTGGTAAAATGTGATACAAAAACACCCAGATAGGTTGGTTCAGTTGTCATGACCGTTAAACACGCTACATGGCCAAACTTTGATGTTGGCTTGTAAAAGTGCCATTTTAAAGTATTTTAATTAGCAAATGGTCTAGTTGCCAAGGTAGAAATTGTGGTTGCTATGGAGGAGTCAGTGATGTTCCATGAAGTTCTAATATGAATATTATAAACCAACCGACAGGTCTTGATGATTTTTTCCATAGCTGAGATAGTGATATGCCAAAATGGTTGCTATGGTAAACAATCAGGTAGCTATGGAGGGGACATAATTATAATATTCCCTTCACTAAAGGTTCTATAACCCAAACCCGTGTCTTTTACCATTTACCAAAGCTGAGATACAGTTTAGAAAATTTGGTTGCTAGGGTAAAAAAATTGGTAGCTAGGGAGCCATCAGCGATGTCATAAAAATTAGAATTTCTCATTATGATTAGCATGGGTTCAAATACGTTTGCACAGTGTTTGGTATATTCTTGCACAGACTGATATCCTCAACAGGTGTGGTCGGCTTGAAGCTTCCACGAGGTTCTCAGTTCACATAACAGTTTCACAAAGTTTGACCCCATGTTAAGTGAATGGGAAATTTCCCAGAATTTCTAGCGGTTTTACAAGCCACCATAAGTAAAAATGAAAGTTCTAGATGACCATTTACCACTTCTTTCTAATCCCTGAAGCTACAGGTCAGAAACTACTTGCAAGCAATGCTGAAAGGTCATTTAAAAGTACTTTGGATGTAGTTTATAAAATGACCCGTATATATTTTTAAGTGTTATAATTCAAACAGTATTTCAGACGCTCTTGTTTATCAGTCTCCAGGATCTTAAGTAACACTCCACTGCCTTAAAGTAAAAAAGAAGTTTATCACGTAAATCAGCTGCGTCTGGTGATTACACTGTTAGCTTAGCATAGCTGAGATCCTTGAATCTGATTAGAAGTATGTTGCCTCAATGTGATCAAGGTTTAATACTCTTCTATGGATAAATTGTATCTGAAGAATAATAGAAATGGTGGAGCTTATGCTCTAGAAACTCTACTCGTTATCTGACATAATAATCAAAGAGTTTGTTGCCTTAAAACAAGCAAAGCAGGCACAGTGATCTCAGGCATGGCTTGACAGTCACAGCTAGGCTTGTTCCAAAGGCACCAACACCAAGTTTGTAGTTGGCTTGATGCACAGTGTTTCCCCAAGGTTTACAGCTGTTTTTAACTCTAGGGCTGTTATTGTCTATATCAAGACATTTGTGTTGAGGTTTTTTCCAGCATGCTAATGTTTTTAGTGTAATTTCTGATTAGAATCATTAGCTTCATCTATATTCGAATGCAAAACTCTTACAAAAGCAGAGACTTTTACTCAATGTTGAAGAAAAACAAAAGGAAAGTTTCTATTAGCGGTGTAGCGATATGAAATATTGTGATATTATGGATATGATACGATAATGTATCACAATATTTAATAAAATCTAAGACTTTAGATTAACAAACAGGTTTAAATGAAGTGGGGGAACTATTGAAATGTGCTTTTTTCAAAAAATTTCAAACTAAAGCAAAATGATGCCATCAACCCACTAGGGGGCAGCCCTAATGTTTGTTTATGCAGAGCCTGCAACAATAAAGAGAAGACCGTGGTTTTATACAAAGTTTGTAACGTTATTTTGTTTTGCAATGGTTTACTGCTGCCTTTCTTGCTTGTTCTCAGGTTACTGACGATGCATCCTAATAGTTCCCAATTGTGGCATTTTTGTATCTTGATAAATTATGGAAAATTGTTACACTAGTTTCTATGTAGAAAAACATGATCGCAGCAGAAGAGGGGATCAGATACTGAACGCAAACGAAGAAAGCACATGAGAACTACTGAGCCTTTGTCGAAATAGTCAAAATAATTTGCATCATTACATATCATCATGACACATTTACATTATGTTCGTTTTATAATATTTTCTATTGGTTTAATACATGATCTGACAATAGAAGATACGTTTTAAAAAGATCAGATTCAATGACTGGTGCCAAGCTAAAAGTGTGACAGACCCAGGCGATGACTGAAGAGTGAAATGCATCTCTTGAGGAATGAAGTGTTCCTTTATTTGCCCTTCCCCACTGGATTTTAGTAACTGCACGACTCGGCTTGGTATGGCTTAGCTTCTACTCGCCAGTTTATCTTTTGTTTCTAAAATCTGAGTGGGCTTGGTTTAAAGTCTACTTGGTCTTCAGTCTACTATGCAAGCAGGGACAATTCTTTCTGGCCAATCCGTGACCTCAACAATGGACCAGTCAGTGATCAACAGGAAGTTATGTCACAATTTTCTTTTGTTACCAAAATTTTGAGACGCTGGAAGCCAGGTTTAAGAAGACATCATAGAAAATGCTTCTTCGTTAGCCAAACAGCTGCATAGAGAGAGAAGACCAAAGGAGTAAGCAGAAAGAGGGGGAAGGGGAATTCCTGAGAGAAACAGCCTGTTGCATGTCTCTCCCACAGGATAAGAAGGGCAGATGGATGTCTGTCAACTTCATTTGAACATTCCTGATTGTGATAACAATTTGTCAGGTAACTTCCTGTTTGAATACGATTATAAATGTACTATTCTGTTAATCCCTTTTCTTTCCAATCAAAGAAAAGTATCACCATGGCTTTACTTGGCCAGCGTTTAGAACTGTAAACCGTGCCGAGGTGAACCGTGCCATTACTAAACAGTGGAAAAGTGACAGCACAGATTTTATCGTACACTTTCTAGCGTTTGTGCTAACGAATGCTAGTCACACTGAAACAACACAAGCAAGACTCAATACCCTTCAGCGATTTTGGAGTTGACGTGACCTGATGCGGTACGAGCTGAGAAGAGCATTCACATGAGGTGTGCGGTTAGTGTGAGGTATAATAGGGCAGATTTTTCATTTAGACGAGTAGTCACACACAGTAGGCTGGCTAAGAGTTCTTTTAGGCTGGAATCGGACCACAGTTTTAAACAGACACTCTGCTAGAGCCTACAACACACTGAGCAGCACACAAGCACCCGAATCCTTGCTTTCGTATATAAATCTCTTTTTGTCTTTTTAATATAGCAATACATATTTTTAGACATTCAGTAAATCTTTTTGTGACTATAGTTTCTTTTCATTTGGAATGTTTTGTAGCTTCATCCAAAGCATGTGCTGCATGTGCTGCAGTCTCAAAAAAAAAAAGGGGGGGGGGGGTCATGGTGTCCATAAATCAGAGCTTCAGGCGAGCTTTAGTGTGCTGACTGGGAAGGAGGGCATGGTCACCATGGTGACTGGGTTGAGGACGGTCTGGCCTACAATCTGAGGGTGATGGGCCATCACCTGTGCACCCACTGGCGTCTGCTTACCCAGCATAGTCGCCTGTGCGGAAGAAGTGCCGTTCATCTGGCCATGGGTGAGCGTGTGCGCGATGTGGCTCATGACGGCCGGTTGAGTGACGGTGACGGGCTGAGGGTATATTCCTGGAAGGTGGGCGACAGTGATATGGCTGATGGGTTGAGGTCCGGGTGCCAGCTGCACTGGGCTTGAGGAGGAAGGAGCGATGTGGGCTACATGCTTGGTGCTCGGCTGAAGGACGTGGTTCACCGTTTGGATGACCGATGCATGTGATGCTGATCCGGCATGGGCGATGACAGACGGTTGCAGACTGGCTGCGGTCACTATATGCGTCTGGGCGGGAGCGAGGGTCTGCAGGGATGGAGCCGAAGCTGGCCCGTTAAGAGCTTGTGTTGGGTTCACGGAAAATGTGGGAGCTGTGATTGGAGCGGCTGCAGCTACAGGGGAGAGCTGAGCTGAGGGGAAGGGGTGGAGAGGTTTAGAAGGTTTGTGAGGGAGGGAGATGTGGTGGGTTAGAAGGGATGACACTGGACGAGGCTTCTTTAGCTCAGGCTGAAGCACAGCAGGCACTTTGGGCAAGGCATTGGGCAAGGGAGACAGGCAGTCGTCTTCAATGTCGTCATCGATGTTGTCCTCGCCTTCTGCAGATAAAGCGACATGTTTTTGTACATTAGAATATTAATACACAAACAGGCAGATGCGCTAAGAAAATAAATACCTTGCTTATTTGAATAAGTCGTAGCAATAGCAAAGAAGAGCTTTGAATAAATGTCATGACATAAAATTAGAGTGTTTTTCATACTTCATTATAATTATAGCAGAAAATGTAAAATGTAGTACATCAGAGAGGAAGATACAATCCATAAAATAAAGAAAATTCTTTTTAAAAGTAATCAAACAAGTGAAATATTTAACCCTTTATTTGTTTCAATTTAAATAATTATGGAAAAATGTTTCATTTAGAATATCATGACAAAATACAGGCCCCCTGTGTTTAAAATTGAAACAAATAAAGACATATTTCACCAATTTTCCAGTTTTTGGAACAAAAACAAATGGCTTGATATTGATTTGTGCCACATACTAACAAAAAATGGATACTAACAAAAAAGTATTTAACCCCAAAGCAAAAAATAAAAAATAAAAACAGGTTATGGCTGCTTGTTTACATTGATGTGATTCGAGTCATGCTGGAATTCTTTCTTGAGGAGGACTTTGCAGATAGAGCTGGAGCCAGCTATTCAAGGTTTAGCGTTTCCAACAGACTGAGGCACATTTCTGTAAAATTTCATCAACTTTTGTAACCTTCAGTTTACAATCTTCTCACTGCAATCCAGCAATCATTGGTCTGGGCCAGAAATTAAAACTTCTTAAAGAGGGGCTCCTAATCTCAGCTAATTACAAGTAATAAAAGACAACCAAGAGCCAGACACTTGATGGGGTCACATACTAATATATAACCTAAGTGCAAATCAGTTTCTAACATACATCATTATTTTTCTGTCTCACTGTTAAAGCTCAGAACCCATTAACCTCTTAAGCCCGAGAGTCCCCGGTACCGGGGACTTGCCCCCTTGTGCGTTACATTTTCAATCATAGCTCACGAACCCTGAGAATAACCCACACATATTAAATACTGTTGTGTTCAGCGGAAACTCCTCTAAAAACGTATCTAATTCAATTTCATATTCGTGAACCACAGCTCGAACGCCATGCAAATAAACAACAACATGTCCGGAGTATAATTCATGACCACGTTTTTGTTTATGTGCGATATGTATCCACAATATCAACGGAAACACCCAAACCATTACCGTATTTTTCGGCTCATAAGACGCACCGGCACATAAGACGCACCCAATTTTTAAAGAGGAAAATCCAGAAAAAAAAGATTCTGAACCAAATACTGTTGTAAAATATTTTATATCAACTGTGTAAAAGTTAACAGCCAAACATGTAACATGAACAGACAGTAAACAGTAAAAGTAACAAAAAAAGGCTGTAATGTTTTTCTTTGCCCCCACTCATCACTCTAAAGTCCACCATTCGTTATCACCATTACTGTTCCAGTGCAACATTGTCACTACATTACTACTAATAGCTAGTAACATGGTCACTACATTACTAATAATAGCCAGTAACATTGTCACTACATTACTAATAATAGCCAGTAACATTGTCACTACATTACTAATAATAGCCAGTAACATTGTCACTACATTACTAATAATAGCCAGTAACATTGTCACTACATTTACTAATAATAGCCAGTAACATTGTCACTACATTACTAATAATAGCCAGTAACATTGTCACTACATTACTAATAATATCTAGTAAGATTGCCCCCACATTAGTAATAATACAGTGGTTCTCAAACTTTTTTAGTCGAGCCCCCCTGTAATCAAACACTCCCTAATTGCAGAACATGTTACTTACGTTTGTTATCTCGTATGTACATGTGTGAGATGTACCGTTGAGAGATGATTTGAGTTTGAGTTTATTAAAGAAGAGTTTCAGTCATTGAGAGCGTTTTGTTTACCTCCGCGCGCGCGAGAGAGAGAGAGAGAAAGAGAGAGAGATAGAGAGCGAGCGCTGGAAACAAGCGTATGCTTTTTGTTCTAATATAAATCCTTTTGATTTTTGTCAGCTTATGAAAACCCAAATAACTCAAAAGGATCAAACTGTCCAAGATTGTGAAACTGTCCAAGTGAATGTTTAGCGGAAATAAAACCCTCACAGACTGAAGACGATGCTTATCGATCATCATCTTATTGTCAGGCTCAAAAAACATAGCAGACAAACTATGAGCTGTGCCCATTTCACATCTTGAAATGTATTTTAGCGTGAGAAAACGGGTTTGTAGCGTGAGAGATCACTCAAATGCGAGAGTCAGCTGATCTCTGTAGTTTCGCTCGTGACGTAAGTATGGATGCGGATGCCAAAGGCATTGTGGGAAATGTAGTTTTTCCCCCCGTTTTCGTTACGTCCGCGCAATGGCAGAGATGGGCGATGACGTCAGCGCGCAGCGCTTGGTAAACAAATATGGCCGCGGCTTCGGCCTAGCTTCGGAGCTCTTACACCTCTCATACGGCCGTTACCGGACTTCGCGGCGGTTTGCATTCGCTTCATAAGACGCACCAACTTTTCCCCCTCAGTTTTGGGGAAGAAAAAGTGCGTCTTATGAGCCGAAAAATACGGTAATCGTATGCTATTAATCATTTCATATTGTGCCGTCTGAAATATTTCATTAGAACCATGTTGAAGTGTTTGATAACCACTGTAACATTGCGACTTTTGGCAGTAACTAAAATTCTAACACCTACATCTTAAACGAAAAAAAATAAATAACATTAAATCAACATAACGAAGAAGAAAACTAGTTGTCCAATCAACGAATGCTATCTGAAGTACAGTTAAGCATGAAATCGCACGGACCGGTGAACACGAACTCAATCGTTGTGAGTGCATTTCCATTAGCAATGTTTTCTACCATTGAGAGAAAAAAAACATTTTCAAAGTTGAAATACGCTCATTATTTCATGTTAGAAGAGCTTAAAGATAACACACATTACAGTAAAATGCAGAATCACAGATTCAGTTTTTTCAGCTCAATAGCTCGAGACGCTCTTAGCTTAGCTCAAATGATTTTTTTAATGTGTTAGATAACGTACAAATCATTTTATCAGAACATATCTCCCTCCGCAGTCACATTGCCATCTATGAGCAACTGACCGAGAAGCGCTTAGGGACCGTCTGCAAAGTCCCAAACCCAAAATAAAATTTGCCCAAAAAATGGTTAATAACTTCACTTTAATTTAGCCACGCATCACTGATTTTTCCTTGTTTTTTTATTTATTTATTTATTTTTTATTAAACCTCAAAAGCTCTCATATAAATCACTCTATTATCATCAACTTCAGGGAACACATCGCTTTTTTAATGCGTAACCTACAACAAATATCATTTTGTTAGGGATTTTTAAAACAGTATATTTTTGCATTGATTTTAATTTCTTAATTTAATTAATTAACCTTTTTGTATTTTTAACTATTGATTAATAATTGCATTATTTTCCATACAGTAGTGAGGATAGGCATTAAAGGGATTAATGAGGGCAGCAAAACATGTTCTTTACAAAAAAGTTTTTGTACAACTTTTAGTAAAACGTGTTACATTTCCATGTAAGTAATAGAGTTGAATGCAGGAATGAAATACCTGTAACTTGTTACTATTTTACAGGGGTACTAGCACAACACTGGTGATCACTACAGCAAACTGTTGTTTGAACTGTAAAACTCTAAGGATTACTTTGTACTATAAAACTAAACTTTGTTTTTGATCAGGTATCTAAAAATTATTGTGTGGTGAGCTTAAAACTAAGACATTGATTTGACCGTGTATAGTACAAGAATTTCACTAAAGCCTCCTGGACCTGAATAAACGACTCCATTAATATCAGTAAGACATTTTTACATTCTATATCAAAACATTGTTTTAATTATTGTTTAAATTAACCCAAAATATACATCTTATGGGTGACTTGTGATATGATAAACCCACCATCTCTGCTGTTTTCATTGACTAGAGTGAACGCCAAGACAACTTTATTGTTTGTAAATTGAATACTTTGCTGTACTGTGATAAAGGATATAATAGATTCATTGTAATTTAAGTAAACCCAGCAGAATCAGCCACATTTGACCACTGTGCAATCGCTACAGTATTTATACATCGTCAGATATATATGAACTTCTCAAGTGAAAGTTTCAAACACACTGATCCGAAACTCTCAATCTGTCAAATGCAGAGACAGACACCAATCAATCAGCACTTTCGTGCTTTTGCCTCTCTTACCATTTGACCCATGTGTTATCCTGTTTCAGTGGCTTAAGAAAGTTGAAGATGGTCAAATGTGCACCACAGCAAAAACACTCAAAACAGGAAAATAAGCAGAATTCAAATCATGAATTATTACAGATTTAGATTTACATTTTTGCGCAGGCCAATCCTCCAGCCACTTTTATTAAAGCTATTTCATTGTGTATTGTGGAATTTGAATTGGCCACCCCCATTGATGGGTGTAAATACCCAGGTGGCAGCGATGTACTCTTAGCTCATGTCCACACCCAGTTTTGTTTTGTTTTTTCTCACACTGTGTATAAAAAAACAGCACACACTTATGTCGGTATAAAAATAAAAAACAACACATCTCCACAAACATTAAAACACCCTTGAAATGCTGTAATGCCTCAACCAAACCAACAGGCAGCAGTCGATTAATGATGTTTTGAAAATGATTATTCCACACGGACCCGGAGTGCGGGGCGTATCAAATATGATTCACCTTGGCCGGCTTTTTCAAAAATGCACGGTTACATGAACACAGTGCTGCAGTTATAGCTTCACCGCACTGAAAAATACCCTTTAATAAACAGGTTTGTGTGGACAGAGCCTCAAACTAAGTCAAACTCAAACTAAGTCACTTTACGTCAAGGCTGTGTTAAGGGGACATAATGTCCCGCTCTCTTGTTTCATGAATGAAGGGTTACATTTGTCCAAAGATGATAAAAATAAAAGAAAATTAAGTGGATTGTGTGCAAAAGTTTTTAATGATTAAAGTAAATTGTATTTGTTGTCTGAATAAGAAATGTCAGGTGAATAAATCATATAGGAGACAAACAAAGTGACATTTGAGAAGTGAAATGAAGTTTATTTGATTTGTGGAAATTGTGAAAGACTTATTGAAACAAAACTAGCCACTTGCATAACTTTGGGCACCATTGTAATTTTATTGATTTCAATAAAATTCTTGCATAAAATAAATAAAAGTGACAATTTTGGGTGATATTTTAAATAAATTGCACTCTATAAAGAAATACACATTTTTTAAATAAAAAAATGAAATACTGCAACTAGTTAGGACCTGAAAACGTTTAACACAAGCAACAGCTTCAGCTTATATATCAACAAAACTAACTATTCAAGTTTTAAGTTTTTGGCTAAAAAGATTAACCTATCCACATTTTCTGAAGAGAGCACAGATCTGGTTGCAGTGACAATATCTCCAGCAGTAGAAAATGTTAGATGTATTGCCTGCCCGATCTCCGTGGAACAATGTCGGCATACAACTTTAAATTTATCCACTCGTCTATCCCCGTTATGTATTTTAACAGAGAAGCCAAAGTGTTCCCAAACAGGAGACCGTAGTGAGGTGGGAGGGTCTTCAAGCTCTGGCTTCTCTTTCACTGTTGCCATTTCTCACAGCTACCCGGCGTGCAGCTGTGCTTCACTCAATAGCGTCCGTGCGGAAACTCGCCTAGGAACATTGTTCCGCTGAGCTTAATATCGCGCTAATAATAAATTTATATTATTTAATTAAAAAAATATACCGAAATGGTACGCAAGTGTACCGAACCGAACAGGCCGCACCGAAACGGTTCAATACATCCCCGTGAACAGTTACACCCCTACATACAACCAATGATTTATAAAGGAATATCGTGGAAATTTATAGATGCACAAACTTTCACATGTCATTAAATACCAGTTTCTGATAACATACAAATTAAACTGTTTTCTTATTATGGTAATGGTAATGTAATATGGTAATATGGTAATGTAATGTGTGGAAAGGAGACACTGGGTTATAGATAAAAAATGCAGAATGCTCAGTAGGAAAATACAAAGAAGACAGTCAAGGTCACTTCCATCCAGACATAGTTTCTGCTGGTTGGCGTCAATCAAAGATTGTAGAAATAAAGATTCTGTGGATTTCATGTATGCATAGACAGGTCATTTCCTGAAATTTAAATTGATAAAATACTTTTGCTGTTTGTCTCAGATTTCCATGACAAACAATGTGTTTATCATTGATCTTATTTCCCCGGTTTAGTTTCATTTCAAACATTTCATCACACAGTTGACCAATTATCTAGAAACTTTGACAGGAATCTAAATTTGACTGAACTATTCTAAGAATCTAAACCCCGGATCATATTCTATGCTTATGGTTGAACACAGTTACAAACAGATATGCATAAATCAAACAGGGTTTTGCAGAAAGTCCATAACACGACGAACCTCTGACAAGTGGTGGTGTCAAATCAGTGCACAGCTTTGCTCTTGTTCCGCATGCTCTTAGTTCTTTCTTACACATCTGACAGAAAGCCTGATCTGTTTATTTTTCCGAGCTTTGTCTCTCGCGATTTTCCAGCCAGTCTGAACTATGACATCTGCTTTATGTTCCAGACTTGGTTAATGCTGATGTACAAATTGAAATGAAAAGCCTGCATCGTCTGCACCTTTTTCTAAATGATAATTCAGAAGGAACAGCAGAGAAATGGCCGGAGCCCTCATGAGATATACATGAACATTATGACAAACAAGCATGGTAATTCCAATTCTAAACTTAGAGATTCTGGTTTATCGATAGATTTGGAAAGATGCACTCTTTTTGAGAGTAGGGGGCAAGAGTGTACACATGAATGTTTAAAATAAACATTAAAACTGTTAAAAACTGGTTATTGGTTGTTTAATGGAACTAAAGGTTAATAAAAAATAAATAAAAAATTGAATTGGACTAAATTTTCCATTATATTTTTTCAGCCAAAAAAAGGATGTGCATTTGTACAAAAAAATAATAATAAAAAAATACCATAAAACATGGCCAAGAAACTCTAAACCAAAAGTGAAATGGTGAAAACAATGTCCAATGAAACAAGCTTGCGGCCCTTCTCTGTTCGTCCTTTTCCCCATATGACTAAACGGAATTATATAATGCCTTGACGAGGAGAACCTTGGCTTCATCAAGCACTGCGCAACTGGTCCAATGCGGGCCCCGATGAGGTCACCATGCACAGAACTTGACTTTTCTGTTCGCTATGGAGAGGTCAAAGACAATCTAATGTTCCTTTTTTGACTATGTTATATAAACTGACCAACTGTCTAAAATATTTTCTGATGCTGAGATATTGTGCTAAAAATTTTGTTGCTAGGGTAAACAGTTTCTAGGGAGTGGTCTCTGAGGTCATACAAAAATTAAAGTTTGATTTAATTATAATAATAAACCCTGATTTCCCCACAACGTTTCATCTTGAGGACATGTTCAATGCCTTTTCCCATTCATTCTTGACCCCTCCTAAAGCTTAGGGTTGTAATACTTCTGCACAACGTTTTGGATGTTCTTGCACAGACTGATAACCTCCACAAGTATGATCAGTTTTAAGTTTCTATGAGACGCTCAGTGCCTCAGAGTTAAGAACAACTTTTTTCTTTCCAAATCTGACCTTTCTGAAACGGATGCCAACAAAACAATCATTCCCTCCCAGAAGCACTAGGCCGCGTTCATCTCTGCATCTCACACACAAACATGCTTAACACAACTCAATCTCCATATTCATTACATGCTAAGATTTCCACAGATAACATCCTGGCGAGCAGGCTGGAAAGGCTAACGCGTGAAACCTACTTAATGGAGCCATATCCGCATGTAGATGATATTCAGAGCCAAGGTGAAGGAGACAAGAATCCAGTCAAATGAGAGAATTGATTTGGCCCCTTCACTCCCTCACTCACTCACTCACTCACTCTCTCTGGCTCCATCCACTTTTGGCAGAGGCCAAATAGAGAATGGTAAATGAACGGATTGTGTCCCATGGGATGGGTTTAAGGGGAGATCCCTGGGGGCAGTTCTGAGCATGAAGAGGTATAGAACCACAATGGGACCAAATTGCCAATTGGACGAAAACTACATGGGGCCTTGTGGAAAGCAAGTAAAGAGTCTGAAGAGAAACAGAGGCAGTTTGGAGATGAGCCACACTGCAGCTAATTAAATGAGCGGGAAAGTGCCATGGAGACAGATCTCTGAGATCATTTACTTGCTGTCCATTATTTGAGCTCAGCATTTCAAATTTCTACAACAGAAACCTAAAAACACTAAATACGTAAAATGTAGGGGTGTAACGGAACGCTAAAATCGTATTCGGTTCGGTACAGTGTCTTGGAGAGTTCGGTTCGGTTAATTTTCGGTACAAAACAATAAGAACTTACAAAATCTTTCTTTTGAAAAGCTGCCAATACACAATAGAATTCTTGCATAAAATAAATAAAAGTGACACTTTTGGGTGATATTTTAAATAAATTGCACTCTTATTAAGAAAAACACTTTTTTTAAATAAAAAAATAAATAATGCAACTAGTTAGGATAGATTAACCTATCCACATTTTCTGAAAAGAGCACAGATCTGGTTGCAGTGACTACCTCCAGCAGTAGAAAATGTTAGATGTGTTGCCTGCCCGATCTCCGTGGAACAATGTCGGCATACAACTTTACATTTATCCACTCGTCTATCCCCGTTACGTATTTTAACAGAGAAGCCAAAGTGTTCCAAAACAGGAGAGCGTAGTGAAGTGGGAGGGTCTTCAAGCTCTGGCTTCTCTTTCACTGTTGCCATTTCTCACAGCTACCCGGCGTGCAGCTGTGCTTCACTCAATAGCGTCCGTGCGGAAACTCGCATAGGAACATGGTTCCGCTGCGCTTAATATCGCACTAATAATACATTTATATCATTTAATAAAAATACCGAATACCGAAACGGTACGCAAGTGTACCGAACCGAACAGGCCGTACCGAAACGGTTCAATACATACCGTGAACCGTTACACCCCTAGTAAAATGCAATCAAGTGTAAATCCGGTACACAGCACTGAGGTTTATTGCGAATGTCAATGTGCTATAGTACCACATTTGATATCATACCCAAGACCCACCCGAGAACGTGGATATCGAGATCAAGAAAAGACCAGGGCATGCTTAAGCAGAGACAACAAACAATTTTCTTTATGGCAAAAAAAATAGACGATGCTGTAATTTAAAAAAAGTTTTTCTGTTATTTTGTCTGGTAACCAATTTTGAAAATATATATAATTGTTACATTTACACCCCAGGGCTACATTTACTGAATTCAACACTCCCTGAATTCAATTCTAATAAATAATGTTATCAGCAGTTCTCACCTATGAGAACAGAAATATTAATTGTGCTCTGTAAAGCCAAAAGTAAAAAGTGTCAATTTCAATGACCTTTTTAACAGTTTTCTGAATCTAGTGGAGTGTGACTATTGTTAGGAGCATTTGCATTGTCGGTGAGAAAATGACTAACAATATGCTGTTGCTTTTTTTGAGAAAATATGCTGCTGATTGGGTTTATTTTGACTAGAGGCATGAAATAAATAGCCTATAATATATTTTATTTCATAAGCGTTAGTCCCTTACATTGTGTTCTTGGATTAAAACACAGGACACGTGTGAAGCCACGACACAGACACATGAGACCAAGACAAGGCCGAGCTCCTTGGTACTGTGACAAGACCTAGAGCATAGAAAATAGGTCTCAAGGCCAGTCTTGAGCACTACAACACTATAATTTAGGATCAGTTCCAAAGACTCTAATGACCACTTGAACCATAGCTTGACCATTGTACTTGATATGAACATAAATAATGCAGTTTAAAAACAATTATTCAAGTGACCAGTTAAACAACCCCTCCCAAGCAACTTCCTATCCGATATAGCTACTAGCCTTGATGTAACTTAGTGGTAAGTGAGACTTAGAAATGATATTTTTGTGAGGCCAAGATCAATTGAATTGTTGCTGGTCTAATTGGACTCAATGACTTATGCTAGGCTATGCTAAAAGCGCTATTGTCAACAACTGTTGAGGCCATTTATAAACAATGTGCGAATGTTTAACTAAGCTAATAAATAAAACCTTGGAGTATGTTAAAATCTCATCAAAACACAAAAACATCTTGAATCAAATGAAATTATAAAAATCATAAATATAAAAAAACATATATAAAAAAACTTAAAGTAGTTGGGAAAACATGGTATAATAAATGCTTCCTCAAACCAGTTTTAATTCCTTGAAATGGACATGGCACAAAGGCAATGCAACTGTGTGGGCCCTGCACAATTTAAATTCAAACATACTAGGGCTGTGCAATATTGAGAAAATGTCCCATTGCGACTGCAATTCAATTTGCGATATACTTTTTACATGGTTAAAATGGGAAAAATCCAACCCATTGTGAAATAAAAATATTTAGATTTTCACATGGGGTGATAACTGCAAACAACCTCAAAAATCATAGTGGCATTTCTTTGGGTCCTAATTGTTTGTCTTAGTGTGCATTGTGCGACTCATTTTAGCACTCATTAAAAACAGGTTAATTAATGGAAGTCATTGCTTCTCTCAAACACATGCTCTAGTTTGATTTTCTTTGCCGTTGGTGGTAATGGTGGTGTTATTGTTGTGGTCAGAGAGAATAATGATTGGGTATTGGTTAGAAACACTGTCCTTCAAAAGAGTGAAGTGAAATATAAATGTGATGCTTCACATTGCATCCACTCTTTGTGATTTGAATTTTGCGTCATTGGAAACCCCGAATGAGATTCGATTTTGATGTATTGTGCTGTCCTAAAACAAATAAATTAAGCTGGTCTTGGCTTGATTCAAATTACCAGTGTTTGTACTGAAACAGGGTTGGAAATAAAACCAGCAATGGCTGTAACCTTCCAAGTATTAGAGTAGGGCTGGGCGATATGAAGCAAAAAATAAATCTCGATATATTTTGCTATATCTCGATATACGATATATATATATATCTCGATATCTTTACAGGATTTATAACCACCCCCCACCCCCCAAAAAAACCCTACTGCAAAAAAAAAAAATAATAATACAAATGTCAAAGTCGTTTTTTATTGCTTCTGCAAATTTTCTTTCAGAAATCCTTGTATACATATTGCCTTTTCATTCAAAAATAAAACAACTAAAAAACAGGCAGTGCATAGGAACAAAGTGCTCCTGTAACATTTAGGATATAAACAAAATCCCTGATAACATAAATAATAATTTAACTGTAAAATAATACACATTGCCTTCTTTTCATTCAAAAATAAAACAACTCAACTCAAGCTCATCTTTGCAGGACCTCTGTTGTAAGTAATCTTTTCCAATTGAGCAGCAAGCCGCGCTCTCTCTGTAGTGTACAGTCGCGGGAGTTCCTGTCTCGAAAAGTAATGCCGACTGGGTAAACTGTATCTGACTGGGATCAAGTGTTTTTAGCATACGTTTAAAGCCACGTTGTTCAACGACGGATATGGGTGCCATGTCCACCGCTATGTGAAATGCCACGGACTCTGATGCTACACCACCTTGCGCTCTGTCTTTCATATTCTACACTCCGTGTTATAAAATTGTGGAGATTAGTTGCGCTTTGGTTGGCAGCAACTTTCACGGCATTCACGGCAGTAGACATCTGTCTGTTGTTCGACTGACGACTTAAAACCAAAGTATTTCCATATAATGGAGCCAGCTGTTCTTTTTTTGCAACAAGTTCTGTAACCTCCAGGCTGGTTGCGGGCGCCGCCATGTTGATTGAGACGACAGGCAAGGGGAGGGGAAACAAAAGCAAGGAGGCGGGGACGAGCGCAGCACAGAGAAGGCACACAAGCAAATTGGTGAAAATTAAATATAGACATTATATCAATATGTACGATATGCCAGAATTAATATCGAGTTTAAAAAAAATCTCGATATATTTTAAATATCGAGATATCGCCCACCCCTATATTAGAGTAAATTAAAGTAATGAACTCAATGTTTTCTCTTACAATTAACTGTTCATGGAGGTCAAATTATACAGATATTGTCATTTTCACATCCAAAAAGATTTCGTTTTTTTAAGAAAATCCAAAAATGTTGCAGGTATTTGCTGCTAAGTTTCTCTGCATGATCGGTGTGATCTTCTAAAGACATCCTGAGCTCTGCTCTCTGATTGGCCAATGTTTTCAGATTCATCCAGCTTTACTTCAAATCAGAGTTTGTCCCTCTGCGTCTCCCACTAACAGAAGGTGTGCCCCTGATAAATATTTTGTTAAAATGAGAGATAAGGTATAAATAATAACTATATTTCCATTCTGGACACAGATGATTTGAATAGTAAAAATAGTGGTCTAGTGTCCAAGACACATTATTTCTATGCTACAACCAACACAGCATTTGCAAATGGATAAGGAAACACAAATACATTACTCACAGCTGAACCATTTACTCCTGGTAACTGTTGCTTTTGCAAGTTCTGAGTAATCAAGCTAGAGAAGGTGGGGCTATATAATGTTCCAAAAATGACGTTTTACAACAACAACAACAACAAAAATAACTATTTCAGTGAAGTTCATCGCCCATATAAATACTGACATTCTATTCACTTGATATTGTATAGAGTTAACATCCTAATCCTAAAGAGAGAGAGTGGGAGAGGTAGAGAGAAAGAAAGAGAGACCAATCAATGATCTGAGAGTCTAAACTAGATTTCTAAGCAGTTTGCCACTCTCTGCAGCAAGATAAGATAAACTTTCTTTGACCTGAACGATGAAGTTGCCATGACGATCAGTGAGTACACTTTCCTTATTGATATTGTGCCAATAGTACAACAAATAGAACCAGATCGTGTAGCAGATAGCGCTGATTAATTAATACCAATATTGATCTGTACAAGCAAGACACAAGGCTATTAACTGGAAGGCTGAAAGTCAATTGTTACCTGGAGCTCAATAGACTGATCACTGATATCACAGCTAAAAAGACGAAAGCAACGACATGGATTAGCCAAGCATGACTCATACGATTTGATCTTGTTTGGTCCTTCAAGACAAAAGTTCACTTAAAGACAGGTCATTCAAAGCCTCCCAAGATGCAAAAGGCAAACAATTAGTATAAGTTTAGTCCGAAAGCATGTTGGGCCTGGTGCTGGTGGAGAACAACAAGCTGGTTGTTGGATCGAGTTTGCAGACATTATAGCATTACCAATAAATGTGCCTTTGGAATGAGTTACCAATAGGAAACCCACGCTCTAGCAAGGAGAGAAATGAACTCCACCCAGAGTGTTTTCCATCTGACATGCTAAAAAGAGTAGCTGACCTCTCGGGGTGATGGGAATTTGGACTGTGCCAAGTTTGTTCAGTTAGAAATGGTCCCTGGTGTCCAATTATCATTACAGACCTGGTTCTAGTAGATGGTTGGTCACTTCTTACTTTCAATCATGCATCAGTTGGGTTTCTAAACCAAATTTGCACGACATTCAACCATCAGCAAGGAATCATCTGTGAGGAATTCAGGAAAAAGGAAGATAAAAAGGAAACTTAAGCAGGAAATGACCTCCACCTCTCAAAACCATCATCCCTGATGGGTCGTGTACATTTTTCCAACACAATGTGACAGTCATTTGAGGAACGAAAAGGAACTGAAAGAGAATGTTTGGGGGTAGGGGACTGAATAGCAAAACTGTAAATGGCATGTTCCTGTTCATTATCAAACTTCAAGGTGAAAACAGCATTTCAGTAAAATAAATGTAAAGCCAAAATGAATGCAAACTGAAAGGTTTATCGTTGGGCTCATGTGGAGAGTTTTTCAAACAATTAGCAAATGGTTAGAATATTTGTGAGCCAATAATTCTTTTAAACCATTCAAATTACAAGCAAATTAACCATTTTATGAAAGTTGGTTTATCGGAAGAAGATTTATCAGAATGAAGTCATTTTTAATTTGAAAACCAAATTCTGTCGCTCAGTCATTAAGTAAATTAAGAAAACGTCTATGGATAAAAAAGCGAAGGTCTATAAGGAATAACCATCACTTATACTAGTACCTAGTTAATGTAAAACTCTTAACGTTCATTCAAGATCAAAAAATATATGATTAAAAAGAAATATTTGTACATACAATTACTCAAATTGAAAAATGTTTTTGTGATGACAAAAAAAAAAATTAAATGAAACAGTGGCCCATTAGTGCACAACACAAAACAAATCAACTTTACAAGCGCAATCCAACAGCAAATCAAGCTATTTGCTCAAAATCAAAAATCAAAATATTTTAATTTGTGTTTTTGATTAGAAGATACTCCCCATCAGACACTTTAGCTCTATTTAAAAAAAAAACAACTAAACAATACTGTGGATTTGTCAGGGCACAAATACTTAAAACTTTACCCCTTATTTATCAGCTCAAATATTAATCAGAAAAAGACTCCTCCATTAACTAAAATGTCTCACAGCTCCCAAAGGCTGAGATGTACAACCTAAAAACATTAAAGACTACATAACATTTTATAAACTTACTGGAAAGCCAAGAATCCAATCCAGACAAGTATGAGTACAGAGGCAGGTGAAAGCCGGAGTGATGGGGGGGGGGGAGCGAGAGAGAGATACCAAAGCGTTGTGCTGACTCTGACAGCAGCATTATAAATTGAGTCTGAAATAAACACCTTCTACACTTGATGCCAACTCTCTCATCTGATGGGCGGAGCCAAGATTACATTCACACACTGCTTGCGGAGCCAGATACACACCCGGCAGGATCAATCCTCCACCACAGATCTACAATCACTTTCCATGGAGCACAGAAGGATGGCAAATCCCCCGTTTACTTCAGTCAGAGGCGAGCCATCAGCTCTGGATCTCACGTTGTAAAATGTTAACCGTTAACTGAAAACATAAAGCAACTGAAAAGAACTGATTACTTTTTTTGATTGGTACTGGAATCTAAACCTACAACCTCAAATGGCATTTGCTGATCGAACAGAAATGTAAACCTGCACTAGATGAAAGCAGTTAATAATAAATACATAAAAAACAGTGACCATCCAGATGCCCCTTGACGTCTGCTTTTCAATCATATCTTGAAACACACTTATTTTCCAAGAATTTGGGTGTGGAGTGACATTTCATAATCTGCTCATTTGCATACTGCTTCTCTTTGTTCTTATTTGTTACTGAATTAATTGTGGCTAATATTCAATTTTAATATTTTAAGGCTCGAGCACTGAAGGTTGAATTAATGGATTTTTGTGGGTCTAAAAGTATTTTGCACACGTCAGAATGGTTAAAAATGTACGTCCGATTGGGGTTCGAAAAGTGTTTGGGGCAAAATAGCTCTATACTGCCACCTAACGTGTTACACAAGAGTATGTTTTACACAAATAAAATTCGGACACGTGTAGGCTGCTTAAAAAAAAAACCAAGTAAAATAAGTACAACAAAATGTCCAAAATCGACAGGATGTAGGCTTTTTTGCGTAAACCAATAAAAATGGTCACTTTAGCTCATATCATACTTTGACAAACTCCTCCAAGAGATTTTAGCTGTTCCTTTCCAACTCCATTAGTCTTATCTAAAGGTAAAACCTAAACGTTTTCTAGACTTTCTTAAACTACAATTTCATGTCTGAAAATAGAAACATACAGTTTCCATGCCTCACTTTGAGCCAGGGCAGCACCAGCAGACCCCTGTGACCTCAAAAAGGGAATATAATGGACATAATGAACATAACGAACACACTGGTATACCTGGAGTAGCTGGTATGTATGTTAATATGGATCTAAAATAATAATCACCAAATTGTATTGTCCTAAATTAAACTTTTTTGACACACACAGGCTTCTTGTAAAATGAATGAAAACTCAAACTGGGCATAGCCACTCATGAACATGCGTCACGTGATTGGACAAAGAGTCCACAGAGCCAAAACATGAGGGAAGCCAAGATCCCGTTGTCAATGAAATTTTGTCTTAATTTAAATTAAACTGAAGAGCAATCAAATGCAAGCTTTAACAGTTGTCACAAGCTTGCAGTTGTCACAACTGTGTCACAATTGTTTTATATTAATAAAAGTACTGTTGATACCAAGCTTTAAGCCTGTTTTTTCTTCAGTGAAGTTGAGCAGTTTAATGTGGGAATCCACTCACTACTGACAACAGCCTCAAGTGGCCAGCTGATGAACTGCAGCTTGAGTCACTTCTTGTTCTAAAAGTGCAAGGTTGGCATCAAGCAGACCACCAAACATGCAAAATAGGTTTCATAAAAGACAGCCCTCACACACTTTGCGACTATGGTGACACATTTTAAAATTTTTATTTAAAATGTGATTCTTCCAGAAGTAATCTGAAGCGGTCTCCTTTAGGGGTAGGGGTCGTATGACACTCATTATTAGCCACGCCCCACTGATCCTCTATTAATCTCATTCTGAAATTAAGTCTGTGAATAAAGAAGCACATTAACCCTTGGAAGTCTGGGGCTTTTTGGGTGTTTTTGGTGCCTATCTCCAGCACACATTGGGCGAGAGGCAGAGGTACATCCTGGAAAGGTCGCCAGTCCATCGCAGGGCAACATTCACTCACACATTCACACCCTAAGGGGAATTTAGATTAGTCAATTAACCTAACCACATGTTTTTGGGATTGTGGGGGAAACCAGAGTACCCGGAGGAGAAGCCCAAACTTGCTCTAATAAATTATCTTTAAAACTTTTTGTGCCAATTCTTGATATAATTTTTAGTACAACCCCAGCTTCTTAAAATAATCCCACAACAAACATCATACAAAAATACAATTCTGAGTATTACAATTAGTCATTTTTTTTACTGCAAAAATGAAACAAAGCGTTTTATAACAAAAACAAAAGTGTTGAGAGAAAATAAATAAATAAATCCCCCCCCCCCCAATAACATAAACAAGATCAAAACAATGTGAAAATTGAAAAAATAAATAAATAAAGGTGAACCTCTCATAAACCTTATACACTGTGTTCCAAGCACTTTTTGTTTGATTGGGCTTTTTTTCTGCCAGTACTTAGAAAAAAACACAAGCCATATCACAGGTCTTGTAATTCCAAGGGTTATCCCTTCTTTTTACCACTGGATGGCACCAATTTGAGTTCTGAAAAAATCAAACTGAAAGACTATCGCACATTTTCTCACATTTTAATTTGAAATACCTTGCAAATTATGTGTGGTTGCGATAATTATTTTCTCATTAGGTTTAAATAATGCTTCAGTATCTTTCCTGCTTGACTATTCTTAACTGTTTTTAAATTAATGCCTGCGTGACTAGTCTTCCAGTTTTTGTGTACAGAGCGATCTGACATTTGTCATGACATTACCTTTGAACATTTAAACTGCTAACTCTACGTGTTTCTGTAAATGTGTGTTTCTCATCTATTAATTTGATTTGTCAATGTCTGGGATCAGCCCATCTTAGTGTTGTATTTAAGACTGATTGCCATGCCCAAAGGGTATGCAACCAACGCAACATCTTTGGGTTCGATCTGCTATCTAAAAACTGTTGCATGCATCCTGAATAAATACTTTGTGATTTTGTCAATATCCTTGATATTTTTGCCTCATTTTCCACCACAGATATGTCATAACTCTTGTAATGTTCATGGAACATAATGTTCAACACAAATACCGAAACTAATAAACTGTTTGAAACCTACAAATTTTATCTGAAATCAAAGTAAAATAATAGCTGGGTTGCATCATTCCTACTCAATACAACACAACCGCTGTGATTGGCACACACACTCGGGTGTGCATAGACTTGTAAGTGTTAAATGATATCTCTAAAAACCAATTTACATGTTTTTCTAATCCAAATAACACACAAAGGGCTTCATGTAATGAAGAGTGAATTACTAAAAATAACAATTTGTCCAAAATTTGAGAAATTGCATAAATTGAATTTTTCAGAAATTCTACCCTTTAAACAACTAATAAAGAAATGCAAAGCATGCATGGATACATTGAGTGTAAACAGAGAGAATGAGATGCTATCCATCCCCTGATCTTGTACCCCCCCCCTGAGGGGCAAGAAAAATCACAGCAGTGGGCATACTTTAAACCTGTGTACTCTCTCTATTAAAGCACTAACGGGCACAAATCCCCCAGTCCAGACTGAAATACCACTCTAATCATGTGCCATCCAAACACATTGAGAGCATTTCCATCTCTTTCCATCACACATTTTGCAGGCCCCAGCAAGGCACGGCAAACAATCAAGCCAATTTATTGGCATATTGGGCATGAGGTGATAAGGGCTAAAACAACAGCAGGCAGCAGTCGCTCAGGGAGATGAGCTGATAAGCTGATGGGAGCTCCCATACAAAATATATCACCCTCCATCACCTCTCAGTCAAACTCTCCTGAGAAGAAGTGAATAGCAGGGCAAGTGGGGTAATGGCTGCACGAGGTAAAAGGGGCAGAAAGAAGCTCACAATAACCACCAACAAAAATGAAATCTGATGTAATGTTTCACGTCTAAAAACAAGGAGCAGAAATACATAATTTATCACTGTATTATCAGTATATTCAGGCAGCCTAATCAAGGTGCTGGGGATGACTATTTTTTGCCTTATCATCCAAAGTGGTGGAAACGGAGAGGGAATTATCAGCCGGCTGCAGATTGCTGGGATGGAATTTTAATGGTAATAATCGCAGCTCTGATGGTATATCTGCACACCTTATCTTTCCCATTATCTGGCCTTATCTCACAGGCATCGGTGCAAATTAATGGTGCTTTTTCAGCAAAGTCTTTTTATCATTGCTCAGGGAGCAACCAAGGGGAGAGAATAAGCAAAATATTAAAATACTGCGCAATTTTAGATAAGCATCCTAGGAGGTTTGGTGACCAACAACCTTTCTGACTTTGGAATGACTCTCCTTCTCTAGGTGCACTGGATCATACGGCCTCTTCCTCTTCCTGAACTGTCGGAGAGAAGAACTACAGGCTCTGTGTGACCTTTCGAAGCCTGAGACAAAGCCCTAGTATTATGAATCCTCTAGTGACAGAGCTGTGGGATATCTCAGTCCCGAGTTCCTGGACATCTCGACACAGATCAATTTGCATGCAAACGGCTCGGTCAACAGTTTAATGAGTCAAGCTCATTTCTGGAATTCAAAAGCTGTCATGCTTGTCGAAGAAGATAGCAAAGTACCACATCAAATGAGACGTAAGGATTGCTTTGAACTGACTGAAAGCCTGTCTTTTTTTCCACTGTATTCTGCAGCGGTACAATCACACAGCAACGTATCTCAATACGGAGCAGAACACACACACACAGAAAAAAATAAATATTATTTGATGTCAGTGACTCACATCGCACATCCGTTTTTCTTCCTCAAAAAGAACAATTAAAGCAAAATAAAGCAACACAAGACATCATCCCAACAGTTCACACACTTGCTCCTATTCAGCTATTTCATATAACAGATAAGTGCAACAAAAATCTGTCTTTTTTTACAATATTGTACGAATCACTTTTTTTTTAAATATGTATATGTTTGAGCCTGAAAAATTGAAACGATCAAGCTACTGATGGTGTATATTTTATGAAAGCCATAATTTATTTAACTCAGAAGAGCTTTGTGAATTATTTTTGGTAGAGATGTGTCAAGCTTATAAATTATTAAAGGTATTTTAGACCAGAGCTAAAAAGAACTAAATTTATTTTTGGAAATCCAACCGTTTATGTTTTTTTTATCTATTAAAATACCTTCAGTTTAATATTAATGTTGCGATATACATCTATTACTTTGAGCAACAACATAGTATATTGATTTAACCACAGCATTAAAACTTCTTAAAGAAGAAATAAAAACACAGCCAATTAGCATCCACATTCCTTCATAATAAAAAGATCAACTTGAAACTCTCCCGAGGCTTCGTTGTTCACTGCGTTCGGCGCGCATTACAGACTTTAATCAATACATAAACTTTCAACAATAAAAAAACTATTATCAAAATATTATAGGCGACCCGTCAAAAGTCGAACTCTTGTAAAACACACACGAAAGCGTATAGAGTCCTAAAATACCACTTTTAAACACCAGTAAACAACAACAGAACAGCTGGAGAAATCAGCGGAGAGCACTTGCACCTGCTGCTATAATTAGACTCGTGATAAACTGACCTCGCTCTCGCTCGCTTTCATTCAACTTTACACCGACGGATTGCAATCAAACCACAGCGATGGCAAACAGAGGAACTTACGTTTGATTTGCCGAGGGTTGCTCTGCTTTCTGCGGGACATGCTGGTCCGGAAGATTAGTGATTATTAGTGATTATTTCAGGTATTTTCTGAGCTTATTGTGGTGCATCCAAGAGGCGAACGGCTTGCAGAAGAAATGATGATTATTTTCAGGCTTTTGCTTCCACACACGCGCGTCCCTCTTGCCTTGTGCGTGCGCACGCGTGTGTGTATCTGCGTGCGTGCGAGCGTGCGTATGTGTGTGTGGGGAGCTGCGGTCCGCTCGGACTGACGGCGGAGAGGAAGGCGTTTCGCGCTTTTGTTTGAACATGAAGTTTGATCCACCGCGGGCGCCGTATGCTTTTCATCTTTCACAAGTTCCGCTAAACAAAAGATAAATAAATGTTTGTAACAAAAAGTCTCTTCGTCATTCATTCCATGACTGTAATGTAGCAGTATCTAAATAAGGCAGTGTAGAGAAATGCGGATGTTACATTTGTTGGTTTTTAACACCTGGATAAATTTATGGAAGGGATGCAAATGTGTTAAATGAACTCTTTCCGAGTTGTGATAAGACTCCTCCCACTATCTTTAGTCCTCGTCCTACAGAGCCCCTGGTAGGGAGAAAAAAAAAATCAGGTTGGAAAAAAAAAATTGGGTGGGCCAGTTTATTTATTTTGCTTTCTCACACAAAACACTCTTGCATGCTCTTACAAAAGGCTCATGCGTTCCCTCACCAAACGATCTTGCATTCAATCACAAAATTATCTTGCGTTCCCTTGCCAAATATTCGTGCTTTCTTTGCAAATTGTAGTTGCATGTCCTCACTAAACACTCTTGCGTGTCCTCGCTTATGTGCCACACACATATAATTTTTATAAAGTGTAACAACAAAAGTATAAAAGAATGCAATCGCTAAATGCTTATAGCAGTGAATGAATTGTATAATTCACAAATCTACAGCATTGTACAAACTTTAGATTATCATATTTATTTGCGCTACACATTCGCACAGTGCTAAATATTTTTTCCTCAAATCCTTTTCATTTTCCTCCACCCTGAATTTTTTTTTTCTTTCATTTCTATCATGGGCCTTTATGGGCTCTGCATCATCCAGCTTTGTGGTGTTGCCGAGAATATAACTCTTATATAGTGTTAAATCTAAGGAGTGTGGAACAATATAAACAAAGAGTGTCAATCAATTCGCACTGAAAAAAAATAAGCTCTTTGAATTTACTTGAGCTCATTGTGTACACCGGTTTCACATGATCAGATGTGTTAAACTAACAAAAATGTGGATTAAATTATCTTTATTGTAAAAATTTTGCGAGTTTGACACTTTCTGTCACTGGGGAATGTGCAGACAAAACAATCATGTATGTCCACTAAAACCAGCTACTGGTGTTTGTAGAATTTACGATGGTCAGTTATGTTAACAATTAGGTTTTGGGCTACAGGAAATTACTTGTAGCGTGCCACTCTTAACACTTCACTATTACATGACGGAGTTCTTTTGGAAATGAAGACATTCTGAAAAAACAAATACATGTACGTTTTCAACACCAGGACAATATTTCATCTAATCAAATGTTAGCTCTTCCTAGCTTCCATCAATATAGTGTTATCCGGTGGCTCCTAACAGTAGCTACATATTCAACAAATACAAAAGTTTTCTCTGTGCATTTGCTGTGGCTTCATGTTAGCAGTGGATGGCATTAATAATAATTTATAATGCATAGATGCCGATCAAAACAGGAAGATCATTTAGTTTAGTGTTCAGAAAGGTAGCCAAACAGTATTTTTTCATGGTCTTAAAATTAAAAAAATGTTATAATGATTTGTTAGAATAAACACAATTGATTTTACGTTTTATAATCAACATAAATCAACATATAATGTGATGGTTTTTCGTAAGGAAAAAGTAGCAACTGGAATTTACTACAGCAGCGTAGAAACCCAAGAACAATAAAACACTCTTATGCTTTTTTTTTTATAATAGTGACCTTCATAAGAATTTCTAATTACATTTCTGTACAAAACCAAAAAAAAATATTTATATATATAACTTGGTTTGGTTTTGTGCAGAAACGTAATTAGATGGAGATGTATATATGGAGACCTTCTCCATTCCATTCTCCGCTTGTATTTGATGATAAATATATTCAAACAAATTCTAAAATCTTCAAGGTCACAGAAAATCCCTTTTCCTCAATTTTAAGGTTTCATTTCCTAAACAGTTCAGAGGCCAGGAAAGCGCCTTCTTCAATTAGTCAGTTGAACTGCCAAGTAAGAAAAGCAAGTCGTCTGTGAAATTATCTTGTAACCCAATTCCAGGACTTTGAAAACAGAGTCTGAAACTACGGCATCATTTCAAGGGGTTAACTAGTGAGCAAGCAGCACCTTAAGAAACCTTTATCTGCCTCTGTGCAGTTCGCCTCTGCTTTCACCAGTCATTACACTCTGGCAAGAAGCACCATCCATCCCAGCATGCATTGCTCTTGAGATGGTGGCATGTGAGCTCATGCAACAGAGAGAGTGCCTGCAATGCAGAATTGTAGAAGAAAAAATAAATTGGTGTTTAATTTGCTCGTATCACTTCAGTTTGTTCTCATGTAAAACACAGAGGCTGCATTCTGCTGTTCGCATTTGGAACATGTTTGGGTTTCGTTAAATTCTTCTTGATGGAGTAAACACTGTGAGAGGTGGCAAGTTCCTCCTCAACCAATGGCCTCTTTAGGATGGCACTAAATATGTGGGTGAACAGATGCTTTTCCCGCCTCCCTGATGCTAAACACAATAGCATCTACTAAATGCTAAACACTAAATACTGATTTTTCATGTAATTAATACACATTTATTATCTAAAGTATGTGGAATGTTAATTTCTCCACTAGAGGTGGCCTTTTCTAAACAAAAGACAATTCTTATTTACATAATATCCTTGGCGAGGCTCTGCAACATGAATGTGGGTGTGGCATGAGCTGATGACTGGCACAGCTGGTACATGCTACACGACACATCTCATAAGATGGCAACCAGGAACCAGAGGGCACGTGTACCCTGTTATAGGTTTGATTTATTCAAAGGGTACCTTCACATATAATCTGACATTTTTCAATAATGCAAGCTCACAGAAGAGCTGTATCTGCTGTGTTTTTTTTTTTTTAGATTAAAAAACAACAATTAGAGTAACTATTAAATTGTTACTAATGGTGCATCAAATGTCCGTGAATAATGATTACCTGTGCTAAAATCAATTATGTGATCATAAATGTGCATAAAAAATAAATAAATAAGCAAAATGAGCATAAATAAAACTATAGACAAATGGAAATGTGAGTGAAACAATCAAATTATAATCAAGGTTGTGACATTAAAAAGTTTCCTAATGCACTATAATTGTTCAAAAAGAAAACAATCCTATAATTTTGATTTTGATTTGCTGCAAATTTTGAGAATTTACATTTTATCCTGTGATGTTATGTTCTTAAATGATATAAAGTATTATTATTGATATTGCCAGACGCGTTGTGAATTGTAAATGTAATTAACATGTTTAAATTGATCTTTAATAATGTGTGATTTGTATATTCACTCAGTCACTTAATTATTTTAAATCAATTCTACTGATTGTATACACGGTAAAAAATAAACTGTACATTTTATGGCAAAGCAGCAGCTGTGGTTGCCAACTTTACCATCAAATATACGGTAGCAGAGTTATTGGTTTTGCAGGATTGTGCTGTAAATTATACTGATTCTTTTTTTTTTTTTTTACATTTATAACTGTCTAATATATTTTTGTTGCTATTTAAACGGTTTATGCTTGTACAATTTAAGTATTTTAAATGTAATATTTACGGTTCATGACCATATAAGTCTAAATTTTATGGTTTGTCTAGGATTAAATACTATTAATTACAATTTAAATTTTTGCAAATTTGTGTTGTAATAACAGCAGTAATAAAAAAAAAATAACATGTAAATCTGTAGGATAAGCTGTGGTTGCCATAACTTTACTGTCAAATATACAGTAGTTATTCATTTTACGGGATTGTACTGTAAATTTTCCATATTCTAATCATGTTTTACGGTTTATAGCTGTTTAAAATGCCCGTGCTTCCTTGGGTTTCTTATAAAAAGTCTACAAATCACATTTTAGTACATTTAAAATCATGTCTTTTCTGTTAGAATAATTGGTAATTTTACAACAGCAAATCGTATTTTCACTTGATTTTAACTGTTAAATTTAAGGTCTTACTCTGTAAAACATATTACATTTTTTCACAGTAAATTCTACAGTTATCACTTTTGTAAATACGGTCTTTTTCTGTAGCACTTACACAGATTCTTGCGCATACAAGTATTTTTAACAATGCAGATTTTTTTTTATTTTCAAATCGATTCGTCATTTTGACCCATCACAAATAATGTCAAAGCAAGAACATTAAAGCTCATTTCATTCATATTTGTTTCCTTGAACACTTCTCTAATGCGTTGTATATATTTTGTCATTTCTATTGTGTGTATCTTTAGTCTAATCTGAAGGCCCAGTGTGTCGCAGAGCATCGTTTAGTGTACTTCAGCAAATAACTGAACGTGAGCTTCCTTGAGCTCGGGCACTAGGTCATCAGTTTGTATAAACCAACACCTTCAAAATTAATTAAGTGACCCCAGGCAAGTGCTGGGCTTTCCTGTCATTTCCATGCCATCCTGCTGCATCGTTCAAGGTTAAATTGCATTTAGAAACACACTTGATTCCTTGGAAAAGACGTATGTGCATATGCACAGAATTAAAGGGCATCTTAACCAATCAATAATTAAATCAAAGAGTGTGGCCAGAGGAGATCTGCTGCAACTAAACATGCAAATGAAGCACAATATCAGTCATCTTTCTTCATTTAACCTATAGCTAGTTTTATTCTCAACATGAATGTACACAGCACATCAAGTAAAATAGTAAATTATATCACCACCATTTGATCAAATTTCACATATCTGTCCATTTTGATTCATTTACCGTTTGTACATTATAATAATCTCATTTTATTGTTATTTTTTCTCTCAATCCCAAAAAAATTCCCTTGTCAGAAAATCTTATGGGATTTTGCCACTGGAGGCAGTGGTTACCAGACTAAAGCCTTGCAAACGTTACAGGTGGGGGTCTAGTCTAAGTCCTGAGTAAGAATGTCTTGAGTCAAAGTAAATAAAAAACAAATAAACGGAAACTTTAAGTCTTATTTTTTATTATCCCACCATTTGATACTTTTAAATGTATCAACATTTTTTTTTGTTGGACACACTCCTTTCCCCGGTTTTCCTATAAACATCTCCAAACATCTGACTTGAAGACACACTCAGACAGCTCCATGTTGAGTTTCCTTTCAGCATCAACATGGAGAGTCCAGTTAAGTGATGAGCTCCATATTGATTTCACGCCATGGCATGGATCCCTCAGGAGCCTCATCGTGTTGGATCTTGTGCCGGTCGTACTATTTGACTGACGGGTACAAATCTGCACGAGGTGGAGGGTGCCTCCATCCCAACTGCAGCAGATGGTGGAAATAATTAACATGATGCTGTTTTCATCGCAGGGGAAATCAGTGCCACTGCTGCACATACGCATTCATAGAGTGAGCATTTGATGCTAACAGTAAATGAAGGAGTTTAAAAGACGCATGGATTCTGTTGTGATGAGAAATAAAACTCACTCGGAAAAAAATGATCAAGCAGATGTTAATGAATCCATGAGAATGACTAGGGGTTGCTTTTTCGCCATTGTATTCCGTCAGGACTTTTAACCCTTAGAAGTCTCTGCAGGCACCAGTGCGTGTACCAATCACATTAGCTGTTTTGAATTAGGTAGGAACGACGCGACTCAGCTATTGTGTTATGTTTATTTTAAAAGTGACGTGTTAAAAGGTTATTAGTTTTATATATAAATAAATATATATATATTTTTTTATTTTTTTTATTTGATTTTACACAAACATTTCACATATATATATTTTTATTTGATTTTACACAAACATTAGAAGACTTATGACCTAATTTGCATGGTAATTCAAATTAAAATGTGAGAAAGTGCGTGATCGTGATTTTACAGACCCCAAAGTCGTTCCATCTAGTGTTGAAACGAAGGAATAAACCTTGAAACCTGCAATACCTGCGATATGGGTTGTGTTTTGAAAAAAGTTTGGCCTTGTCTTTGCATTTTAATAGATTTATGGAATTTTGTCTCAACACTTAGATTTTTTTTACCATGTCCTGTCTTGCTCAAAATCCATCACATGGGGGAGAAGATGCTTTGCTGAGGCAGTGTGTTTGTATATTTGAACATGTATGTATGTGTGTAGGTATGTACACACTGCAGAAACTGTACAGCACGAACGGACATGGTTTGTCTAGGTAGATGTTCTGTATATATGTGTGCTATGTACAAACCACAAAATGGGACAACATTGTAACAAACGTAAGTTGTATGTTTAGGTAGGTATTCTTCCTATTTTTCTCACTCCTGAACCTTTCCCCCTCACCTTCCTCGATCCCTTATTCACTCCAACACCTCCTTGTCCTGACGCAACTAATGTAAACTGGTCCATGGGAAATGCAACTAATAAATATCTACATACATTCAATGCTCCAATCCAGAGGAGGAAACACACCATCAGGTGTTTTACTCCCCTGGAGATAACACTTTGATTTTTGCTGTAAAACATAAAAATTGATTACTGATTTTTACTCTGAAATATTTTTTACCATTACCTTTTTACTTTAACCATAATTTTTTAAAAAATGTCAGGTTTGTTTTGGAAATATTGTATAATGGAATGAAAATTAATCTAAGAATAGATTGAAAAGCTCTGTTTCCATCCACCTTTTTACGCGCCTTTTGGAATATCGAAGAAAAAAAAACCCTCAGATGGAATCACCAAGATGTGCATAGATTTTCAAAATGCACATAAAAAATGAATGAGCACAATTAGGTTGAACTTTTTATCTGATAAGAAAAAATGCTCATAAACTTTCGCAGAGTCACATTTACCGAATAAATCCTGATGCAATGTGTTTTCTGTCGGAACCGGACTGATTTCATTGCACAAAATGTTGTTTTGTTCATTCTAAAATTCTTTAGCCAGAGTCTGTCTTCAGCTTTGTTTGCAAATATTGGATGCAATATTCCAGTTTTGCGCATAATTTAAAGGAAATTATTTAACATAATACTAAAATAAATGAATGTTAAAAAATTTATTTGAATATTAAAATAAATGTATATAGTATAATTAAATAAAATGATTAAAGAAAAAACAGAAATCTCAGAACCGAGACATCCTGAGTTGCTTTTGAGGTTGACTACAAGACTGCAATGCAACATGGGAGTGAGTATAAACATTTAAAAACTGGTTCCATTCATTTGATTTGGTTTTATAATAAATCAAGCAACAAGTAAAAGTGCAAAGCTTTGCATGCAGTAAAATAACATCAGCTAAATGTATGAGAGTATGCCTCCAAAACATTTATATATGATTTACTGCCATTTGAACTACAGCATCAGCATCAACAGTCACTCTTGAAGATGCAAGGCTTATTTTCTGCTGCATGATGCCACACCAACTGGCAGTATGAGACTGGCTGGCCTCCAGGTGGAGGGGAGGAGGGGGGGAGAGAGAGAGAGAGAGAGAGAGAGAGAGAGAGAGTGTGTGTGTGCATGTGACAGCTGGAGGAGTGGACGAGCATCAAGGCCATGCATTCATGTCCATCTGCTTAGAAATGGATGGTAGGTCCAGTGTCAATAATGATAAAATTGTTATATATAAATAAACCTGCACTGTAAAATCCTAAGAGTTAAATTAACTCTACCCAGAGTGTATTTTGTCCCACTCTAGTTAAATCGACTCTGAGAGTTATTTAATCATCTATTTTCTTATTTTTTTCCCAAACGGGCAGAAGAAAATGCAAAATAAAAATGAACTATTCAGAGAAGGACCAAATGCACTCAGAACATGAGTTAAAATGATGTGATTAGCAAGCTTATAGAAACACAAAAGGTACACGAATAAAAGATGGAATTTCATTCACAGATTTGAAAAAAATTTACGAAATAAACTCATTTAAATCACTCTTCTTCAGAGTCGGTTTAACTCTATAGAGTGCGACAAAGTGTAAAGAGAAACCAACACCCATGGATTTGCTAGTGCCATACTCTCCACAGAAAAGCTATATTCATAGTTATAAATCATAAAAAATATTTTCCAAAGGGTTCAAACATTACGTATTATTTCAGGTGGACATCACATCACGATTTAATCCTTTGTATTAATTTTGTTTTAAAAGAAATCTGGTATTGGAGATCCTTTCCCACACAAAACAAAACAGTAAAAGATGAACTTTGATCGTTCAAGGAAAAGTTTATTTTACTAAACTGAATGCAGAAGCTGCTGATGAGCGTTTTATGCTCGACGTGTGAGTCCTGGATTGCACGAGATGATCTAATCATTAGTGTTTGTGCCTTTCTACAAAGCTACAGTGTGCATCTCACATCGTTCCTGACTGTGCCATGTTCCCTCTGGTCATGGCACGCCGCACCCCCCTCTAGCATCCGGAGCGTGCCAGCAGATGTCTGTGAGCATGCCCGTTTGCCAACCTTCTGCCCAGCAACACACTTACACACTTCTGCTACACCTTCCTTGTCTTCTCTGTTTCTTTTGTTTCCTCAACATTCATTCCTCTCGTCTCTTTCATTTTTTCAGACCTACATTTTAAAGGGTTTCTCCAGGTTGGTTTTGGTTTTTGCTGATCTGAAAGTACAGTTGTATGGATTTACGGTACTTGAGGTTCTAAAAATAAATCATACATTTTAAAATCAATATTAGACCTTTATGGGGTTTTTTACACTGGAACAGTGAACTGGAAAGACGTGTCCAGTAAACTTTCTGCAATCTGATTATTTTAAGATCTGATTTAAGGCCTTATGTGATGTTGGGGATGTTTTCAGTCACTTCACTGGGATTTTAAGACTACAACTTTTTCTTTGTTACAGCAAATTGAATGATTGTTGGTGACAAACCTTATTTTTAGACATATTTTGGGAAAATCCTTTGAATTTTTCTTGGGTATTGGTTAAAAATCTAAATGGGTATTGGCCTCTCTCTGTAAGATGCTGTTCCACCCATCTAAACTTCATATACCAGTCAGAAACTAAGCTTTTTTTTTTTGAACGAGTAATTGGTTCTAAATGGTGATAAAAAAATCTTAAAGTTACCTCTAACAGGATAGACAATCAAGAATGCAGAATTATTTGGTGTCGTGGCATTGCGAAATGTCCTTGTAATGGAAGTCAATGGGGCACGAAAAATAAATGAGGGAGAAACAATGAAAATCTGGCGCCACACGAAAACGAAAAATCCATCAACTCCAATGTTGTTAATAATATTTGACACGTCCAAGACTATGATAAAAGGTGAAAAAATCATGTCACAATCATTTTTTGTATTGAAAATAAGTCCTTTTCTTTACTTTTTTTTTCAGAAATCAGTGAAATCATTTTAAATTCTTTTTAAATTAAGTATTTTTAGAGTTGGAGGTAGACCAAGAGATTTGTGCAAAAAAAACTTGATCTGATAGATTTTTACTGCAGTTTAATTTAGTGACTGTTAACACGAAAGAGTAGTGAATTTGAACAAGGCTTAAACCATTGGTTCCAGTACTCACTGCCCTTTGTCTACACAATATCTTTACTTTGATTTCCAGTGAGATTTATTCCCTCAGTTAAAAGCTCTCTTTATTTTTTTTATTCTTGATCAAACTATTGAACTCAATTGAAATGCTTCACTTACAAAAAACGAAGAGGCAGCGAGTGAAGGGCCTACCTTAACATGCCAAACAAAAAGAGGGAGCAAGAAGGAACTTTGATGTGCTTTAGTACAAGCAAACTGAAACATAAAACATATTTATTCCTTAAAGTGAAAATATTTGTTTTGTTTAAGTCCAAATGGTCAAATCTTTATTTTGATCTAAATCCCATTATATCCCGCAGTCTAGTTGCAAGATATCCCCCCTAAGGGATTGTTTACGCTGTTCACGTTTGCAAAGAGAACATTCAGAGCATATCAGTCTCAAACAGCATATGAACACACTGACAGAATAATTGCATTGAAATACAGCAGCGCTCAATTTCTGCACCACCTTCATTAAAGGCTGCCAAGGGAGGCAAATACACTGAATATCGAGTTGATTAATCTATAATTATTAGATTACAAACGGCCGGGCATCGTCCACAACAGTTGCGGTTAATTACATGCTAGCAGGGAGCAGTCGCACCATGACAGCTGTAACAATAAGCGAGTAATATCACATTTCTGAGCTGAGCTGCCAGTTAATCAGAGGCTCTTATTCTAATGCCACTAATATGATTGTCCAATCCATGCCATTTCATCAGAAACATCTGCACGGTTGCATTTTTTTTGTGAAGCTAATTCAGTTCTCGCATCTTGTTTTGGGGTCATTAAAAACATTTAGACACACTTCATCTTACAATGACCTTGTTACTAAGTAATTACTTTATTAAGTAGTTAGAACCGCAACGTGTCATTACACCAGTCTCTCGTAATAAAGGTCTCTGGTTTAAATTTCAAAAAGCATCCCCATACACGCAGAATATTTACTAGCATGGTTTTCTCCTTTAAGTGCCAAAGATCAGAGAGAATCAAGACCAAGACTTATCCGAGATCAGAGAGTATCGAGACCACGACCAATCCTAGATCAGACAGTACAGTTTCGACAACAAGACCCAGCAAAGATCAGAGAGTATCGAGACCAAGACCCATCCGAGATCAGAGAGTATCGAGACCAAGACCCAGCCGAGATCAGAGGGTATTGAGATCAAGACCCAGCTGAGATATATAGAGTACTGAGACCAAGACCCAGCCGAGATCAGAGAGTACTGAGACCAAGACCCATCCGAGATCAGAGAGTATCGAGACCAAGACCCAGCCGAGATCAGAGAGTTGACATCAAGACCCAGCCGAGATCAGAGAGTATCGAGACCACGACCAATCCTAGATCAGTCAGTACAGTTTCGACAACAAGACCCAGCAAAGATCAGAGAGTATCGAGACCAAGACCCATCGGAGATCAGAGAGTTAACGTCACCAAGACCCAGCCGAGATCAGAGAGTATCGAGATCAAGACCCATCCGAGATCAGAGAGTATCGAGATCAAGACCCATCCAAGATCAGAGAGTATCGAGACCAAGACCAATCCTAGATCAGACAGTACAGTTTCGACAACAAGACCCAGTGAAGATCAGAGAGAATCGAGACCAAGACCCATCGGAGATCAGAGAGTACTGAGACCAAGACCCAGCCGAGATCAGAGAGTATCGAGATCAAGACCAAGCCGAGATCAGAGAGTATCGAGACCAAGACCCAGCCGAGATCAGAGAGTTTCGAGACCAAGTCCCAGCAAAGATCAGAGAGTATCGAAACCAAGACCCAGCCGAGATCAGAGAGTATCGAGACCAAGACCCAGCCGAGATCAGAGAGTTTCGACACCAAGACTCAGCCGAGATCAGAGAGTATCGAGATCAAGACCCAGCCGAGGTCAGAGAGTATCGAGATCAAGACCTAGCCGAGATCAGAGAGTTTCGAGACCAAGTCCCAGCGAAGATCAGAGAGTATCGAAACCAAGACCCA
>SRMA01025717.1:98467-164550 GCA_007224835.1 Danionella cerebrum
TCAGAGAGTTTCGAGACCAAGTCCCAGCAAAGATCAGAGAGTATCGAAACCAAGACCCAGCCGAGATCAGAGAGTTTCGACACTAAGACTCAGCCGAGATCAGAGAGTATCGAGATCAAGACCCAGCCGAGGTCAGAGAGTATCAAGATCAAGACCTAGCCGAGATCAGAGAGTTTCGAGACCAAGTCCCAGCGAAGATCAGAGAGTATCGAAACCAAGACCCAGCCGAGATCAGAGAGTTTCGACACCAAGACTCAGCCGAGATCAGAGAGTATAGAGATCAAGACCCATCCGAGATCAGAGAGTATTGAGACCAAGACCCATTCGAGATCAGAGTATCGAGACCAAGACTCAGCAATGATCAGAGAGTTTTGAAACCAAGACGCAGACAATATCAGAGAGTTTCGACACCAAGACCCATCCGAGATCAGAGAGTTTCGACACCAAGACCCATCCGAGATCAGAGAGTTTCGAGACCAAGTAACAGCCGAGATCAGAGAGTATCAAGACCTGTAATAAGGTTTGTGTTTTTCAAAGTTCGGATACAGAAAAACGCAATGGAACAAAAATTTTTATAAAAAAAATAAAAACTGTTCACTCTTAATTTGTAAGATTTTTGCAGTAAAACAATGAAAAATGTAACGCGAATTTTATTTTGTGAAATTATTGTGTAATTTAATTTACATACATTTTGTAAAAAAAAAAAAACAATCTGGAGTTGTACTAAAAAAGGGCCTTGCTACAAAAACTGTTTAAAAATAAAATTAATTATTTTCATTAGAGTTAATTAACAAAGAGATAATTCATTAGAGCAAATTTTAAAGTAGTAAAAAATGCTTTAAAAAGTTCCCACACTTCTAACTGTTATATTTGGCCCACGTAATAATAAACATTATTCTTTTTTCCTAAGCAGCTTCCTTTTTGACATAAAAAAAAAAACTAATTTTAACTTGCATTGTAACTTGCCTATCTGTGACTCAATTCCTTTTAAAGCCGTAAATCCATGACAGTGATTTTATAAAATATGTTGCCCCAAAAAGAACGAGAGCAAAAAATGCATCTGTGTATATCCACACAAGACAGCTCTGAGAAGGAAATCTACATCTGCCAGCCTCCATGCAAATACCGCCGCCATCTTAATGGTGAAACGGTCGATGAAAACAGATAAAAATATTAAATATTCAGACATCCCTTTCAGGCAGTATCAAAAGGCTGCAGATGTGCCAGGCCAGAGTTGTTATCAGGCGGCCAAACGACAGGCATTGAAAGACATTCCTCTGAATTTCAGACCATATAAAAGTGTTTTATACGATGCAAATGAATGGTAATTTTGACTATGGAGGCAAAGCAGAGAGAAAAAAAGAGAGAGATGCCAATAAACCCTATCATTTGCGCCTAAAAAGTCCCACAAACGGAGACACTTTGGATTCGCTTTGCCTGTCTTCCAGCGTCAGATGCCCGAGATTGCCGCGAAATTAATCCATTTACCAATCTGTGGCTTAAAATTTAAGGATTTGCAGTTTTTTTTCCAGAATATCAATAAGTTCCAATTGAAGGGAGAATTCTTTTGCAATTCAGGCATGTGCAGGCGATAACAGGAGAGTTGGCATGGAAGGCAGGCAGAGATGGATTAATTATGCAGGGAACATGGAAATTCTGCTTATCAACGCTTCGCAAAGGAACCCGGCTCACATAATCAGAAAAACCAGGATGAAAAAATATAACAATGCACTGGCACCTTCCAGCTCATCGTCTTACAAGTTAGATTCTTCCTGTAATTAAAAACTAACATACAATTATATTCCTATCTCATAGGCAGACCATGAGTGGTTATGTGTTAAATATCCACACGGGGTAGAAGGGTGAAAAGGAAGAAATGTCAGAAAAACTGCTAGTGCACTGAGATGGAGGTCTCTTGGGACAGATGGGGCTACTTAGCCAAGAAAACATAAATTATCATGTAAAGGACAAAGAGAGTAGAGCTCAAAGACAAAAATTACCCCCCAAAATAAAATAAATTAAGAAATAAATTAGTTAAAATAAATAAATAAAGCCCTGCGTGAGACTACAGGCATAAGAATGACAATTCATGCTTGTTTCTTTGGAGTAAACCTGGAGGAACAGCAACGAGAGCAGTTAGGAGATGTGAAACCAGCGAAGACATAGAAGAAACAGCAAACAGCAAGAGGGGTCATCAAGAGTCCAAATAAATATAAAAATGAGTTTGATGTGTAGCTTCAGTGAATGGTAGACCAGACTGCTGCTTCACAGGCTGGCTTAAATATATTGGTGCTAGGGGGTGTGGCTTCAGTGAGCTGTGATTGGTTGTCAGTGTAATTTGATTTTTACCTTTGCATTTTGTAAGTTTGCACACACACAGACACACAAAAATAAGCATTATTTATATTTACAAAAACACTTTTTGTTTTCTAAAATAAAATACATAAACACAATGGCAATTCAGTGTAACTAACACACAGCCACTTTCTAAATCATGGTGTAATCAACAATACCAAAAAAATAAAATAAAATAGGCCTCTGATTGGCCAAAATCACCTTCTAAATTTGAGTTTGAATCATAATGTCACTAACTGGACTCGCTGCTCATGCGGATGCATGTTTTTTGGGACAAAACAATTTTAAAAATCACCCATGTGAGTGTGGCGATGTCCTAAGATGATCCTGAAACTCCTCACATATTGCCCTTTAAACCCAGATCAGTGGATGAAAGAATCCCGGGTCAGATGAGAGCAAATCTCCTCAGTTCATTTGCAAGATTCCAGCAGCTTTGGAGGATGCAGTTCACCTGTTGCCGATGCCTCGATTGGGTTTTTTGATCAGGACGCTCTTGGACAAAGGGCAGAAGCGCGGGGAGAATGGAAAAAGAGAGAGTGGATGAGATTCTTATCGAAAACTCTTCACTGGACAATGAATTTTTCTCCACCATTCAAATGTATCTGTGAATGCTTGAGCGGTTCATTTCAGGCGATCCCAGGGGGCGACAATGGAGCGGAGAAATGAGTGATGCTATCTCCATCCTGATGTCATTTCCCTGATCCGCCTCATCCCCTGGTCCTGTGCGACACCATTAATTAGAAAGTAGAGGGATTTGACTCATCAGCTCAAGGCCCTCTGCTTGTCTATCCGAAGAACTCTTTTTCTCTTCAGGGGTGTTAACATGGTGGAGAACAGGCTTCAGGGTGCATTTGGTGTTTATTGATTTAAAATCAAAATATTCCAAAGCAAACAAGCTGTGCTTGAAAGACAGAAACAACTAAACTTGATGGAAATACTGATAACCGTTCGAGTTTTTCATGCACTAAACTTTAAATTAATGGAACTATTCTTTAAATTCACATTACTCTAAAACATTGATGCTGATCAGATTAGATGATTTCTGTTTTGTTGTGGCTTTGAGACATTATGATCAAATAATACACAATCAAAAATCCCCCATCCCAGGAATTACCACCTGTGTGCTGAGAAACTGGACTGGATTTGTGGATTTGGACGGATGTGGCATCTCTGAGGTAAGGCTTTAATAAGAAGGCGCTCATTGGACCCTAAGAGGCTGTATTCGAGCTCAACAATCGACATCACCCACTTTCACAGACGCGGGAGGGAATAAAACGCAATCAACATAGAGTCAAACCCTCAGATCCAGCAGTATCAGCAGCTTCATGTCAATAAACTGTATTTAAAATGAAAGATGTTTAGTCTTGAACGTAAAAGTTGTGTCACGTGATTAGCTCGAACGTTAACATTGTTTTCCTACATGTTCAAGCTATACGCTAATAACAAAATTACACTATATAAATGAAACATATCAGACACACAGAAGCTGTTAAAACTGAAATGATGGGCTACCAATATTGGTGTAACAGTTAAGGGGATCCACATCCCAAAATTAAAAAATTCACGGCACTATTTGCTGTGTGTTGTCATTTGGGAGCTAACGTTAACTTACCACAATAACTTTAATTCCTTTCATTTATTACAGCCATACATATTAATAATAATTTAAATATTTTTGTGTTGGCAAATGACCATGGCATAAACGGGATTATCCACACTCAGCCGTTCATTATATATTTCTATATATAAAAAAAATATTTCTACATCAACTAAAAGTTGTGCGTCAGGTGGTTCTGTGCCCCCCTTGCGCGTTGTGGATATCTATATAAATAAAAAAATATTAAATTTTTCAAAAATATATTACACTAAATATACTTTAAATGAAAGTTATGTACACTTTTTAAAGTACACACAACGGAAATTAACTTTGAATGCAGACGCTTCAAAAACGTTTGCAAAAGACACAAAAAACCATGAAATATTTAAATTTGTGTTTTTGCATACAATTCACATACTATTCGCACTGCATACATAATTTTTTTAACTGCGAACCTCTCAAAAAATGAGAACCAACAGTATTTATGTTTTATAACAAAAATCAAAAAGAAAAATCCATAAACAATATGAAAATTGTATTAGAAAAACTTCTCCTAAACCTTAAACACTGTTCCGAACACATTTTGTGCCCGGATTTTGAAAAACACATATCACAGTTCTTGTACTTCCAAGGGCACATTTTCTCACATTGCCCTAACATGGAAGAAGCGGGTAAAGAGAATTAAAGAATGAACATATTCTTTTCTATAATCTACTAGTGATTATATGATCTAGTGATGGAAACAATTCTCAGTGGGTTTGAATACAAGAAGTCGAGGGAAAGTATTTTTCCTGAATTGGGGGGTGAACTATTCCTGTAATCAAATGCATTGATAAAAATAGAAAATATAGCTAAGCTCTTCTTCCATGCCTGTGCCGAGAGGAGGAGGCAAAAGTGTCATCAGTTTGTCATTATAAAGCAACCGCATCTCGCATTTGTGTGCATGTTGTGTGTGTCTGTAAGGATGCTCGCGGGCAAAAGACCTGCAATTAGCAGAGATGTGGGAGGAATCTCAACTGTACAGGAACACACAATGAATGTAGGGGAGAGAAAAAACACTCAGGATTGAGAAGTCGTGTCAGTCTCCTGTCTACAATAAGAAGACATTAACGCTTATTAGCCTCTCTAATTAAAGCATGCTCCCTTGACATCAGTGATTCATGAACTCTGAGTTTGGAAGGCCGTGTGGGTGTGGAGTAGTATGAGTGATGGAAAACTAAAGCACACAGATGGTAGTTGTTGCTCCCAGGTGAAAATAACAGCACTAATATTACTTAAATAAATTTGAGTTTGTGCTGAATAAATTTATACACACTATACACATAAAATACATTTATTAAAAAGTATATTTCAGGTTTAGTTCAATGCAAGGGGAGTATCCTTAACACCACTTATATTAGAAATAGATTTTAGTGCAGTCATTTAAAAGTTATTTGATTTGAAAGTTAAATCTGAATTTGAAAAATTGTTCAACTGCACACTTTTTGAGGTTGCATTATATTGATAACTACAATTAATTAGTCTATTTGTTTGAAATAAAATTGAAATCGTGCTACTTAAATTACTTACAGTTGCACTTACACTTAACTTTATTTAAATTAATTGATAAACTCCTGTATTAAAGTAAATAATAAATTAAATGATTAAATAACAAGTGCAGTGCAGCTTAAAATAACTATTTCATGGTTCAATATTATATATCAATAATTATAAAATCTAAAAGCTGCAAGATGTATTGAGAGACCACACTAAAGATTAATTGTTAGTAAATTAAGTATACACAATTAGCATGCAAAACTTTTTTCAGCTGGTTATAAAAATAATCATTAGTTGATTTATACTGTGCAATAAATTATTTATTTAGTCTTTTGTGCAATCAATTATTTATTTAATTATTTATTTAGTCTTTGAATGCACTATGTAGAGTTTATTTTGATTAAGTCTATTTTATAATGTACATATCTTTTTATCGGTAATCTATTTTATAATGCATACAGCGGGGAAATAAGTATTGAACACGTCAACATTTCTCTCAAAAAACATATTTCTAATCGAGCTATTGACATGAAATTTTCACCAGATGTCGGCATCAACCCGAGTAATGCACACATAGAAAGAAATCCAAACATTTCTGTCCATAGATGAAGTTATGTGTAATTAAGTGAAATGGCACAGGGAATAAGTATTGAACACGCGTACTGAAATTTATTTAATACTTAGTGCAAAAACCTTTGTTGGTGATTACAGCCCCAAGACGCCTCCTGTATGGAGAAACCAGTCGAATACATTGCTCAGGTGTGATTTTGGCCCATTCATCCACACAAACTGCCTTCAAATCTTCGCGGTTCCGGGGGTCTCTTCTGTGAACACGGATCTTCAGTTCTTTCCAAAGATTTTCAATTAAATTCAAGTCTGGTGATTGACTGGGCCGTTCTAGCAGCTTTATTTTCTTTTTCTTCAACCAGTTGAGTGTTACCTTGGCTGTGTGCTTGGGATCGTTGTCTTGCTGAAAGATCCACCCTCTTTCAACTTCAGCAGCCTGACAGATGACAGCAGATTCTGATCAAGAATGTCTCGATACTTTTCTCCAGTCATTATTCCTTCGATGATATGAAGTCTACCAGTACCACATGCTGAAAAACAGCCCCACGCCATGATGCTCCCACCTCCAAACTTGACTGTTGGTATGGTGTTTTGGGGGTGATGTGCGTTGCCATTTTTCCTCCAAACATGTTGTGTCTTATGACATCCGAAGAGTTCAATTTTGGTCTCATCTGACCAGAGTATCATCTCCCAGAATGTCATGGGTTTATCCAAATGTTGTGTCGTAAACTCCAAACGAGCTTCAACATGTTTCTACTTCAAAAATGGAGTCTTGCGTGGTGTGAGTGCATTGAGGCCATGGCGGTTGAGGGCATTACTTATTGTTTTCGTTGAAACAATGGTACCTGTCCTTCTGAAGCTCACCACGAGTGGTCCTAGGCTGTTGGAGAACCCTTCTGATGGAGGGAACCCTTCGAGGAGCACCTGGCCGTGGCTGGTTTATGGTAATGCCGTGTTCTTTTCACTTCCGGATGATGGCCCCTATGGTACTCACTGAAACTTTCAGAAGTTTGGAAATGCGCCTGTAACCAATGCCTTCAGTGTGTTTTGCAACAATAAGGTTGGTAGGTCTTTGGACAGCTCTTTGCTTTTACCCATCATGCAATGCATCTTGTCTAACACCTTGCTGGTGAGAAACCTTTTTTAAAAGGCATCAATCAGGACGATACCAGCTGATATTACTTGGCACTAATAGGGGGCAGGTTAACCTTCTGAATACTGACTAACTCCAGCTGCTTTCTTGGCTTGCCAGACCTTTTTACCTGTTCTTCATGTGTTCAATACTTATTCCCTGTGCCATTTCACTTAACTACACATAACTTCATCTATGGATATAAATGTTTGGATTTCTTTCCATGTGTGCATTACTCGGGTTGATGCCGACATCTGGTGAAAATTTCATGTCAATAGCTCAATTAGAAATATGTTTTTTGAGAAAAATGTTGACGATTTCAATACTTTTTTTCCCCGCTTTATATTTCTCTGAACATATACCTTGCTGTCTGTATACCATCATGGAACTAGTAAACGTTTCTTGAGTCTTTTGAGTGCTTTTTAAAATCAGCTTTACAAAAAAATAGCTAACATTAACACATTAAAAAAAAATAAAAGACAGAAAAATTAAATAAAAAACAACATTAAAACCTACAATAAAGACATTAAATTACTACAGTAAAGTAATAAACAATGAAATAAAATGACAAAACACGTCTGTTGTAATTAAGGCATGCATGTATTTAGAGACAGACAGAGTTCAATAACGGCTAATGAAGCAGGCGAAAAAAGACCCACAAATGTACAGCGAGAGATTCACAAATTCTGAAGGGATCCACAAATAAATTAATAAGAATTTGTATTTGTAACTCTTGAAAAGATATTTGTGGATGGGATTTATTTTGGTGCATCCCTTTACATTTGTTTGTAGGTCAGAAACTTATTTATTTATCTACCTGGCACAATAATTCCCCCATATAAAAAGGTCTGGGAGCCTTATGTGAATATAGTTCATTTGCAATGTATAGGTATTTGAGGAATTTTGTAACAATAAAAATTCAGTATCTTTATAAAATAAGTACAACCTTTTATTTAACATTTTGTGGTCAAAACATACCGGTATTTTGCGTTTGGCACTTTGCAGACGGTCCCTAAGTGATCCTGTCTCAGTCAGCTGCGCATACACAGCAATTTATTTTGGCGAAGGTGGAGGAAGACATATTTTGACAAAAACAGTGTTGTCAATTGTACGCTACATAACACAGATTAAAATGTTTATTTTTTTTTTACATTACTAGTTGAACAAACATTGTTATTCACGTCACATTTACAGGATAAATTGATGGCATATTGTTGATAACTTTAAAAATCAGATTAATGGAGAGAAATCATGCAAAAAACAAAAGAAAAATACACCTGGATATGAGTTTGGAGCATGCCCTTGGCCTGGAATGAAGTTTCATTGGCATACATTAGCAATATTTGAATTTTAAAATAAACCTTTACTTTTAACTCGTTTTTCTGCCGTATTTAGTTTGTTTTGCTCCAAGAAACTAACACCTGTTGGGTTTCACTAATGCTCTGCTCAAACCCATTAAAGAACCAATCCTTTCTTAACTTGCTTCCTTCATTTCTGATGTAATTTCCTCCCTGTAATTACTCCTTTCGTTCCCCTGTTTATCAGACAATATACCTGCATTGGAATTATAAGACCTGGACTAGGCTTTTGCCGGACACAAACAAAATTTAATTTGATGTGTTTGGCTGTGGAACATCATTGTTGAAGGGATGCAATTAAGAGAGTATTATCAGTTTTTATTTTACTGTTGGAACCGGGACATGTGGAAGCTTTATGATAAGCAGTGATTTAAAAACTGGCCGCGATCTGTAATGGTGACTTCAGTGGATTCCAGCACAATTAACACCAGGGCTTTGACGGATTTGGAGATTTTTTGGGAAGGATGCAGATGCAGTGGAGCAGCAGGTAAAGGAAGACTTCCTCAAACCCATGATCCCAGTTTAACACAAGGGTGTGCTGTAGTGGAGACTAATGAAACAGTGTCCACTCGTCAAAACACTTTCTTTCCCTATAGAACAAAAGAAAACATGCTATAGATTTAAATGCAACGTCACCAGAAAGGGTATAAAATGCCACGGTGTATATAATTTAAAGATATTGAATGAATGTTGTACTCATAAATTATGTTTTTATATATGTTTTATATTTTATATATGTTTTATATTTCAAAAGAACATTTCAGGTTGAACAATGAAGCTATTCATTTTATTTTAGGTTTCTCATTATGTTACATAATTTTGTGGGTGGAATTATGAAATGTTATTAAAACGACACATTTTCACACATAAAATATTTAGTTTATATAATAATATTAATATATAAAATCTATAATTAATACTAATGATAATTATAATTAATATATTTTTTCTTATTACAATGAGATATCTAGGTAAAACTACTAGTCCTGTCATCAAATAGATATATTTGGCTAAATTGACACATTAAAACATGTTTAATTGTTTAAAAACACATATTTCACATAACTTGGGAAAACTAATATTACATATTTTGTTAAAATTACAAATGGACGCATTAAAACACAATGTTTGGTTGTTAAAAAATACATTTTTGTTCTTATTACGAGATCTCTGGTTAACACTAAACATGTAACTTTTATAAACTAAATAATTTTTTGTCATTACTTTTTCTCATTATAAACAGTTGATTTGTTGTAAAAAAAACATTTTATTATTATAAGAAGATGTATTAGAAAAACAAAGAAACAAACAAACTAATATCTTAATGCAGGATATAAATAAAAAAAGGAAAGAAATCAAACTAATTTAAAACATGGACAGTGATAATTATTAAAAAAAAAAAATTTTCATAGCAAAAGAGCAAAAAAAATCCCCAAAATTGGAGCGTTGTAGTGGTTTTGCCAGGTTTTTGAGTATAGCATTAGGCTGTGGTGTCTGATCCACCTACAGCATCAACTGCTCCATCAAGCAGAGGAGCATTTTACTGACAGCTACAGGCAGATTCACAAGAAAACTTTCCAGCAAAGAGGAGTGCATCCCAACAGCTGAACCGATTCTCATTAGAAGGATTCTGCAGCTTCTTCATGTCCCAAGAGGCTTCTTTTATTCCTCCTCCTCCTGCAGTTACTCTCTTCAGATGCTAATTTGTTTCCCATTAAAATCTGAACGCGTGTGAAAAAGAGTCTTCCTCCAAACTTAACAAAGCACCATGAAGCAACGCGAGCATTTCTCACTGTTTACAAGAGCAGCATGCTTTCCTTGCAGAATGTTAAGTGAGCAAAATAGTCTGACTGGCAAATCATTTAACGACAATGCAAGAGATGTTTTTATCACATTATAAAATAAAAGGGTTTCATCTAAAATCATCGAATAGAGTTCCTCTGCTAATTTCTTCAGTGAGTTGTCTTCAAACACAACTCAGCTATGGTTTTTAGTCGCACACGCTGTTGTTGAAACATGCTGTTTATGTAAAATTGCTTAAAAACTAGCCGTTTTAACTAACATTGTAGGATAAAACTTTTATATTTGTTAAATGATAATACTACTTAATAACTCACCAACTGGTGAAATAGACTAAGGTGCAAATATTGATAATATAAGGACAAAATGAGGATAATTGACCAGAATGCGCAGTAAATATGTGATTACATTTTTGTGGCTATTTTGTGGCCAGCTGATTAAATAATTAAAACTATTAAATTTTGTCTACTTTATAGTTCAAATGATGCGTTTTGATTACAAAAAAACTATACCATTAATGGGAATAAAATATATTTGTGTTGGTTTGCTTCAGACAAAACTTTGCCAAGACATCCAAACTGGTCTGACTCAATTTGCTATATCTTTTCGGATGGTACCACTGAAGGAATTCTGGGAAACAGCAGAGATTACTGGGAAATTTTCATGAGGTCTAACTGTAACATGGGGAGTAAAACTGTAACTCAGACTCGTAGAAACTTCAAACTGACAACACTTCTGGAGATTACCAGTCTGTGCGAGAACATTCAAAGCACTGTGCAAAAGTATTTGAGTTCTTGAACCGGGCGGTGTAGTATTTACCTTTGGGTTACAGCATAATGGCCATTGAAAATACTTGAGTAGTGGCAACAAAAATATGCAAAATCATAAAGAAATTGAGGTTATTTTATGCTGATTAAAATTACAGCTCCCTAGCAACCAAACTGTTTACCCTAGCAACCAAATTTTCTGAACTCTATTACAGCTTTGGTAAATGGTATTGACATGGGGGTCATAGTTACAAAAGTAACATTATATAATGACCCCTCCATAGCAACCAGGCTGTTTATCATAGCAACCAATTTGACAAACCCACTCTTAGATACACTGGGGTTGGGTTATATTACTCATATTGGCAGAAAAAGCTTTGTATGATGTCACTGACTCCTCCAGAAAAAAAAAAAAAACAAAACAAAAATTCTACCTTGGGAACAAAACTATTTTGATGATAAATACTTTTATTCATTACTTTTACAAACCATCATCACAGTTTCTGTACAAACTTTAGCCATCTAGTTATAATTATAACTATTTGAACGCATTTAAAACAAAACATTATTTTCTGTACAAACCTAGACACGAATAAATCATATTTTATTACCAGCCTACCCTTCATTGAAAAGGCCTTTTTTGTGTCATTGTTTTTTTACTTCTTTACAATTTGCTCTAAGAAATTACCTCTAAAACATTTTTTGTGCAAATTTTTCATTTCATTTTTTAAGTATAACCCCTGCTTCTTTTTTTTTTTTTTTACAAATCATTTTTTTCATCCACAATAAACTTAAATACCTTTGTTGAATTGGTGTTCAATTTTGTAAATTTTTACTGAAAAAATAGCTAAATTTTTTTTAAACATCAAAAGTGTTGAGACAAAATTAAAATTCTTAAATCTCCCCAAAAAAGCAAAAACAAGGTCAAAACAATGTGAAAATTCCATCAAGAATCCAGGCTAAACCTCATACACTGTTTCCAGAACTGTGCCATTATGCTTTTTTCTGCCAGAACTTTAAAAACACAAGCCATATCACAGGACTCGTAGTTCCAATGGTTATCCCTTCCTTTCACCACTAGATGGCACAAATTTGGGATCTGTAAAACAAAACTAAAAGACGATACATTTTCTCAAAGTTTAATTTTAATTACCTTTCCAAATTTTACATCAAAACTCTTCTCGCAATCTTCATTTGAAAGTAAAAACCTACACAATATATTTGAAATCAAAATTAATTGACTTCTAGGGGATAAATAAACCTGTATCAGCTCATTTGAATTATTTCAGCAACCCAAAAGGACACAAGTGGTCTCTTGTGGGTAACTTTTTTAGTAAACTTTTTCATGGTTCTCCATCAGTCGGCGAGTGTCCCCGCAAAGGAAAATTAATGGAGTTGGGATGGCTCTCAGGTTTGGAAAGCTTCTGCGGAGCACAGGTGGACAGCTGGCCAGTCAGCAGCCGTCTGCATCTCTCATGCTTTACTGCGCGCACAACAGACGCTGCTGTATACCTGCAGCTTTAACATTCAGACGCAGCGCTCTGATTGATTGTGTTGACAGATTACAGTCTGAATCTGTGACTCCAGATGTTTCAAAGCTCTAATACTTGTTTTTCACTTCAGCATTTCAATTAGGAACAGGCCGCATTCAAAATGGGCTACAGTTTCTGCCAGGAGAGCGGAATACTGTGTCTCTTTACAATAATATTAAACATACATATATTGTTGTTATTGCATTCATTCGTTACCACAACAGTTTTTAAAATATAATCTGAGTTTATGGATCTTTGGCTTTTAACATATACAGTTATTATTCACACATGATTGGTGGAAACTGATTTTGGTTTCCTAATGCTGAACTGAAGAGACACAAAATCAAGTCAGCAGCAGCTTAATTCTAACAGCAAGACTTTGCTTTCAAACTGTTTGTATTCAGGAGCAATTGCTGAAATATATATACTAAAACTGTATTTTATTACAGTGATTATATATATATATATATCTTTCACTTTTTTAAACAAACAAAAACCTTTTGGACAGCAAAGTACTCTACAAAGCTCCTGCTAAATCATAATAGAAATCAAAATAATACGGAACTCTTTGTTTCTTAGGATATTTTCTGTCAAATATTATAATGTGACTCAATATTTCTAAAAGACGGGTCCTTTCACCTTCAAGAGTCTTGAGAATGATTTTCAGATCCTGGATTTGATTCTTTGTCCTCTTCTCTTCACTGAACCACAATTAACAGGAACCGTTTTTCTCCTTGTCCTCCCAGTTTCCTGCAATGCAAATCCCAGATAGAAAAGGTTGGAAATTATTCTACAAACTTGGGGAGGAGAAAGTGGCTCACGTCTGTTTGCCGAATTAATCGCTTTCTAAATGGCTCGGGGCCAAGCAAAAGTTAACATTTGCAGTTTCAAAGGTTTTCAGCGCTTGCAATGAGCCATGAAATTACTGCATGCTGCTGAAAATGGCAGCTGATGAAAAGCCCATGGAGCAGGTCCCACAGGCGGAGGGATGGACGAGTGCAGGAGGGGGACGCAACCGCCCTCTCCTGCCCCATAGCCCCGCAGAGGAGACGAGGTGCAGCGAAGGTGTTACGTCTGAGGAGGAGCACACAGGAGACCTAATGGAAGCCTACTCAACAAGGTTTGCTGCAGATGTTCCTTCACTTAAATGAAGTTTGATGAACAATGAAGGAACTCTCTGAAGAGATGTGTTTGCAAAGTTAATATCAGACTTTTTTAAAAAGAACAAATTAAAGCAGTTTAACTGAACTAATTTCTTTTCATTTCTGTGTCATTTTTACCTCTAAAACTACTAGAAATCACTGTGAAAAAAATTTTATTTTTAAACTCATGATTAATTTTGACATATATTTGTTTTATTTTTCAGACACTGAATATATTTGCGGTGGGTTTGAAATGGTTTGGGCATGCGCAAACTAAGGGAATCAAGTGTGCTAATTGAAACAAAGAAGGAAGTATGAAAAGTAACAAACAGGTTCAGTGAAATGTAGCGGAGTAAAAGTACACAAAAGTAAAATGAAACATGAAACTCAAGTAAAGTCTTCGAAAACAGTACTGTAACAAAGTATTTAATGAAATCAGAACCCAAAACCTCAATCAACTAGGCAGAACCAGAGGTGAGTATCCACTGAGTTGGAGAGGGGTGACTGATCCAGAGAAAGGACCCAAGAATTAAGCCAGAGGTAAGATTCCAACCAAGGAGATTCAGGGGGAGATTCACCATTCAGCTGCATCCACTTACTGTTAATAAGGTATGAATAAAAGAGGAGTAACTACGAGAGTTCACAGGGTTTATTTATGACCAGCATCTAACCGCGCTAACATTAGCATTGTAGCACAGGGAGTAAACATAGCTCTTATCTGACTGAGAGTCCATAATATAGAATATCTATGGAAGAACAGTCTCATCAGGAGGAATAAGTAAGTCGTATGAATAACACAGGTGCCATGTACCACCAGGCAGGCGACTAGGGGAGCACACTGGCTAGCCAGCCGTCTTTAATGATCTCACACCACCTCTTTCGATGCTCACTGAGTTCAGGTGAGTTCCTGGTGCACAGGGACTTAGAGGAGATGTAGAGGGAGAACATGGGAGACCCAAACAGACACACAGGAAAAAACACAGAAATGACCTTCTGGATGAACAAGGCCAACAAAACTTGGCAACATCGCCAACTGACTGAGAGATGGAGTTGGTATAATTGATACAGTAATGCTGATTGGCAAATGACTTGAAGATACACAGGTGACAGCTATGAGGCAGGACTTGGGATATGACACTTACCTGATTATCCAATTGGTATTCTACTCCCTGTCTAAAAGGACTCCATCTCCCAGCATCCATTGTTCGTCGTCTATGTCTATCCCCTCCGATGCCTTGGACTTCCTCACCAGTGCCTCGTCTGATATATACGGGATTTTCCTTTGCAAACCTCTAACCTGTGCTCTGCTTCATCACCAGATTTTGTTTCCTCTCCATCTTTGGCTTGAGTTTGGTGTTTGACGTCCTCTCATTCGCCGTCCTCTGCCTGACGGTAGATGCTCACCTTCGAATTTAAGCCCTGTGTCAGAATATTCACCGTGGAAAGGATATATTTCCTGGACCTCGCCATAATAGTGATCTGGAATCATCCTCTCTGTTTACCCGGAACTCCCTTGCATTGCATGCTCACCTGGAAACTCACCTGTGGACTTACCACATGGTTTCCAGCTCAAGACGATAACCGGGGAAAGCCTTTACACCTGCACCACCATTTATCTGCTGGTTCCTGTCTCTTTGTACGGTCACCACAGAGCCGTTACAGGGAGTCTCATAACAGTCGTGGTGAAAGGCAGACCAGGCAAATGGAGGGGAAGGAGAAATGATGTAGAGGTACTAAGGGGTGTGGCTAGTAATTAGAACTTTGGGGCATAGTTAAATAATGAGTGGGATGAGTTTGATTGGTGGTCCTTAAAAATGTTTCACAGGTTAAGGGAAAAATGGTTTTATGGTTTTAATTGAAAACTATATTCCATAGAAATCAGTTTTAGATCTCTTACAATGTCATCCAGATTACACATGATGGAATAATGTCTCATTGTGCTTTACAAGAGCAACATGCAAATGGCACGATGTTATCACACACATTCCCGAGATGAAAGTGTTTAAAAATGCATCAGAACTGCATGCTGAGCAGCCAAAGGGCAAGCAGTCGACAGCGAGCTCAGACCCGCTCCCTACGGAGGCCACCATCACTGCTGCTGGCTTCTAATTACCAGAACATTCTGTGGCCTCTCCATCTGTCCACTTGTATATGGGCATTCCATGCTCAACAAATGGGAGCCTGTCACCCAATTCAGCCCAGGTTCAGGCACTACAAGTGGGGCACTGTTTCCTGACAGATTAATGGTGATTGGTGCATTTGGATTCAACCTACAACCAAAATCAAGAGTTTAAACACTTAAACTCCCAAATTTAAACACTTCAAAAAGTACACATTCAGTTTGACCCCAGGGTAACCATAAAAACCATACCTGTAGTAATGCGAGAACCCTGCACAGTTGACATGACATGGGGGGATGGTGGAATACTAATTCTTTAGGGAACTTTGATATTTCCCGTGTTTTTTTTTTTTGCAGGAAAACATCCGTTACATGGTGAACAGGAAAGGTGCAAAGCTATAAAAGATGCACAGAAGCTTTCTAAACTGTTTCTTTGCTGTGCTCTGTAGCTCTCTCTGTACAATTGAAAATGCTCTCGAAGCAAATGTTTTCTGTCAGTGAGATTTTGTCACAGGTTTTTGACAGCGGAAGTGACACAGAGGAGAATGTGTCTGAGGCAGTGGATAATCTTGAGGAGGACCATGATTATCCTCCTCAGATTGGAATGAGACTCCTAGTGTTCACTGTCTCTCAACCACCAGCAGACACATTACCTTCCAAAATGGGAAATTATTATGTTTCTGCTCTACACTTGAATGAGAGGGTAGATTTCATGCTGCTAATGTCATCAAAATTGTTCCAGGGCCAAAACGATATGCTGTCAGTCATGTTCATTACATAAAATCAGCATTTCAGCTTTTCATTACACCCTCAATTGAAAATTGTCTCATTGAAATAGGAGTAGGGTGTATGGAGACAGCTGGAAAAATTGATTTGCAGCCTATATGGGTTTGCTCATTTTGTCAGTTTACAAATTGTTGTAATAAGTTTTTCTTGATGTCAGATCGACTCCATACATAATTATGTTCTTTGCTTTGTTATTATTATTAACATATGTTATAAATAACAAAAATATATAAACGTTTCATACTTTAGGTGAAAGATTTGATTTTTATTAGACTCTCTCTCTCTCTCTCTCTCTCTCAAGTTTATTAAAATATAGTTTTATGTTATACATGTTTTAAACTCTGTCTGTTCATATTTGTTAATAAATTGAAATATGCAATCCTTCAATAATAGGTTTCAATTTCAGCTAATTGTGCTCTGAGGTTCCATGTCTCGTTCTCTTGTGAATACATTTATAATCTCTTAGAATAGAATAGCCTTTATTTGTCACATACACTGTTACATGTAGCGAGAGGAGACCCCTCTGGCCACAGACATAGACAGGGTGGGGACAGGCCAGTGTTGAGAGGTAGTATTTTTAGAGAGAAACAGAGAAAATGGATATGCATTACATAAAGTAGCTCAAAAAAAGAGCCTTTTCTGCACTGTCCTTCAAAAAAGGGCACTTTGGAGCAGGTTAAAAAAAGCCATTGCAATCAAGCACATAGACAAATACAGGAAGAGAACATCGCAGAATGAGGTAGGGGTCCGGAAAAGCGGTGTAACCACTGCAGTCCGCAGCCAACATTTTCCTGCAGCCAGATGGTGCTGTACTCTTGGCATGCCAGATTACAGCAGTGAAGAAAAAGCAGGCGGAGATAAGTGGATGCGGGGGAGGGTGCTGAAAGACGCTCCTTATCAGGCATTTCTTTACAGCATTATAATAATTATTATTAAATATCGGGATCCAACATTTCTCAGTAATATTTTCAGTTATTTCTTTACAAACTTTTTTGGGGGAAAACACATTTAGTGTTGGGTTAACTTTGTAGTTTGATTTCTCATTTTCTCTTTGGAGAAAACTCAAAAACTCTCTTTATTATTTAAGTAAGTATTTAAGACTGTCAGAACCCCAAATTTAAGAATATTTTAAAATAGTATTGTTGAGTTACTTCACCCTGAACTTAGCTTTTTTGGTGGAAGAAAAAAAATGCAAAACTGTGTTTAGGGTGCATTTGGGGGTTAACATTGAACATTTCCGCTATTTCCGAACCTTATTTCCCAATAACCCTAAACACACTCAAACCTTTGTTTAATCTGCCAGGTTATTCTTCAAGCTCAGTGGGGGTTTCCCACATCTTAATGACTTACAGTAAAAACTGTATTCCCTTCAAAAATTTCTATTCACAGCCCCTTTATAATGTCACCTTCTAATTCTCATAAAACACAAGTCTTCTGGTTGTTTATGTTTCCCAGTGCTGTGTGTTTCATTTAAAACTGTCCTGGTGTAAGAGTTTTCATAACTCATTTGAAAAACAGTCATTATTTTTCCAAAGTTCCAAAGCTGTTCCCCAAATACAACCTCTGAAACTACCGCGGGCTGCTCGCCAAGCTTGATTGAAGAAAATGGCCCGATTTGAGGGGGAAATATGTGAACATAAAACTTTAATTATTTCTGCAACTCTTTGAACTCTGAACTTACACAGGTCTTCCCTTCAAGGGCCACCTCTGATGGTACAACAGGTTTTCCTTGAAGAGCTTGACAATGCTGAGAAATTACAGAACCTTGTGCTTTGTGAATAATGTGGCTTCAGGACGAACACAACCTCTTCGAAAACCACCTTCATTAGCACTCAGCTATTGTCAGTGGCGTAGAACTCACAGAAGTCGTCTTTCTAAAAGCAACCTCTGAAGGTACTGCAAGTGCTCCGACGAGCTTGAATGAAGACAACGGCGGGAAATAAGAGAGCTTGTGCATTGGCGTCTCCGCAGGGAGACACCTTCAGCTTGTTAGAGTGAACAACTCAACACGGCTCCTCTCTGCTCCTGCTGACATTTCCGGTGACTCTGTCTGCAGAGACAAACTCAGATGGGACTTGAGCGGAGTCACTTCCACGGTGGCAACGGATTCACCACTGCAAGCTCTCAGTGTGAAATGAGCTCCCTGAGGGGAAAAGAAGACGACTGTCAGGAGGCTGAGAGGACGACAGACTTTATCTACCTCACTAATGAACGACTGTCTAATTTCCATCAAGCCCAGTCACAAAGCCCCTATCTTTCTCCAAACACTGTCATGATAAAGCAACGTTAAGAGGAAGCAGGAGAGATGGGCGAGGCGAACGGACGATGAGAACCATCAAGAGGTCAATGTGAGGATTAAAAAAAAAAGTCTGTTATCAGTCATTTCCTGAGTATTTTTTTTCCCCGGCCGAAGAATTATCTGCGAGTACAGACGATCATTTGCCTCTGGTGAAGATAAAACATGGATGACAAAATATCAACTTCTGCTACAAAACACTCCAAAGCTGTTTGATTAGAATATCAGCTCAGACAGTAATTAATTTCAACTTTAATTACTTGCTGTACATGCCGATTAGATCTCAGGTCTTAGATGAGTTATTAAAGCAGCAGGGAAATGTGCTTTGTGTGAATATGTGCACAGTAAAAAGAGCCTCTCTTAACCTGTGTGCTGGAATGGCATCAGAAACGACAGAAGAAGCACAATCTGATCAGAAACACATTCAGTTCTTTTGAGAGATTCCTTTGGAAGTATTCTCTAACAGCACAAAAATTCACAGTGTTAAATCAACACTATACGGATGTCAATGATGTGGACTGTGCTAAATGTAACAATGTGCATTGAATAGACACCACAATCAGTGTCAAACTATAATGTGACTCACATAGTGTTCATTTAACACTGGGCCAGGGTTTTATGCCACACTGTTGGCATTAATAGGAGTGTTTCAATTTTTCAAAATCTTGCATTGGGATCCATTTATTTTCAGCCAATGAAAAAATATCAAATTTTCCTACAGTTTATTTTCTGATTTCTTCATATTTTCAAAAGATATGAATGATAACACTAAAGCATTTTTCCACCCTGTAATAAGTGGTTGGGTGAAGCCTGTGTTTACTCTTTTTAAGTCAGAAACTTGTTTACACAAAAGTTTACACCCCCTGGTGATTTTGGCTTGATAACATGCACAAAAACTCACACAAAAGGGTTTGAGCGGCTGTAAAAGGTAACCATCCTCACCTCGACCTGTTTGCTTGGAATCAATGTTTCTGGCTCCTGATAAACCCTTGCCTCTTTCATCCAGTGATGCAAGGGGAAAAAACAGGTAAGGGACGTTAAAAGATCTCCAGGGGACCATGAATGTCAAACAGCAGTGTTCAAACTCTAAGAAGTCGAAAGTAAAGGATTCTGTTCAAACCAACAAACATTTCTGCTACAACTGCCAGAAAAATATAACGGGATGCAAAAAACCCCCCACAAATACCTTCAGCTGAAATACAGGGCTCTATTTGACTTTTGAGCTCCAAACGCAAAGGAAACTTGGTTAAAATTGATGGAAGATGCATGTTCTTAAAGGATCATGGAGGAAAATGTGTATCATCAGCCCGGAAGCTGCTCATGGGAAGTTGCTTAACATTCCAACACAACGACGATCCAAAACACAAGGCCAAGTTCACTGGTCATTGGTTCCACCAGAATAAAAAGAAGGTTCTGGAGTGTTCATCTCAGTCTCCTGACTTAAATACTATTGAACCACTCTGGAGAGAACTCAAGAATTTGCAAGAGTTGGAGGCTATTTGCCAAGAAGAAGGGGCTGCTTTACCAACAGAAAGTTACTACCTCAAGAGACTTCAGGCTGTTGTTGATGTTAAAAAGGGAAAACAAAATATCCAGAGCAGGGGTGTGTAAACTTTGATCTGATCCTTTTGAAAGTTTCTGCTGTAAAGACTACCAACTATGAGTGGAATTTTTTTAAATAATTTGTAATTTCTTGGGTATGTAAACTTATGAGTACAAAATATAAAAAAAGAAAAATCCAGAAACACATTGTATAATTTTTTTAACAAATTGTTTGTAAATAACAATGTCAAATAATGATGTGAACACTTGATTGTGATTTCTTATCCTCAAAGACTGGTATTTTGAGTTTAAATAGTCCAACCACACACTCTTTTGTACAGATCCTGCCATAGGTCATAAAGACCCATGATTTATTATGTTTTCATTTTTATGTATAAAATACCAATAATTCATCCATCAGTAATTTCAGCAGCTTCAACATCCACTAATCAGTACTTTGAAAAATAACCAAAAACAGTAAACCATCCAGAAACCATGGCATTGGGTTATTTTTTTTAAACTGCTACAACTTTACAGTTAAATATACGGTTATTGGTTTTACAGTAGCATATATTTTTGTTCACTTCAAGGATTTAAATTGTAATATTTACATAACCATCTTTTATAGAGTTCAGAATTTTAAGGTTTGTATTAGAATAATTACTGTCTATTTGAATAACTTGTGTTGTAATAATAATGGTAGTTTAAAATAATAACTACCTGGATCTCTCATCCAGTTCCCCCTTTTCTTTTAACACCCTCCTGTCCTGATGTAATTAATGTAAATTCGGGCAGGCAACAGATCAACTTTTCTACTGCTGGAGGTATTGTCATTGCAACCAGATCTATGCTCTCTTCAGAAAATGTGGATGGGTTAATCTATCCTATCTATCCTAACTAGTTGCAGTATTTCATTTTTTGTTTGTTTTTTCATTGTTTTTCTTTATAAAGAGTGCAATTTATTTAAAATATCACCCAAATGTGTCACTTTTATTTATTTTATGCAAGAATTCTTTTGTGTATTGGCAGCTTTTCAAAATAAAGATTATGTAAGTTCTTATTGTTTTGTACCGAACCGAATGAACCGAACCGAACTCTCCAAGACACTGTACCGAACCGAATACAATTTTAGCGTACCGTTACACCCCTAATATATATATATATATATATATATATATATATATATATATATATATATATATTGTCGTAGGAGAGGGATCACACAACAAGGTTGTAAACAGAAAATATCCCCGGCCAATGGAAGCGGTCCCGGATCCGCTGCGCTGTGTTTGCCGCTCCCAGGTGCCCGGCCATTGGATGGGCATGTGCGAGCTCCACCACCGTCTCCGTCTTCGACCGGGGGACGACGAGTAGTTCCTTTACCTCCCCCTGTCGCTCTGCGACGCAATAGAGCAGACCCTCCTTCACAACGAAGTACGGGAGAGTATGGGGTCCGGGTTGGAGTTCCTGTCCCTCAGCCACGCGCACCTGAGCCCAACAGTGTTTCAGCCGGTCGTCTTCGTGTTGTTCGCGGCTGAAGGACCCCCCCCTGTAACCCGCTGTAATACATCGTAGAAAAGGTTAGCAGAGGGGGGGCAGACTCACCATCTCTCCCGCTATCCGATGTTAGGGATACAGCCTGGGTGGATGAAGCCTTCTCCTGCAATGGGGTTGGGCGGCTCCTTCCAGGGTTGACGGGTCGGCTGGTTGCAGCGGTGAGCAGGCCTGCGAACCCGGGGAAATTCCTGCCGAGGAGCACTGGCACAGGTAAGTTCCTAACCAAACCCACCTCGATCGTCCAGGTCTCTCCACTGGCCTGGAGCTGGACTTGGCGGGCCCTCACTTCACGGGTCTCTCCATGGACGCAGGTGAGGGGAAGCACGGCGTGGGTTTCGGGTCGAGGTGGGAGGAGCTGGCTCCTCAGCAGGCTCACTGAACTCCCCGAGTCCAGCAATGCGTTGTAGCGGCGTCCATTGATCTTCACCGCCACACCCGGGGCTCCTTTGGGCAGCCGATGATGGAGGCCGCAACCCGCCAGCCATTTCTTACTGGGTGGCGATGGTGGCTCCGGGGGCATCGGTTCATCCTGGGGGAAAGGAGCCGCCGGTCTACTCTCTGGTCGCAAGGTGCCCTCTGGCGGACGCGGGTCCTGGACCACCCTCCGGGGGTACGGTGGCGCACGCTCTCCGGTGTCGCCGTGCCCATCCGCCAGCTCAATGGCCTCCACGGCCTCCCATAATGTGGCTGGGTTGCGCATACGGACGGCCTGCTTCTGCACACGGGGAAGGGCCCTTAACGGCTTGTCCAGCACTACACGTTCCACGACCTGGCTGGCGGAAGGGCTTCCTTCGAGCAGCCAGAGTCGGGCGAGACGGGACAGGTCAGCGGCTTGGGCACGAGCTGGCAGACGAGGGCGATATTCCCATCCGTGGAACTGTTGGGCCGCGGAGATGGGTGATAAGCCCAGCCGAGCGAGGATCTCTCTTGAGTTCTTTATAATTCTCACGTGTATTTGGTTCCAACTAAAAGTAAGCACGTTGCGCCTCACCGGTCAGCAGCGGTGCCAGCGCCCGTGCCCATTCATCTCGTGGCCACCCTTCCGTCACTGCAGTGGACTCAAAGAGTTGCAGGTAAGACTCGACGTCGTCATGGGGGGTCAGCTTTTGTAGAAGCCGCGCAGCCTGCGCTCTTACGTCGGGCAGTGGGATTTGCTGGGCGCTGGCGCCCTGAAGATCGCTGACCCTCCTGTCCGTCTCGCTCTGCTGCTTTGCCAGGAATTCCACGATCTGCTGCTGCCTCACGCTGACTTCTGCAAGGTGTTTGACCAGGTCTTCCATGTTGGGAGAGCGTCGCGCACCGTACTCAACTTGAATCCAGAAAAAAAAGAAAAAAAAAAGAAAAACTGAAAAAATGTCTTCAGAAAAAATGTCAGAAGATCCGGGGTGTAGAACGCTTGAGTGTGATCCCCCTGGGTGTTATACCAGCGTTCTCCACCAGTTTTCGCAGGAGAGGGATCACACAACAAGGTTGTAAACAGAAATATGGATTTATTGAACAAATACGTGATATTGTAGTGCTCAAGTGCGGTGCAGTCTTTGGAGTGCTCGGTGCTCGTGTCTTCGTCTCTTTCCCTTGTGCGAGCCGGTGAGTTTTCCCAGTGGTGTTCGTGAAGGTGGTGTCCTAGGAGGATCGGGCTGTCTGCTTGGGAGAGAGAGAGAGAGGTATTAGCTGCAGCATTCGCTGGAGATCACGCTTGTTGTGGCAGCTTTCTCTCTCTCTCTCTTATGCTGCCGCGCTGATGAGGCGCGGCTGTTCCTGATCCTCCTATGATGGCGGGCGCCAGGTGTTTCCGTTTTATGCCAGGACCGCGCTGATTGGAATGGACCACCGTCACAATATATATATATATATATATATATATATTAGGGGTGTAACGGTTCACGGTATGTATTGAACCGTTTCGGTACGGCCTGTTCGGTTCGGGACACTTGCGTACCGTTTCGGTATTCAGTATTTGTATTAAATAATATAAATGTATTATTAGCGCGATATTAAGCGCAGCGGAACCATGTTCCTAGGCGAGTTTCCGCACGGACGCTATTGAGGGACGTGCAGCTCTACTGTGCGACACTCAATAGCGTCCGTGCGGAAAATCGCCTTTGGCTTCCCTGTTAAAATACATAACGGGGATAGACGAGTGGATAAATTTAAAGTTGTATGCCGACATTGTTCCACGGAGATCGGGCAGGCAACACATCTAACATTTTCTACTACTGGAGATATTGTCACTGCAACCAGATCTGTGCTCTCTTCAGAAAATGTGGATAGGTTCATCTTTTTAGCCTAAAACTTGAATAGTTAGTTTTGTTTATATACAAGCTGAAGCTGTTGCTAGTGTTAAAGGTTTTCAGGTCCTAACTAGTTGCAGTATTTCATTTTTTATTTAAAAAAATTTGTTTTTCTTTATAAAGAGTGCAATTTATTTAACCCTTGTAGGGTCTTCGTTTTTGTGTTACACAGGGGGTCTTGCTGGGTCTGGTGGACCCATGGCATTTTTAGGTCCTTAATTCAACATATTGAATTCTCTTTTCTTTTGTTTTATACTCAACAGATGTTCATCACATTTTTAAGTAATATAAACAACACTTTTTACATTTTTTTCCTTCACCTGTGTCAAATCAGATGATTATGAATAGAAGTGCTACTCGTTTTTGTTTATTTTTTTATTAAAATGTAAAAACGTAAGCAAATGCATCATAAAACAGCAATAATTCCTCATTGTCTTGATGATTGTCTTGATTGGGTATGTCATAAAAAGGTCAAAAGAAGATCTGATGTCGTGTGCATGAGTGACTCCCAAACGTGTAGGTCCTGGTATCATCCAAATCACATTGGCAGCCAGGCGGGGGGCTTCGTTTTTGAGCAGGATGACCATTCAATTCTGCCATATTTTGACATCCATATGTCCTTTATAAGCTGCTGACAGTCTGATCCTATGCTGGGCTGCTCAGTGGCTGATCTTGTAAATTTTTGCTGGCGGCCTGGTCCTAAAGTTCTTTTTCATTTTGAAGCAGGCTGATAGGCTTGTCCTGGCCACAGCTGTTCAGAGGCTTGCCCTCGCTGTTCATATCGTCCAGACTGATGAAGGTCTGGTCCTGAGTCTCTTTTACTTTTCTGACCTGGCTGATCTTCATCCATTTCTTCAAACATGTGTCAGAATTTTCAGAAATATGTTCCAAACATCTTCCTCTGCTTCATCTTCAAATCCATCTGTCTCTTCCAGTATCATTTACATTTATGTATTTAGCAGACACTTTTATCCAAAGCAACTTACATTGGGAGTAAAGCTGCTTTTTGAAGGTGTAAAGAGATTCAGGGACGGCAATGGAATTCCACCAGCCAGGAACTGTGAAGGAGAAGGTCCTGGTGAGAGATTTTTTGCCGCTCTGAGATGGGACCACCAGACGCTGTTCATTTTCTGAACGGAGGCGTCTGGAGGGGACGTAGAGCTGGAGGAGATTGTGAAGGTATAAAGGAGCGGAGCGTGTGACTGTCCTGTATGTCAGCGTCAAAGATTTGAACTCAGTTGTACCGCAGTATCAGTTGTACTGCAGTCTGAACTGAGAATCGCTTTGCCATCTTGTGTAGTATGGAACCTCTTCAAGCTTCATTCCTGCAGGGCAGAGTATGAAACATGTGGGAATGTGGGTGCAAATATTGTTGGGTGCTCCAAATTTACAACATTGTTGAAACCTTGTGTGGGAACCGTATTACTTTCTCCCTTCAACACACATATACACACACGCACACACACACACACGCACGCACGCACGCACACATGCACGTATGCACACACACCCACACCCACCCACACACATGTAGGGAAATTGAGAGTACACAGGACCTAAGATTTCAAAACTTTAACTAGCCCCGGGTCCAGTGGACTCGAAGACCCTGTATGTAATACAAATGTGAAGGAGGGGGATGCCTGGGGGGGGTCAATGATTTTTTTTCTGATTATTGTCCCTCACAGAAAATGAGCCAAGGCCAATGAATCTCAGTTTGAAAAAATATTTATTTGTATAGTTTTTTTAATGATGAAAATTGAAAACGGGTCCCACAGACCCGAAGACCTTACAAGGGTTAAAATATCACCCAAATGTGTCACTTTTATTTATTTTATGCAAGAATTCTATTGTGTATTGGCAGCTTTTCAAAATAAAGATTATGTAAGTTCTTATTTTTTTGTACCGAACCGAATTAACTGAACCGAACTCTCCAAGACACTGTACCGAACCGAATACAATTTTAGCGTACCGTTACACCTCTAATATATATATATATATATATATATATTTTTTTTTTTTTTTTTTTTCATACTATAATCATGTTTTTTTTTTTCAGTTTATAGCTGTCAAAATACATGTGATCCCATGGGTTTCTTACAAAAATTCTCCAAGTAACATTTCAGAACATTTAAAATCATATCTTTTTTTAGTAGACATATTGCAATAATTGATAATTTTACAACAATAAACCATATATTCATAAAATTACTGTTAAATTACTATTATTTTTTTCACTGTAACTCTACAGTTATCACATGTTTTTTTTAAATATGTTCTTTTTCTGTAGCATTAATATGGTATTTTGCTGTTAAATTTACAGAATTTTTTAACAGTTTTTGGATCTGCAGATTTGCAGTATTTAGTATAAAAGCCCTCCGAGACTCTAACCCCTTGTTTGGTCAACAAATTAGTTAGTGAATGAATTCTCTGCTGCCATTTGCTGCCAGTTCACAACCTGAATGGCTTGTTTTTGTTGATCCTTGTTGCTTTTGTGTACAGGAATTTTTACTGTATTATTAGTCATTTCTGCAGATGGAAATTCCTTTGCCTGGAAAATCCAAAACAAACTGCAAATAAATATCAGTAGAGAAAACACAGATATCAAGGTGATAGACACGCCGTTAAAAGATCTAAGATGCATTTGATGGTTATTGCACTGTCGCCTATTAAAACCTTTAAGCGGCACTTGGTTCAGAAATACATTTGCATTGAGCAACAATCTCAAAGTGTACGGTGTGAAGCGATTGTGGCAGCGGCTAATCTGAAAATCCCTGCCACACAATGACGGCCGTGACAGCGGAAGGGTGAATGAGATAAGTCTGGGTAATGAAAGTGGATGGCAGGAGAAGCGGACAGTATGTAATGAAGAGAGAGTGAGGGAGGGATGTTTAAAAGAAGTTCAAGAAGAAAGATAAAGAGAACGGGGACGATGTTATCTGCAGGATTGAAGAAAAATTCTACAGAGAACGAATGCTTCCAATCACTTCATCTGCTTGACCCCACCCAGTATCGTCCTGTCCTGCATTCAAGACCATTCCCCGACCACATTTCCTCCAGTGTTTCACAGGTTCTGAGAGATATGTCCAAAGATTTAACCTCTAATAAAGTAAAAACCTGTCTTTTGTGGTATTGTTATTTTCATTTTGGATAATAAATATAAAATATTGTAATTAAACACTACGCTGTCAACCCCAAAAATGACAAAAACAGTATTCAAAACCTGGAAAATGATTACCAAAAGTCTATTTAGTTGACAAAGTATTATTCAAAAATGAACCCCGAGTTCTTGTAGGATATTTCCCTGTGCTTCTCTATCATCATTCTTTCCAATCAAAAACGACTCCCTCTTTTTAATTGGAATCCTATTTATTTAAATGATTTCCACAAAAGTTTCAAGTACTGTTACCTGGCTGTCTGGCTTTGGAAAGTAAAGCAATCACTTTCATTGTGAAGTGATTAAAAGATAGGCAAAACAACTAAAACCACAGTAAACCAAATCATTTCCCACCACACAAACAAACACGTCAAAAACTTTCTTTCAGTCCTATTTGAACAGTGAGAAACAAGGGAATATTTCTCCTAGAATCTGTGAGACTCGTCAGCTGCTCTCAGTCACTGTCAGATGAAAGAATTAAAGAAAATACTGTTATCTCACAGACATCTCCATCAGCTCTTAAACCATGTGATGCACAATACTCACAAACTGTTCAGAGCAGACTGATATCACAGCTGGGATCTGATTAGCCGGCTTTGGGAAATTTAAGGGAGCAAGTGCACTGGATTTTATCAGCTCACCATTTTAATGCTGATACAATGAACACTTTGCAGTGTTAGCACTGGATTTTATGAAGTCTGCTTGCTTCTGTGGATTAAATCACTACAATGTCGTACAGACCTTTCATCCTTTTTTCTACCACATTAACAAAAATATATTGTAGCATATAAATCTGTAAGCATTTATGGTACTATATGTAGACAATAAAAAATAAAATTTAAACAATTCATGTTTAAATTAGTTTTTTAATTGTGCGATGGACTGGCGACCTGTCCAGGGTGTACCTCAATGTGCACTGGAGATAGGCACCGGCAGACACCTGTGATCGCAAAAAAGGGAATGAGCAGGTTGGAAAAAGATTGAATGAATTAATTGTTTAAATGAATAATAGGTGATAACAAAAAATAAAAACAAAAATATGTATTGTTATAATTAATAGCATAAATATGAATAATAGTAATAATCATATAAAAAAATACAATACTAATTAATTACCGTATTTTTCGGCTCATAAGACGCACCGGCACATAAGACGCACCCAATTTTTAAAGAGGAAAATCCAGAAAAAAAAGATTCTGAACCAAATACTGTTGTAAAATATTTTATATCAACTGTGTAAAAGTTAACAGCCAAACATGTAACATGAACAGACAGTAAACAGTAAAAGTAACAAAAAAAAGGCTGTAATGTTTTTCTTTGCCCCCACTCATCATTCTAAAGTCCACCATTCGTTATCACCATCACTGTTCCAGTGCAACATTGTCACCACATTACTAATAATAGCTAGTACCATTGTCACTACATTACTAATAATAGCTAGTACCATTGTCACTACATTACTAATAATAGCCAGTAACATTGTCACCACATTACTAATAATATCTAGTAAGATTGCCCCCACATTAGTAATAATACAGTGGTTCTCAAACTTTTTTAGTCGAGCCCCCCTGTAATCAAACACTCCCTAATTGCAGAACATGTTACTTACGTTTGTTATCTCGTATGTACATGTGTGAGATGTACCGTTGAGAGATGATTTGAGCTTGAGCTTATTAAAGAAGAGTTTCAGTCATTGAGATCGTTTTGTTTACCTCGCGAGCGCGCGCGCGCGCGCGCACGCACGCCCGCGAGAGAGAGAGAGATAGAGAGTGAGCGCTAATATAAATATAAATCTTTATATTATCTAATATAAATCCTTTTGATTTTTGTCAGCTTATGAAAACCCAAATAACTCCAAAGGATCAAACTGTCCAAGATTGTGAAACTGTCCAAGTGAATGTTTAGCGGAAATAAAAACCTCACAGACTGAAGACGATGCTTATCGATCATCATCTTATTGTCAGGCTCAAAAAACATAGCAGACAAACTATGAGCTGTGCCCATTTCACATCTTGAAATGTATTTTAGCGTGAGAAAACGGGTTTGTAGCGTGAGAGATCACTCAAATGCGAGAGTCAGCTGATCTCTGTAGTTTCGCTCGTGACGTAAGTATGGATGCGGATGCCAAAGGCATTGTGGGAAATGTAGTTTTTCCCCCCGTTTTCGTTACGTCCGCGCAATGGCAGAGATGGGCGATGACGTCAGCGCGCAGCGCTTGGTAAACAAATATGGCCGCGGCTTCGGCCTAGCTCCGGAGCTCCGGAGCTCTTACACCTCTCATACGGCCGTTACCGGACTTCGCGGCGGTTTGCATTCGCTTCATAAGACGCACCAACTTTTCCCCCTCAGTTTTGGGGAAGAAAAAGTGCGTCTTATGAGCCGAAAAATACGGTAAATACATTATGACTATCCGTAGCAGCCATGTTTCTTTTATTTATAAAGTGGTTATACGTTGCAAAAGCTTTGTGGGTGAACATATTTATTGTAATTAAATCTCACTTATAGATTTTGGAAATATCTAAAAAGAAAAAGGTTGTCACTGTTTCAAGAGTCCCTTGAATTTATAGTTGAATTTAAGGCAAGTTCACCACTAGGGCCTGCCATGGAGTGAGCATAGGGTGGTGAGTACGAGCGTCCAATCGCGGAAGGTTTAGGCGCTATTCCCCCAGTGTGGAGAAGGGGTGGAAGTTGGGTGAATCTCGGACTAATGTCAAAGAGAGGAATGTAGAAATTAACATAGAGTTATTTGATTGGAGGATTTATCAATTATTTGCATATTATAGCCTAGCAACTAGGGCCTTGTTAAAAAGAATGGAACGAGAAGAAGCTCTGTTGATGATGCTGCGAAATATCCAAACTCTTCAATAAAGATTTTTTGTATTTCATCAACAAATAAAGAATAAGATTATACTGTAGTGGTGAGAGATTCACAAGCTCCCATTCCAGCACACCCCCAAACACCAAATGCCCTCATTGGTGTCTTCCCTGTTCATGACTTTACGTTAAGAAAATTTGTTGCAAGACGACAACTCCCGCTGAGCAAAAACAACATAAAGGCTCATCTCATTTTTTAAAAACAAAACAAACATTTTGATGACTTTTTGGAAAACACTGACGAGGACTGACGAGACAAAAGTTTAACTTTTTGGAAGCTGTGTGTCTCGTTATGTGTGGAACATGATTGCAAAGTAGGGTGGTGGTAGTGTGATGGTCTGGGGCTGTTTTGCTGCTTCTGGAACAGGAAGACTTGCTGTGTACCAAAATATCCTGAAAGAGAATGTCCTGGCAGCCATTCGTGACCAAGCTGAAGTGAACTTGGGTTCTTTAGAAGGACAATGATCCAAAGCACACCAGCAAGTCCACTTCTGAATGGCTGAAGAAAACAACATTATGACTTTGGAGTGGTCAAGTCCTGACCTGAATCCAACTGAGATTTAAAATGCTTGAAAATCCTCCAATGTGGCCGAAATACAACAATTGTGCAAAAAAGTGTGCGGCAATGTAGAAGTAAATTGTATGCATACTTCATAGGATTGCAACTATGAAACTGTTCATATGAGACAACCAGCATCCTTTATAGTGTTTTTAGCACTGTGTGATGCCAAGAATACCTTCACTTTATCCAGACAATATGTTTTTGTAGATTTTTCTTCAGTGGAATTTTACGTGTCTTTTGTTCTTTGTTGGCACTTTGTCTTGAAATTGTTTTGCAAGTCAAGTTGATGAAAAATTTTTCTTCTAGTATGTATACCAAAGGCTGTTTCCTCTAATAAATTTACCAAATAGCATAATTTTGCAAATATTATCATTCTGTTTTGATACCTTTCAGACTTTGAACTTACAAACTTACAGACTTACAATTATTCAAGCAGCAAAACTACATTTTGAGGGGCTGTGCAAAGGGAGGAATAGAGCAGGAATGGTCTGGCCTCTCAGTTTAAACAGAGATAATGATAAGATTTCAAGACAATAACAGTGGTGACATAACTCAGTCGCTACTAGTTCTACTAGAAAGAGTTGTGCAAGACACTTAATATGCTACAAACCTGAGCAATTGCTCTGCTGGAGATACACATATCAGTTCATTCCTCTCTAATTGTTGTCTTTTAGAATCAGAAAGAGGCTTAAGTGAGTTACTTTAGCATTGAAGTGCTAGAAATCTGCTGAAAAATGAATTTCACAGTGAATAATTAAAGATAACACATGAGGGTATATCTAACTAATACTGAAAGTTTTTTATACGTTCAAAAATAGTTATCACCAAAGTAGACAAACAAAGAATTCTTTAGACTGGTCTGGGACATTGTCAGGAGATACAAGGAGGACCCAGATTTTATTATTTTCCAGGCAAAAAAAAAAATGAACTCAATGACCTCGAAGGAAGATAAAACTTAAACTACCCCGAAGGGGAAAACAAGCAACACAGTACCCAAAAAGGGTTATAATCCGGGCAGATGCGGGAACGGAGCCTCTCCACACGCCCCCAGAAACTCAAACAGTCTGTAATAAAATAGAGAGAGATGTTGCTGGATAAGGAGCCCATACAATGGAGATCTCCAGGGAGAAAAACAGGCAAAATCCACACAGCACGTTAGACGACACAGAACAAGACGGGGGTAAGTGCAAAGAAACTTTCTCATTGTAATCTGCTCATGAAACTAGAAGGAACCTGGGATATATGAAGGAATAGTGATCAAGTGCGCGCACCTGCTAGCGCTAATGGTAGTAATGAGCGGAGTGGAGACGCGGGGTGACAGAATAACAATAACATGGAACGAGACGGTGGTAAGATAGTTAACAAGACCTAACAGATATAAATAGAGAGGGGCAAGGAGACAGCAGAAGATGAACCAGAAGACAGTTTATAAGGAACAAGGCGAGAGAGAATACGAGGGGACAGCGGACAAAGAACCTAATCTAATAACAGCAGACAAATATTCAGCAGATGAAGAACCAGGACAAAGATGACAAGAAACTAGTAAACAGCAGACCAGGAACCAGGAGATAGTGGAAAAAAATGTGGAGACAGTAGGGTTATCCCCATTTAAGTAAACAGAAATAGAATTATTCAGACTAGCCTGAAATAAAAGGAGGAGCTGGGAAATACCTAGGTTACAGAGAACAGAGACGTACTTCAAGCAAATCGACAAGTGGACAGCCTCAGATTTACTGATCTCAAGTACATGGCACGGGAAATACATCTTTTTTCCGCAAACTAACCCAGATGTTGCTTTTAAGTCTTTCACTCTGAGAGATGTAGAGTGAATCGACTAATGAAAACCCTCGAAAGGGACATGCTCGAGGTCCTTCCGCTGCTAAAGCCTTAGTCACCTGTATGGGAGCTCCTTCTGCCCCTGGCCCAGGGACTACCTCTATTATCAACAAGAAGGTTAACACCAGAGAGTGTAGCCCTCCTTGGTTAGTGTATGGTACCCCTTTGACCTGTAGGGAGGGGTGCACAGAGATTACATTGTGACCTCAGGGTTAGGGTTAGCAGGGCTCTAGACTAACTTTTTGCACTGGTTGCACTGGTGCGCCTAAATTTTTTTCTTAGGTGCACCAGCACAAAAGTTAGGTGCACCCAAATTTTCAACTGCAACACACCGCATTTTCACAAGTTCACTTTTTTTAGTTCTCTATTTATTAATTTTTTTTAAATCACTGTCCATAGACAATATTGACTTGTAAATGATTAACTCGCGCGACATCATTGCTGTACGTCGGGTTTACGTTCAAGCCATTTTTCTTCATAAGAATTATTTCGGACTTGAATCTAGTGAAGGAGTTCTTCTTTTGCAATATTGTAGGCAACGTAAAACTTAATTATCATCTCGGCCTCGTCTGATCTGTTTGCAGCTGCCTGCCGCTGTAAAGGTAGTTCACATCGAACGTGGTTCGCGCGGTAAGCAAGGAGGGTTTCCATGTTAAGTCAATGCAAAGACGCGTTTGCGCGCGTCTGAGGCTTCAGCGGCGCGGTAAACGCGAATTGAGAGGCGCGCTTGCCGCGATAGGCGCGTATTGAGCTGCATGAATGGGTGATACGCGTGTTGTGAGCCGCGCGCAGGAGGCGGACCGGCCGTAGACGGAGTTTCGTTTTTTTTCCCCCCTCGAACGACGGGTCGCACCGGTGCAACCTTTGATTTTTTTAGTCGCACCATTGAGAAATTTGGTCGCATATGCGACCAAATTGGTCGCACTCTAGAGCCCTGGTTAGGGTTAGGGTTAGGGTTAGGCTCTTAGGCAAAACTCCCAAGACTGGGCCTGGCAGAGCTAACTGCTCCTTTCAGTCAGATGCCAACAGGGACCTTGGGCTTGAATTCGAGCCTGGGTCTGATCACTACCAGGGTCATTTCTAAATGTTGGGTACATATAAACTGCCCCCGAAAATGCGTATTTTTCTTTTTGAGTAATGTTTCGGAACTTGACATAAAAATTTGCTTATCCTTACGTAGAATATGAACTGTGTGTACGTAAACCTTTTTTAGTGTACTGTGGATATTTGAGGTATTAGTGACATCTAATAGAAATGTAGCAGATGTATTTGATGTATTTGAACATACTTTATGACTTATAAATCATACCTTGTATCAAACGATCATGAAAATTACATTTAAAAAAATGCACAAGGCACTAAAATGTGTTTGGCGATTGGGGAAAATACTATGAAAAGCATCATTTGCATGAGATGTTAATTTGACAAAGTGTTGACAAAATTTGTGTTTCCTAAACGTAAAGACTGCCTTTAATCTTGTGCCTAAAAGTTACAGGATGACACTGTTGGTGTTACTTTTTTTATTTTTAATTTTGTTAAACAAATGCATATACAGACTTAATGACAAGTACACATGTGAGATATTGCAGACACAAACTGAGAGCAAAGAGCAAAAAAAATATTTGTGATATTTTTGTATTTCATGCGTTATTTTTAACCGCCCATTTAAACATATTAACAGTTATATTAACAGAATATTACCAGTATATTATATTAACAGTTATTATAAATAATAACAGTTTCAATATGTTGAGCAACAGAAAGTATGAAAGAAAAATTTAGGCACAGGAAAGCATTTGCCGGAGGAGCGTCCAGTAACACTGAAATAACTAGCAGATAATAGCGGATTGTGCTAATGAGACCAGCATTTGATTAGACCACTTCCCTTGACCTCTAGTGTGTCCCAGGCTCTCCAAATAAAATGCTCGCTTTAGAATTACACTGCAATTCACCATGGATGTGTCATTGTCAAATGAAAGGAACTGTTATCAAACCATAACTTAAATATTTCCCTGCTAACTGTTGCATTGGTGTAGCAATTAAAAGAGACGGAGTGGCTTTCTGTTTTTGCTGTGAGAACAACGGTTCATGCAGATGAGCTTCCCATCGCTCTCTCCCTCTCTCTCTACCCCTCGCTCTTTCAAGGGAAGATACAGTGGCAAATAAAATAATACACAGATAAAACTGAAATATTTTTGTGACATGGTGATAATCACTGCTCGCATTCGCGCCACTGATAGCAGGCAGTCGCGGCTTCGAGAAGAAAAGAAATAATCCGTTTTTTTGCTGCCTTTTAAAAATGAATCTGAGTTGAATCACATCAAATGAGAGAAAAAAGCAACAACTCAAAGACAGCTCCAAGATGAGCCAACTCTAGGAGAAAATGACCTCCTCGTTTTGGTGATAAAGTTCTAGCCAAAATATGATATCAGCCTGGGACGTGTCTCATTAGAAATATGTGTATGGCCTGGAAGCTGCTCTCGCTATCTGCCCATGCCTGGTTTGCTGCCTGATAAGAGGCAAATGCAAATGTCCTGATAAGAACTGAATGCAAATATTTATGATATGATATTCCCTGGGAATTATGTGAGGATAAAACAAAGTGCATTATTTCCAGAATTCCTTTTCAGGTTTGCCAAAATGTCCCCTTTCGGGCTCGGAATTTGCATTTCTTCAAAATTGATTGGGCCGCCGTATTATGTTAAGCTATTTGTTTGCAGAGGATGGTAATTAGTTACTGTAATTACAACGATGACAGTTTCTAAATTGTTTTTAAAGCATTACAGTGTGCCTGTGCCGGGAGATTGCAGGACTTATTTTAGGATTTAAGCAGTTGCTGGAAGAACTCCCACACAAGAGCCAGAGAGGGACGCTTTTGAACTACAAAGCAGCCATTTTCTGAGTAAAACCAGTTTTGAAAATAATGTTCATTATTTGTGCTAATTGCCACATTGACTGTATTTTGTAGTTCATGGGTTGATCAAATGACATGTTATGGATATGATGCCTTGTGGGATCAAACATGCATCCGCACTGAAAGGGCGCTGAACTTTAAAGATCATATCCACTCCAAAAAGTGTTTTTCATATCTCTGCTTTTCTCTTTAAAAACCACAAGAGTCACCCGCCACCTGTTCTAAAAATAGCGCCACTTTCCCGTGAGCTGAATCTGATCTAATAGCTATTTGTGTTTACACGACACTTGCACATAACCTTGATTTGACACTATATACAACAAACAAAATATTATATATATGTATGAACTACAACCTGATAAAGTTGAAAGGTCAGTATGATGTGCTTCGATGAAACAAACAGCGAAAATGAGACGACTGATCCATAAAAAGATCATTTCATTTTTGCAACAAATACGAGGTAAAGGGTTTTTTTTTTTACCTCGGTGGTTTGTCTCATTTGCGTGACGACTGTGGCGGCGGCCAAGCGGCACAACGTGGAGAAACATTTCACACCGTGGACACAAGCTACCAACTATCCACAGAGCAGCGTACTGAATGCAGAAAAATCCGTGAGTTGCAGAGATGCGTGAGATATCTGCAAGTCTCACTCAGAGTACAACATACTGGTAAACCGCACACAATGCCAGGCTTCCCAATAACTGAAAGAAACATATACCAGATTTGGTTTCCAGTTCATATTTAGTTCAATGCGTTTGTAAAATGTAAAAATTGTTTATGTTAAAATGTTAATAAATATAAAATAATGATGATATTAGCTCGCTTTTTGTATTCATAAGATTTATTATTTGCACACTGGACAATGTGAATTCCTTGGACTCTTGTAGAAGTGATCATTTTGAAGTCTTATGAACATTTATATATATTTGTTTCAATTTTAAAATATAAATATAAAGTGTTGGATATAAACATTTATCTGTTTCCTACCTTGTAATTCATTGTTGATATTCATTGTGAGAAATAATTCACATGATCAGTGTCTTTGTAGAGATGAATATCTTTAATTATTAATAAATTCAGAAGAGGGCATCAAAGTGGTAGCCCTTTGCATTAATCAGTACCCAGGAAGTAGGTTGGTGACCACTGCTTTAAAGGGTCCTTTTTCGCCCTTTAACAGGACGCCATGTTACGTAAAGGTCAGTTCTAAATACAATAAACATATTTTACAGTGTATTATATTAGCTAGTGTATAATAACAAACTGTTTTAGGGCTGTTTGTTTTACATGTAAATTAATTGTAAGGGTTCACAGCACTGGTATATGATGAAGACGCGTTTCAGGGGTCTTAAAATGGCTCAAGTTTACTCCCACTAAAGGCCTCTACACACCGATCTGAATTGGGATTCGCACAAATCTTCAGATGGCTTTCTCAGAAGGGTGTTCTTCGTCTAAGTGGAGGAAATATTGATGCAATGATGCTCCTAGCCTGAAGATGGTGTTTGCAGTACAACAGGTGCACTCTGCACCACTCTGTTCTCCACATTTTAGTAGGCATTATGGCCTTTGTCAAACTCCACCATTTTATCAGCCACAAACAGTATAAACTGCTGGGCATTCCTCATTTTTTTTCAATGTGTTCTTTGATTTCTTCTCTGTCCGGCATAGTTCTTCCTGCTGTTCTTCTTCTTCTTCTTACTTTTGTTGCAAGGTGAAGAATCACACAACTAAGACAAAAAGATAATAAAGACAACCGGACGGTGGAATAATTCAATAGTGTAGATCTGGAGTGGTCCGTGAAGTGATCATGAAGGGGCAACCTCCCGCTTTCCCTCTTGAATAGGAAGTGACTGAGCTGCAGTTCCTCTACTTGCCTCTAGAGATTCAAAACTCCAATGTTAAAATTGGAAAACTCATATTTCCACCCCTGGCTCCAATAGTTTTGTTGGTTTACATCTAGATTTGACCTTCATAAACATTTTTTTTTATTCGTTTGTTTAAGATTTAGTAAGTCTTCTCGTTGTGCATAATTTAAGGGTGTGGTTTAATGATGGGCAGATGATAGACAGCTCTTTCAGCCCGTCCCATCCATTTAAGCTAATTTCATCTGATGATTCGGCTCTTCCTTGTGGTTTCTTTTTTGTGTCTGTGTGTTTCTACGGCCACGTTCCGCCTTTGTAGATCTTTTGCCCATTTTCGATTACCTGGAAATGACGAATTTCACAGAGACGATGGCTGGCGACGTCCACTTTGAGCTTCTTTTCACTTTGCCAAAAACCAATGGTTACTGGTGCTTCGTTCATATTATATACAGTCAATGGAGGGGCTGGTGCTGGCAGATCTGGATGTGTGCTGTGTTCCCAGATCCATAAGTAAGCTGTGGTGAGTTATCTTTTGCTTTCTTATGGTTTCCCCTGTTGTGGGCTTCTTTCGAGACAACGTCCTGGGGATTCAAAGTTCAGCCTCATCATTAATGTGAGGACTAAAGAGACACTTAACATTATGTGATGTCATTTCGGAATACAAGCTCAAATGAGGTGCATTCTCACATGTAACTTTGGATCAAAAATTCTAATGGCTTAGAAATGTAGTTGCTGATGTGAACTCTTACATAAACTCTCTCTGCATGCATATTGATGGGAACAGTTATTGTGATTGGCTGTTTGTGTAGGGGTCTAGGGTTGGTGGTTGTTTTTTAGAATAACCTCAGCTTCTTTTTTTTTTTACAAACATTTTTTCATTAAATTACACAAAAATTCCACAACAAGCCTGACATTGTACAAAAAGAACAATTCAGAGTAAATTTGGTCTTTTTTACTGCAAAAATTGACAACAAACAGACTTGATGTTTTATAACAAAAAAACAGGTTGTAAAATTGAATAAATCCCCCAAAAAACAAAGACAAGGTAAAAACAGTGTATCACATTCCAAGAACTGTTTGTTCCATTGTGCTTTGTTTTGTGCAGAAATTTTGATAAAAACGAGCACTTATGACAGGTCTTCTATGTCAAAGGGCTATCACCTTGCACAGATTTGGGGTCTGTAAAAGAAACTGAAACAGCTAACTCATTTTAATTGAATTATGCGCCAAAATTAAAACAATTTTAATTTAAAACAGACATAATGGGACATAAGAAGGGAGTTTTGACGGCTAATGAGGTACCAACACTGGACCAGAATCTATGCTGTTCTTTAACATATGTTTGGTGACTATCTTCAGGGTTGTACCCCAGGTGAAGATGAATGGTCGAACCATTCAGATTTTATTAACAGAAATAAATGCGGGAATAGCGCATGTGCTGACAGGAGGAGAGGGGTGATAATGGTTGAAGAATAAAAGACATGATAACTATATTAGTTATATCAAACACTGAACTTGTACCTTTGTGTCACAAAACACTACTTTATATGTTCTAGACATGTTAATAAACGTCTAGGTTACTTGCGTAACCCCACGTTCCCTGAATAGGGAACGGAGACGTTAGTCGGGATTAGACCGACTGAATGGGAGCGAATCACCTGTGGGAGCGACTGCCGAACATATCAACGGGCAATTAATTTGCAGGCGTAGGTGATTGACTAGCAATCAGCCGGGTATAAAGCCGGGCGTGCCTACGCCACCAGTATGGAATTTTCCGAGGAGCTGGACCTACTTACCTCCCAGCGACCTCAGATCCATGACTTCAAGGGCATGGCGAAGGGTAACGTCTCCGTTCCCTATTCAGGGAACGTGGGGTTACGCAAGTAACCTAGACGTTCCCTTTCAGTCGGTCCCGGAGACGTTAGTCGGGATTAGACCGACTGAATGGGAGCCTCTTTAAAGGGCCATGCCCGAAGTCCGTCCAGACAGGCCGGCACTAAACACAAGAGAGGGGTTAGTAAGGCCGTAGTACCTGAATGGGAACTCCTTCTGCCCCTGCCCGGAATACTCATTGACGGGGAAGTCGTCCAACACTGAGAGCTTAGCTGTACTCGGTTGATGCTGACGACCAGAAGGAGGCACCCCTCGACCCGCAGGGAGGAGTGGCGGAGATCGCGTCGAGGCCCGAAGGGCTACCAGCGGGTCATCGTTCTGCAAGAGAAAATCGGCAGAGACGGAAGTCATCGTTACGCGCCAAAGCAAGGGGAGTAACGGAACGGGTTCATACTAGCCACCTGAAGGGGGAGCTGTAAGAGAGACATAGAAAGGGAGCACCAAAAAAGGGACTCCCAGATCTGGACCCTAGTTCTGCAGGGGCCAGGCCGAGGCAAAGCCTCCACTACAGAACCTAGCAGCGCTGACTGCTCCGCTCAGTCAGATGCTGGAGGGGGGAGGATGAGAGAGCCGCCCGAAAGGGGGGAGCTCTTAAGGAATGTACTTCTCCGATGATGAGGAGAGTACTGCAAGCGTACACCCCCACCGTCCCCTAAGGGTGACTGCCACCACACAGGACCGCAGAGGGAACGGTGCCTACGTCGAGGTTGTAGAACCTGACAAAAGTATTGGGTGTAGACCAGCCCGCAGCTCTACATAAGTCGGTGAGTGAGGCCCCTTTAGCCAAAGCCCACGAAGCAGCAAAGCCGCGAGTGGGGTGGGCCCTCAGATGGAGAGGGCAGGGAACCTCACACGCCTCATAAGCAAGGCGAATAGCTTCCACTACCAGTGGGCAAGCCGTTGCTTGGAGACCACGGAACCCTTACGCTGGCCTCCGAAACAAATGAAGAACTGCTGAGAGCAACAAAGCTCCCGGGTTCTGTCCAGGTAGACCCGAAGGGCTCTATGGACATAACGAACCCTGGGCTGGATCTGCCTCCTCCCGGGGCAGAGCTTGCAGGGTCCCTGGTCCCAGAAGGGGACAGAAGGGACCTTGGGGATGAATCCGGGCCTGGGCCTGGTGGTAACCAGGAGGGCCAGGGTCGAATTCCAGGCAGGATTCGTCGGCGGACAGTGCCTGGAGATCTCCCACCCTCTTAATTGAGGCCAAGCAAGCAGGACTGCGGTCCTCAATGAGAGGACACGCAGCTCCGCAGAGTGCAAGGGCTCAAAGGAGACTTCCGCAGCCCAGACAGGGCGACGGAGAGGTCCCAAGAGGGAATAGAGGGGGGTCTAGGCGGCCTAAGACGCCTAGCTCCCTTGAGAAATCTCACCGTCAGTTCGTGGCTGCCCACTGATTTCCCTTCAACCCGAAGGTGGAAGGCAGAAATAGCGGCGGCGTAGACCTTGAGGGACGAAGGGGACAGCCCCCGATCGAACCTCTCCTGGAGAAGGTCAACACGGTTCTGATGGGGCACGTCCCAGGATCTTCCAGACGGAAGGAACACCAATCGACGAACCGACCCCACTTGCCAGCGTAGCACGCTCGTAGAGGGTGCTAACGCGTGGTCTAAAGTTCTCACCCCAGAGGGTGGTAGAGGCTCGGGGTCCACCGCGGACAGATATGCCATACGTGTAGGGCCCAGAGGTCTGGCCGCGGGTGCCTGTATCCCCCCCCCTGAGTCGGAGATCTGGACTCAGAGGGATCGGCCAGGGGGGGGCTGTCACGAGCGCAGAAGGTCTGGGAACCAGACTCGGATCGGCCAGAGGGCGCGACCAGGAGTAGTTCTCGCTCGTCCACCCTGACCTTGCACAGTAACTGTGCTAGAAGGCTCACTGGGGAAAACGCATATAAGCGTTTGTTCCGGGGCCAGCAGTGTGCCAGCGCATCTGTCCCGAGAGGAGCCAGGGACAGGGAGTAAAAAGCCGGCAATGGGTGTTCTGCCGGGAGGCAACAGGTCTACCTGGGCCTCGCCGAAGATATCCCATATCTGCTGAACAGCCCGAGGATGGAGCCGCCATTCTCCCGCCGTGGGGTGAAACCTGGACAGCGAATCCGCGATCTGGTTGCACCCGCCGGGGATGTAACAGGCTTTGAGCGACAGAAGTCTGCTCTGACTCCAGAGGAGCAGTCGTTGGGCGAGGTAGTGCAGAGCACGGGAGCGCACACCGCCCTGGCGGTTGAAGTACGCTACTACCGCAGTGCTGTCGGTCCTGACCAGCACGTGCCGCCCCCGGAGGAGCGGGCCGAAGCGCCGCAGCGCTAGGGTGACTGCAACTAGCTCGAGACGGTTGAAATGCCAGCGAGAAAGCCGTCCGATCCAGGAACCGGACTCTCGGTGGGAACCGCACACAGCGCCCCAACCGGTCTTGGAGGCGTCGGTGGTGACCACCATGCGATCGGGGGGACTCGAAAGAGGCACCCCGGACCGTAGGAAGCACTCCGAGTTCCAGACCTTCAGGTAAGGGAGCACGCCTGTCGTGGACAGACGTAGAGCTCCCCGGCGCCATGCCCAACTCGGAACTCGCGAGAGAAGCCATAGCTGCAGTGGCCGCATACGCAGGAGCCCGAGTCGAATGACTGGGGCTGCGGCTGCCATATGCCCCAGGAGCCTCTGAAGTAACTTCAGTCTGGCCACTGGTCGGGAGGACACCGCGGAAAGAGCGGTCAGCAAGGCCCTGGCGCGTTCTACCGATAGTTGCGCCAGCATGCTCTCGGAGTTCAGCTCCAACCCAAGAAAGAGATGACCCTCACCGGAGTGAGGCGGCTCTTTTCTCAGTTGACCTTCAGACCCAACGGTTTAAGTGCGAAAGCACCTTGCCCTTGTGTCGGATCAACTGGTCCCTGGACGAGGCTCTGAGAAGCCGGTCGTCGAGGTAGTCCAGGATCCGAATGCCTGCCCGGCGGAGCGGGGCTAGCGCGGCCCTGGCGACCTTCGTGAAGGCGCGAGGGGAGAGGGCAAGACCGAAGGGTAGGACCTTGTACTGGTATGCATGGCCCTCGAAACAGAACCTTAGAAAGGGTCTGTGTCTCGGTACCACTTCTACCTGAAAGTACGCGTCCTTCAGGTCGATTGTTGCGAACCAATCTCCAGGACGGATGCACGGTAGAATGCAGCGGATCGTCAGCATCTTGAACCGGTACTTGGCCAGGTGCCGGTTTAGACGCCTCAGATCCAAGATTGGTCGCAGCCCGCCTGATTTCTTGGGGACCAGGAAGTAGGGGCTGTAAAACCCACGTTCCATATCGGCTGGGGGTACCGGCTCGATCGCGCCTTTGCTCAAAAGGGCGTCGATCTCCTCTCGCAGGAGTGAGGCGCCTGTTCGGGGAACAGGAGTGTAAAACACACCTCGAAACCTGGGGGCGGACACGAACTGAATCGTGTAGCCCTGCCGGATTGTCCGGACCACCCACTGTGAGACCCCGGGAAGCTTCCGCCAGGCTCCCAGGTAAGCTGACAGGGGTCGTGGTCGGGACGTGCCGATGGTACCCATGGCGGGGCCGCCCGGAGGCGGACTTGTGGGCGGAATCACCAGGGACGGACCCTGGGAGATGGTCAGATGAGGGCAGGGGTGGTGTGCCCCCGCGCTCTCTGCCATAGCCAGCGGAGCTCGCGCCCAAGTTGGGATCTTCGTCGGAGACCGAGGAAGAGGAACCCCAGAGCGCAGGGCATGCGAGTCCACTATTCTCGGGCAGGAAGTGAGATCTATCTTGACACAATAGGTGCTGCCGTCCCGAAGGACGGCAGCGAGGAGTGTGTGGTGGACTCCCCCCCCCCTGGGGGAGCTGGGTCGATGACAGGACCCAAAGACAATCTCATATCCTCCCGAGTTGCCAACCTCAGGGGAGCTTCACTAGAAACCCTCGTCTGCTTTCGAAAACCTCCGAGGTTGGCTCCGTCATCCGCATGCAGGGGTTTTCCCCAGACCAGAGGTCGAAGGAGTAAACCATGGCGGGAGACGTACTCTTTGGCAGCGAACAGGCGGAGAGGGTTCCGGCACAGAAGCAACGCCCGCTGCTTCTGGCGTGGAACTATACCCAGACCCTCCGCCTGCTTCCTGATCGTGGAGACCTTTGACGAAAATCTCCACGGCGACGCCAAAGAGGCCATCCGGGGAGACAGGCACGTACGGAGGCCGAAATCAGTCCTCGGGACGCATTGAAGCCTGCTCTAACCACAGATGGCGTTCCTGGACCACAAGCGTGGACATCGCGTGACCGATGTTCAGTACGGCTGATCTTGAAGCACAAGGCGACAAATCAGCGGCTGAAAGCGAGTCTCAGAGAGACTGCTGGTCACCACCACCCTGGTGCATGTCACGGAGGACCTGTAAGGTCGCCATAGCATGCAATGATGCAGCAGATTTACCCGCAGCTGAATAAGCTCTCATCATCAGGGCTGATGAAAACCTCCCAGCTTTGGCGGGAACACCCGAACGAAACCGTCAAGCAGCAGCGCTGTCGGGGTAAGCACCGCGACAACCTGCCCACTCGGGGAATCGAAGAGTAGCCCGTATCTGCTGCATTGACCAGAGTGGTGAAGAGGGAGGAGCTCAATCCCCTGACAGGCAGGGGAGCCTGCCAGAATTAATGAGCTCCTCGTGCTTCTCGGGGAGAAAAGGCACTAGCGGTATGCGGGGAACCTGTCCCGGCGCCTGCCTAGCCACCAATTCTCCAGCCGCGACAGCATCGAATCGGGGGGGAGGAGTCACCTCCCGCCGATCGAGGCTGCGGCTGTGAGAGCACCGCGAACGCCTCCGGCTCCAGCTCAGCTGCAATCCCGGAGGAGGCAGCTAAACTGGAGAACCGAAAGCCGCGCCCCTTCCGATGCTGCGTGGGAGAGCAGATCGTCTACAGGATCATACGAGGTACCGGGCGACACCGAAGCGCCGTCCGATTCACCCGCAGACCAGACGGGAAGCACGCTCGGTGTTTGGGGATGACGCGAGGAATCACCTGACGCCGCTCTACCCAAAACTTCCGCGTGCGACTCAGCAGAGTGCTGCAATGCAAACACTCGCGCTTCACGAGAGCCGCGTCGGTGTGCTGGAAACCAAACACATCGCGCAACTCCCGTGACCGTCTTTTCGACGAGAAAGCCCACAACAGCCAGGAATAGTGCACGTTTGCTCATCGTGTCGTGAAAAATGGACAGGATTCTGAGAAAACGGCGGAAACACACTGGACAGGCTTGCTTGCTAAGATCTGAGGAGCCGGCGTGGTGGCGTGCTAATTCTGGGACTTAGCAGAGGTCAACACCAATGTGCCAAAGGTAAGCAACCTACTAATCTTGCAAGCTGGTAGCGTCAAAGTTAGGAGAGAGAGTCACACTCAGTCAGCTCCGAAGGAAAATTGCATACTGGTGGCGTAGGCACGCCCGGCTTTATACCCGGCTGATTGCTAGTCAATCACCTACGCCTGCAAATTAATTGCCCGTTGATATGTTCGGCAGTCGCTCCCACAGGTGATTCGCTCCCATTCAGTCGGTCTAATCCCGACTAACGTCTCCGGGACCGACTGAAAGGGAACTCAGTGGACTTTCTCCCTATCCACTTGAGCAGTAAACAAATATAAAATAAAAGTACATTTTTACTTATGAGTACTTTTAAAATGAATAAAATCTTATTCAACTCTTATCTTATTATTTGTAGAGATGGTTTGGCCTAATTCCTACCAATAGCCACAAACATCAACAAAGCAGTATGATCCCATTTGTTTTGAACGGAGAGCTGAAACTTCCGGTGACTAGGGCAAATTACCATTGACGATGAGATGTGACCTGAGAATTGAGAATTTTTTTACTTTATGCAAATAACAATTTTCACAAGCAACATCCAACTGGAGAAAGTCTCCTGAGGATCCTACAGAATAGTTCACTTCATTGTTGGTACTTTCCTAGTAAGCGGCAAATGAGGAGACCCCCTAGCGACTGATCCATCGATGACTGGAGACTAGCAGCAATCTCTCAAGAGATTTTCAAATCTTACATACTGCAAAACAAACATTGAACCTAACTATTGAAGTCTATGGAGGAATCCTTTTCATGCATGCAACATTCTTATTTGTCTACTTCTTATGAGGCAGCATCCAGGGACAATGAAACATCTTGTTTTAACGCTTCATAAAGCTTAAAGCTATTCCTGCAACACGATTCTTTTATCCCTTACATTACTAAAAGTCACCTTGACCACACAGATACATACTTTAATAAATAAATCCAGGCTGCTCATTGTTTTTTAGGACTGATGAAAGTGAATGGAATCTGGGAGCAAGATATTGATGAAGAAAAGATGTTTACAGACATTTTGCCTCCTCTGCTACATCCCTTTTTTCAAATCCCAGTTCAACAACGAGAGATTTGGTATTCTCAGGCATTCAACTGCAAGTGTGTAACAGGATTTCTGGGAGTCTTAATCAGAGGCGGCCATGTTGTCTGTCTGATTCCCTAAAGCCCAGAACACATCTACACTGAGCATGTTTTTTTTTTTCCTCACAAGAAACACTTGAAAACAGGGGAAATGTGTTCAAAAGGCATGAAGCTAAGTTGTTTAATCACAATAACATTTTTTGGGAATAGTCATTGCACAGGTTCAAAGTTTAGATACCATTAGTCGAGTACACAGATTTAGTTAATAAGTGTAATTGGCGGGCTGTAGTATGGTTGGTACATGGTATCAATTTTTAGCAAATATTCTTTTTTTCTTTGAAGCTTCAGGTGTAGTCAAGTGAGGATGAGTGGATGTGAATCTTTTGAGCTCCTCTTGAAACTAGTTTAGTGCACCTTATTTTTTATAATGCGTTTGGACACAAACACTTATACTTCAATGAGTTTAGTGGAGAAGGTTATCTTGAATTTTTTGTGTTTGAATGTATGTGCTTCAAACTTTTAAAGACTTTGAGGTTAAATTGAAATGGTTTAAGGTAAGAAAACTTCTCGTAAGATACATCTAGAGTGTAACTAATGATGAAAAGTTGCCTTTTTACAATTATGGCTCCATTATTAACGTGAGATAAAGAAGTATGTGACCCTCAGTTGTTTCTACACATGTCTGTAATGTTGGTTTATATCAACAGTAGCTGTGTTTCCGTCCACCTATTTTTATACATATGTTGTAATATTGCATAAAAAACCCTGGATGTAATTGCTAAGGTGCACAAAAATTGTGAAAATGCGCAAAAAGAAAAAATTATGCCCACAACCGAGTAGGATAAACCTAGAAAAAATAATACTATAATAAACTATGATGGAAACTTATTTACCAAATAAATCCCAGCATGGGCATCAAAAAAGTTGATTTTACTTCTAATAATAATAAAAAAAATGCTAATTTTAATGCTAAACATTAATGCTAAACTGTCCAATAATACGCTTTGTTTGGAATATGTTCAGCTGTTTTCCCATCCTGGTGGAATTACTCTTAGCGCAGCTTACTATATATTATTTATCTCAATCAGACCAGTAGCATTTCAGTTCAAAATGGTCAAAGATTCTCTACATACCATATATGTATTTAAATCTAGACTCTTTCAGTGTGTTCCAGAAGAAAAATAAATAAAGTAACCAGTTTAAAAACATTTCAAAACTAGGAAATTTGCAGTGGGTAGCACTGTGCCTAACAGTAAGAAGGTTGTTGGTTCGTGGCTCGGCGGTGACCTTCCTGGAAGCATGTTCTCCCCGTGCTTGCGTGGGTTTCCTCCAGGTACTTCCCCAACAATCCCAAAAACATGGGGTTAGGTTAATAAAGTAATCTAAATTCCCTTTAGGTGTGAATGTGTGTGTTGCCCTACGATGGTTATAGGCACCAGCAGACCCCTGTGACCGTGGGGTATAGAAGATGAAATCTGAAAAGGACGTTATCACTTAAAGAACTGAGAAGAGTTGTTAATTAAGCATGTTTTAAGACATTATTGAGGTCTTTTAAACATTCTTAATTTAAGGTTCACATGCTTAGCACTATTTGTTAATTACCCAAATAATTGTTCACTTCTCCAAAAACCAAGCATTTGATAGATTTTACAATATAAATATCTTTGGAATTGATTTTGAGTCTTTTCAGTAAAAGTGCAGATTTTTTTTTTTTAATCAGTCTTACACACTCCTTTTATCCACTATGCAGTCCGTCTGCCCTGGGTTGAGAGGTGTCTTCCCAGAATGCACTGCAGTGATGTAAACAGACGGCAGAGGATCATCTCTGTGCTATGTTGACGCACCCCCACCCCTCATTTAGAGCTTAATTAGCACTTTGCCACCCTGATCGCTGCTTTTCGATTTAACGAGATCCCTCTGAAATTACACAGGATTAAGAGAAGTTGGTTGGTGTATTAGGATGTGCATCTGTAATTTAATTGCATCTAAGACTATTAATTAACAAGCTACCTATGCGATGGTTTCTGGAATTTCTGTTAATTACTGCCCAGTTCTGATAAAGTCTCGGTGAAAGAGAAAAAAAAAAAACAATTAGCTCACAGATGCGGTGTCTTTTAAAATCTGAATTGTTCACAGTGAGGTAATATAACAAAGGAGATAAGCATTCGAGTACACGTTTTAATTAAGGGGTAAATCTAAATATTTGACGTTCATTGGGGATTTAATACACACCCATTACAATTACTAAGCTCATTGCTACAATGAAAACAATGCATCATGTTCATGCAATTGAAACGGTCACAATGCTTGATGTTTATTGTAATGGAGGACCACATCCGAGGATGAATGATTCGTCCTTCTGTGCAGTTATCTGAATAAAGGAAATGTTCATTTTGAACACGAGTGAATTCAGATGCTAACAATGGTCCAGCATCTGTGGAAGAATCAGACAAATTAATTTGAGGTGGATAATTGATTCACGGTGAATGTTCGCATGGCATTCAAAGAATCAAGTGGAAGGTAACTAGACTGACATTGAGAAGGCTGCTACATGATCACAGCATTTCCATTTCACAGAGTGTGTTCATGAAAAAAACTAAATAAATATGTGGAACAATTTGAAAAGCAAGAACCTGAGTCAGGGTCTAGGTTCATTAAGTTCCAATCGGTCAACGTATGGAAAAAACAAAAGATACAGTCTTGTGGGGAAAAATTAGGACACCCGTTGAAAATCTGGTTATTTTTAATATATAGACATTTAATGTAAATGGAGAAAATAAATGTGTTTGAAGAACTAGTTTACGTAAGGGACCAAGAGCTACAAAAAAGTTTCCAAAACTGACAAAAGTCAGTTTGTTTTCAATATTCAAGTAAAATTCCAGACCTTCTACATCAACAAACACATTTTATTTGATCAACATCAAACTCTGGCAGTCTCATCTAAAGGCCTTTTAAATTACTTTTTAGATTTCATTCAATGGTTTGTTCTTGGCAGTCATTAAAACAAGAAGTGGTTAAAACTTACAATGTCCAATCAGGATGAAATGCATTAAGGGTCCATATCTGAATGCATAGTTGCTACATGGAATATGCCATTTTCTGCTGTTTTTTACTGGCATTTCAAACTAATTAAACAATTGAAAGATTTATAAAATTTACCAAGTTCATGTCTGAACACGTCTACAACAAACACTCTCAGATATAGTGCCACAGGAAATACAGAAACTTTTTATCCAATTTTCACTTACCGTATTTTTCGCCGTATAAGACGCACCAGCATATAAGATGCACCCAATTTTAAATGAGGCAGATCTAGAAAAAAAGATTCTGAACCAAATACTGTGGTAAAATATTTTATATCAACTGTGTAAAAGTTAACAGCAGTTTAAGAACAATTATATGACAAACATGTAACATGAACAGTCAGTAAACAGTAAAAGCATCAAAAAAAGGCTGTAATGTTTAATACCTGCTCCTTACGATCCGTGCTATGGTAGGATCGACGAGTAGAGATAGGTGATGACGTCAGCGCGCACCACCAGAATTTTCCTGTATAATACTACCATCTAGTGGTCATTTAGAGAAATGTAATTTGAGAAACTTTTAAGAGCACACGTCATACTTCAGTCCCGCCCTTCTTCTGTCGCTTAAGAGGCTCGAGATTCTTCTTCCAATGCGGATAACACGTGTGTAGGAAATGTTTTGAGACTGCTAAATCTTTACAATAAATAGCCGCATTTGCTGTGTTCTCTCTCAAACGGTCTCCAGTGTTTATTATCAATTGAGAATATTTTTTACCATAGCAGGAGCTAGGCCGAAGCCGCGGCCTCTCTTACGCCTCTCCGACGGCCGTGACCGCCCTCCGCTCCATGGCGCTCTGCATTCGCCGTATAAGACGCACCAACTTTTCCCCCTCACTTTCGGGGAAGAAAAAGTGCGTCTTATACAGAGAAAAATACGGTATGTGTCAAGAATATTGGACAAAACTATTTTACTTGCTTGCATTGTTCAGTAATTTCTACAATTCTTGATTGAATACAGATCCTAAATAGGGATTTTTCATTATGCAACAAACTGACCACTGAGAGGCCATTGCGCTGGAGGTGCTCGGGCCCTTTGATCGCTGCTTGCAGCTTTAGTTTGTTTTCGATTTTCCACTTCATTTAGTCATAGGTGCATACTCTTAATGGAAACGAATAGGAGTGCCTTATTTGTCATCAGTAAGGTATTTCTTGATTTTAACGCGCAGAAACAAACTTTAGTTGTTTATAGTTTTGAATGAATAATAACTCTTTAATGGTGTGGAGGAGGAGGGAAATGAGGTCACTGATAAGAGTTTGATTTCTCGTCCTGGCCCGTGGTGTAGTGGACGGCGCGCAGGACATGTATGCACGGTTGCGAAGGACGACGCAGGTTTGAGATCATCTTTCCCATCCCACCCCATTCTCTCTCCGCCTTTCTTCCTGTCTCTCTCCACTGTCCGGTCTGTTGAAATGAAAAAAACAATAAATATATAAAAAAAAGAGTCTGAAAAGTATTAAATAACAACTATTCTTTGTGGTACCTCAACATAGTCATGAAGCAGTGGCAGACAGCTCGTTTCTTATAAAATTTTGACATTCCCAAACATAATTCTGTGTCCTTGAAAACACACGATGCAGCTCATCATTTCCTCTGGTGTTTTAGAGCAGGCAGAGAGAGCCCCTGAGGATTCACTGACTGTCTGAAATCTCCACAGGGACCTCAGTTTTATGACCGTGTTTGTGTGTGTGTGAATGTATGCAGCTCGTTAGCGTTCTTATGTAATTCAGGAAGTGTCTAATCCTCCCGGAGAAGAGCAAAGAGGCATCGGGAGCATCATCAGCAGTCGCTTGGAAGTGCAGGGAAATTTTTGACGGCTTAAAGTAAAATGTTGGCGTTGTAGTTTGGAGCCAATCTTATCGCTCATCCTGATTCTAGCTGTAACATGACAACACATTTAACCTTTACAGCACTCATATTGATCCATTTTGGTTATCAGGCTTCAATCAGAGCACCCCATTCAATCCAACTCTGTTTCAGAATCAGAGAGAAAAACAGCAGGACAGATCACTACGTGTCAGGCTGTGATGTTCTAGCAATGTTCGAGTTCAAATTAAAGGAACTAATCTTTTTTTTTCTTCCCTCTAAGATAAAAACATGTGTTTTATATTTAATCTATTCAGCCATTTTCATACATCTCAGTTCAAAATGGAAAGTTTCCATGTTTTCAAAAATTTTCATCATGAGAGTACCAGTGGAAAAGGAAATGTCCGTGTTGGCTGTTATTGTTATAAAATATAATGCCTTCCAATGGAGGACTGCCCCATTAAAAAAATAAATAAAAATAGCGAGTTCCTTTAATATATGCATTTTTTCCCATGGTTTCAAATGTATAGGTTTCATGGGATTGCTACACATAAAATGATTTACTGCTGTTTGTGTGCGTTTGATTTTTACACTGGTGTCGTTTCACTCATGGATATTTTTGTGAACAGTTTCCTAAGGCAAGGGTCATTAGGGGAACTATACAAAAACATTAATCAATGAACAGATTTTTCTTTTGTTCACTTCAATTGAATTTGTATCTGAATTGAAATCTAGCCTCTTCTGTCAACACTCAAATTGAAGGCAGGGGGGGTTAGGGTAAGGTTTATTGTGTATAGGGTTAGGTATTGTTTTATTAAATAAATAGCAAACATGGCTACACCCACTACATTTGTTAAAAAACCTTTGTTTTCTTTCAGAATCAACATGTTATTTGTGGGAGCCACATGATACTACAAAAAAAATGGTTGGTCCAGCAGCTAATGTGGCCGCCTAGCACGTCACGCTTGACGGATGCTAATGAGGCATGATGGGAATCATAACGATAATAATTTTGAAAGCGAACTTCAGTTTAACTCGCTTTCTTGCTGGCTCGTGTTCGCTGCATGTATGCACTTATTTAAAATATATTTTAATATCAAGATAATAATAATAAATAAAATGTCGCCCCAAATTATAGGGGGGGGGGGGGGCTTTGGGATATTTTAGGGAGGCTGAAGCCCCCCTAAATTAGGGCTAACGACGTCACTGATTGCAAAACAATATCTGTGACATAAAAATGATTTCCTAACAAATACATTCAATCCCATGTTGCAAAAATGAGTGCACCCCCATTAGGAAAAATGCCCACATTCAATTAACCACAACAGGTGTCAACCACAGATGAATCTAATGATTCATTTAAGAGGAGTCCAGCAGACAGGTGACCATAAAAGAGCATTACTTAACAAAGAAAAGCCCCTCCCATTTCATGCAATCAACAGTGGCTCCCCATGGAAGAAAACTGTCACAAAATCTGAGAAAGGAAATAATTTATTTTCACAAAAAGGTGAGACATACAAGAAGATCAGCAAAGCTTTAACGGCAGACATGATCACTGTGGAACGAATGCTTTTAAACTGAAAGGTGACTACAGTGGTAAACATGGTGGTGGTAGTGTCATTATGTGGGGCTGGTGTTGGGGAGCTGCATTTCACTGATGGCATCATGAACTCAACAATGTCCTGCTCAAAACTGAAAGAGATCACTCCGTGCACTTGGTTGTCGTGCACTTTTCCAACACGGCAATGATCCCAAACGAATTCTGAAGCAACAAGATTAGCATTGCTCTCCATCCAGCACCAGGCTCTGAAAGAGGTTCTTCTTAAAGAATGGAAAAAGATAGAGTTCATAAAAAATACTAGATGCAGTAGTTTTTTTTTATTTTCGCTTCAACCAATTTGAGTAAAACTGAAGAGTTTATGATCTAAGATCAATAATTAAACTTAATTTCATGTTATGGAGTTAAAGAAGTGTTCAATAAAACAAAAATGTTTTATTTTTTCATCGAATTCATACTTTTAAAAGGGGATGTTCTTATTGAGCACTGTGTGTAGTGTTTTAGTCAGCAATTCTCCAGATCTAGTGAGAGCACTGTTAGCATAGCTTAGCATAAATCATTGGATCCAGTCAGGCCAGTACCATCTCAGTTCAACAAGATCATTTTACTATTCAATGAAATTTTCTAAGCTGATATTTTAGGAACTAATATTAGCATAATCAGATTGGCAAAAATTTAGGTTTTTTTTGTCGTTGTTGTAACCATTTTTCTTTCCCACAATATCACAAATTGGCTTGATTTTCATTAGTTTCACCATGTGTAAACTATTCGCACACTATATATTTTTCAGGAAGTAATGTGATGAATTGTATCAAGTGAACTGGTTGTTTTTTTTTTACCTTGTCTTGTCCCACTAAAAAGCCATCACATGGGAGTTGGACAGTTTTACTTTCTCCAAGGGAGTAAAACACCTGGTGTGGTGTTTTCTCCTCTGGATTGGAACATTGAATGTATGTAAATATTGATTAGCCGTGGTTCCCAAGAGTCAGTTTACATCAGTTGTGTCAGGACAAAACGGCATTGGACTGAAAGGGGGAGTGGATAAGGGATTGGGGAAGGGTGAGGGGGAAAGGTTGTATTACACGGCCTATGCAACAGTCTTATCACCAGATTTGGAGAACGACTCCTCGTTATCTTGCTGAAAGATGGAGCCCATGTCAAAAAAGACTGGAATGTTCCTTTAGCAATTTACTCACAAAGGTAAACGGACCATTGCTGCGATTTTCTATTGAGAGAAGTGTGAAAAGCTTGCCACGAAGAGCCTTGCTTCTTTTAAAAAAAAAATGAAAATGTGTTTTTTATTGTTGCTAAGAACACAGGGGTGGTTATTATTCTTGTAAAATTGCTGTTCACCACAACCTGTCCGATGAAGCTGTGAATAATGTCATCGATGGCACAAGCCCTTCAACAATACTGACAGTGTGTCACAGATAGAGATGCTCACTGGAGAGCCTCTCGAATTTCCTCGACACACAGATAACAGAGATTCGCCATCAAGAGAGCCACTTTAATAGGCTTTTTAACTCTTGATCTTGAGGCAAAATTAAACATAGACTTTAATTGAATTGCTGGTTCAAATGACACTCATCCCATGATAAATTATTGTGCGCTTCTTACTGATTTAACTTCGTGTCTGGTAAAGGAAAGGGTTTTAATGCACTAATAAATTACACACATCTCAAAAGGAACGGCAGGCTGCTGCTGGGAGATATCCCTACACTTTGTGAATATTTCGATTTCATGATTAGATTAAAATGCATGAACAGCCGAGTTCAGTTTCATTGTGGAAAATATATAAAAGAAGGCTTTAAATTGAGTCAAAGCATGGAATGAAATGATCCCAACTACTAGATATTATAATCCAGATCATTCAGTTTACTTAGCCTTTTCAAGGATTAACTTAAATCAATCTTAGTTCTGCCGAATATATTAATTGTATTACTCTCCAACTTTATGTTCACTTGTCTTGCAAACTGTTTGTTGTTTTGCTCTCAGAGAATTATCACACTGTACTGACATCCAAAAATAGTGCTGAAATGGCCACCGTGAGTCCTTGTAAATAGTTGTTTTTTTACTCAAATTTCTAAAAACAATACCCCATAACTAGATGGATGGGTTGGTCCACAAACTTTGATGTGTCATTTATAAGTGTTTTTTATTAGCAAAACTGAGTTGACAGTGACATCACACAAAATCCCCACACCAATATGAGTATTATGAACCAAATTTTCATGTTTATGATTTTGCTTAGCTGAGAGGATTTTGCTTTGGTGGCTATAGAGTCGTCAGTAACATAATGTTTCATATAAGTTATAAAAATCAAACCCATTCCTCTTTATCATTTACCAACGCTGAACTAGTTCAGTACATTTGGTTGCTAGGGTAAACTGTTTGGTTGTTATAGAGGGGTCAGTAACATAATCTTTCATATAAGTTATAAAAATCAAGCCCATCCTTCTTTATCATTTACCAACACTGAACTAGAGTTCAGTACATTTGGTTGCTAGGGTAAACTGTTTGGTTGCTATAGAAGGGTCAGTAACATAATGTTCATATAAGTTATAAAAATCAAACCCATCCCTCTTTATCATTTACCAATGCTGAACTAGTTCAGTACATTTGGTTGCTAGGGTAAACTGTTTGGTTGCTATAGAAGGGTCAGTAACATAATCTTTCATATAAGTTATAAAAATCAAACCCATCCCTCTTTATCATTTACCAACACTGAACTAGAGTTCAGTGCATTTGGTTGCTAGGGTAAACTGTTTGGTTGCTATAGAAGGGTCAGTAACATAATGTTTCATATAAGTTATAAAAATCAAACCCATCCCTCTTTATCATTTACCAACGCTGAACTAGTTCAGTACATTTGGTTGCTAGGGTAAACTGTTTGGTTGCTATAGAAGGGTCAGTAACATAATGTTTCATATAAGTTATAAAAATCAAGCCTATCCCTCTTTATCCTTTACGAACGCTGAACTAGAGTTCAGTACATTTGGTTGCTAGGGTAAACTGTTTGGTTGCTATAGAGCAACCCGAGTTAGGCCTATTTGCATGTCTTGGCAAAGATTGTTGGTCGTAGCTCAAACTATTTAGTGTTTAGAATTTTAAACAATATGAAAATATCACAACAATATATTGGCTTTGGAACACCAACATAATAAGAAAATTAATAATGTTATTCAATACTTTGAAATATGTATAAATACACAACCATTTCTCATTTTTTGTTGATGCACCATTGGCTGCAATTGCAGTGTCAAAACATGACACACCTATATTTTGCCAGATTCAGAAATTCACAAAGTTCTCCTGATGCCACTCAATTGGTATCTTGGCTGTGTGTTAAGGGTCATTGTCCTCCTGAAAGATGATTTTGACTTCTGATCGAAAGCATTCAGTAATAGGCTTTCCTGCAGGATGCCTCTTTACATTAAATTTTCCTTCAATCCTGACTAGTTTCCAGTTCCTGCTGCCACCACCATGCTTCACTGTAAAGGCCTCTACACACAGGCCTGAATTGAAATTCACTCAGATGACTTCTCAGCAAGATGCTCTTCGTCTGTGTCAAGGAAATATTCATGTAATGACGCTCCCTGCCTGAAGATGGTGTTTGCAGTACAACAGATGCACTCTGCACCACACAGGGAAACAGGAGGAGAAGAAGACGACAACAGAGAAGAAATAGAAGAACACACAAAAAAAATTGTGGATGTCGAGCAGAGTTACTGTTCCCAGAGAATCATATTATATTGTATGTCATATAATCATATCATATAATATGTATTTATTTAGGAATGTTAGTTTAGTGCACTCACATTCATTCTGTTCATGTGTTGTGAGTCTATTGATTTGGAGAGTTGGTTAAGCACAGACCCAACCAATCAGGAGAGTGGGTGGGCCTATAAAACTTAGCCTGCTTTGCATTCATTCACCCCACTCTCGCAGTTTCTCTGTCCCATCTGCTTTATGATCAAGACGCGTTGTAGTACAAAACTTTGTACCGAAAATTCTGATTGGTGTTGTTATGGCTATTATTGATTAGCCTGGGTTCTTCCAAATTTGACCCTAGTGCTCCCGCCAAAGAAAACATAAAGAAACATACAACCCTCCCAAACACCCTTATAGACCATTAAAAACAAGTACTTCAAACACACATTCTGCAAGATCAGAAGCAGCATTCATCTGTTCACTTTATTTTTAATCCTGGCAAAGTCTGCGTAAGCCACAACTCTACAACAAGTGAGTAGAGCTTGTGTTTTCTCTTATTGCAGAAGTCACCGGATGGAGCCCAGGGGCTTGGCAGCTGGATGGTGTCTCATGAGACGGCCCAGAGGAGACGTTGTTGCAATGCTCATTAACAAGAGTGAAAGGAACCCTTGCAGATGGTTGTCAGAATTAAAAACATGCTCCATGACACCAGACGAGTCAATTGAGGTTTGAGTTCCTCCTGCTTGATTCTCTGACAAGGCAAAGTTCAGTGTTCATCATTTCTGCTTAATGCTCCAAAAGAAAACAGGAAAACACCAAAACTTGAAAAACACAACAACCTTACAAATTTCACATTTTAATGAGGGGCCATAAACTTATTAATTAGCTTAGATATTTTATTTTGTTGATGAGACAATGACTGTTGCTGATTTGATAGAAAATTTACATTTATTTACCATATTTTTCAGTGTTTTATGTTGTACTCCATTGTTGAAAAAAAAAGATATTAAAAAGAACTGCAAAGCAGTAATCAGAGCTAAGCTTTTAAAAGGAAAAATACATCAGTGGGTGTAGCATCGGACAGTTAAACAAAGGCATTTTGATGCACTTATAGTCTACACCACACTAATGAAAGCTAATTAAATTCAAATGGTTGCAGGGCTATTAAAAGGTTCATGCATTTTGAACTGCCACTGTTGACAACTAATGTTGGCCAGTCAATATGTCAAACTGCAGTGGAAAAGCAGGTTCAGATTCAATTTGTTACACAATCACAAAATAGTCATAATGTTAATTTGGTTCTATCATTACGAAAACTTGGTTTGAGGATGATGGAATATTGAGCAAGTGGTCTGGGAGCAATTTGAAGAAGTATGTTCTTTCTTTCTTCTCGATTGAAAATGGCCCCTAAACAAAGGTTTTCTGTCAGTGAAATTTTGTCACAGGTTTCTGACAGTGAAAGCCACACAGAGGAGAACATGTCTGAAAGAGAAGATAAACTTGAGGAGGACCCTGATTATGAGGCATCCTCGGATGAGAATGAGACCCTTCTGTTGACTCTCAACCACCAGGGGACACATTACCTTCCAAAAAAATTACAATGGTCCCACTCGCCCCTTGAACGACAGGGTAGACTTAGTGCTGCTATTGTCATCATAATGGTTCCAGGGCCACTCAGATATGATGTCAGTCATGTTGCAGACATAATATAAGCATTTCAGCTTTTCATTACACCATCAATTGAAAATGATTTACTTTAAATGAAAAGCTTAGAGGGGAGGAGGGGCTATAGGGACCAATTGAAATTTGAAATTGTTTTCTAGACATCAATTACTAACAAAAATATTATAGAGGTTTAAATTGCTGGGGTCAAACTGAAATGTAAAGGTCTTTGAGATGTAAAATGTGTACTTGCCATTAAGTCTGTATATGCATTTGTTTAACAAAATAGAAATAAAAAAGTAATACCAACAGTGCCATCTTGTAACTTCTAGGCACAAGGATCATGGCAGTCTTTATCCATTTGGTAAATCACAATTGTTCTTAACACCTTGTCAAATTAACATAATAAGTATCCCCTCATCTCACCAAATTATGTTTTTCATAGTATTCCCCAACCGTATCACTTGTAAAATTCACAGGCTTTTTAGTGCCATTTTTTTTATATGTCATTTTCATGATTGTTTGATATAAGGTGTGATTTACAAGTCATAAAGTATCTTAAAAACATATTTTTTAACCAAATGCATCTGCTACATCTCCATTAGATGTCACTAATACCTCAAATATCCAAACAAGTATGCTAAAAAAGTTTACGTTTGCACAGTTCATAATCTACGTAAGGAAAAGCAAACTTTGACTTCAAGTTGTGATTTAATAAAGCTAAAACATTGCCCAAAAAAAGAGGAATACATGTTTTTTTGGCCAGTTTTGTACTTACACAACCTTTATAAATCATGCCCCTGGTCGAGGTTTCAGAATAGAAAGAAGTTAAACATAAAAAATACAATGCCCCAAAACCTCATCATGGCATCCTATAGTGAATCCTCTTTTCTCGTTAAGAAATAAGGGGAATGCATTTTTGTTTCTTTATCTTACGATTAAAAATGTATTGGCATAAACACAGGTGCATCTTTGGATTAGTGGTTCCTTCTGCTTGATTCCTGCAGAATAATATTCCCACTGTTTATTTCTTCCAACTCCTCCATCCAAACAGAATGGAGAAAAACAGGAGCATGCTGACATCTGAAAATATGTTTCCTAATGAGCACACCATCTACCTAACCAGAGTCCCGGCTTGTCATTCATCAGCACAAATTACCGCCTCACCGTTTGACGTGTTCTTGCCGCCACAGATGACAGCTTTGTCTACTCGCCAAATAGAAAAGTGGAAAATGTGGCAGCTCCTGTTTCTGAGGGGGCCTCTGAAATCAATTAGTTTGTTTACCTGTCACAGTTCAAACGAGGGCCGCGCTACCATAAACCTCATCATTTCCATCACGGCACAGTCACCTGCTCCTCCAGTGCTTCACAAATAAATGGACATGGCTCCAGATGTAATGTAATAAGTGTGATCCCATCAGCTCAGCCAGATCTCATCAATCTCACAGCAGCTAATTGCAGGGACACCAGCTGTGTTTTCAGTATTCGGAAACAGGATCAAGCTCAAATACTTGGAGTCGGATAAAACACCCACAGTTTCACTCAAAAGTCATACTTTCGTGCTTTTATTTCTTCCAGATTAGACTATTGTAACTCATTATGCAGTCCCCTCTATAATTATTGGCTCCCCTGATGAAGATGTGTTAAAAACCTTTAAATAAACGTAAATTTTGAGGGGAAATTAATTTTAAGGTTATTTTCATTAAAATAACCTGTTCCAAAATTATTGGAACTTTTAACAATTCCTAGAAAGTAAAAGTTACAAAGTTGCTCAGAGTATTTCGGAAGATTTCTTTAGTAAAGTATCACTTCCTGCTTCCCTGGGGAATAAATATGACGTGACTCTAATTCACTCTTCAACATGGGAAAGACAAAGGAACACACCATGAAAAGTAAGGCAGAATTGGGTCGACCTTTACAAGTCAGGCAATGAGTATAAGAAAATAGCCCCCCGCCTGCACCCGCCCACATCTACTCTGAGAGGAATCAGTTAAAAAAAACACATACACACACACAGTAGTAAACACAGTCTAATGAGGACGCTCCACGTACATTGAGGAGGATGGGAAGAGAAATAAAATATTCTCCAAAGCTCATTGTTAAACAACTGCAACAAATGAAGCATCTTGGGCTCACAAAGTCTCCATAACAACCATCAGACACCATCTACATCCCAACAAGCTCTTTGGGAGGCATGCAAGAAAAAATCTCGGTCGCAATGAGAAACGCAATCGTTTAAGCACTGGAACTGTGTTCTTTGGTGAGATGAGACCAAGATAGAGCTTTTTGTCAACAAACACAAAAGATGAGAATGGAGGAAAACACCTAATGTGAAGTATGGGGGAGGATCGGTGATGCTGTGGGGCTGTTTCTCTTCCAGAGGCCCTGGAACCATGTTCGGGTGCATGGCATCATGAACGCTTTGAAATACCGAGCAAAATCTGGTGGCCTCTGCCCGAAGGTTGAAGATGGGTCCTCACTGGGTCTTTCAAAAAGAGAATGACCCAAAACATGCGGCAAAACCACCACAGAAATGGTTCACCACACACAGAATCAAGCTCCTCCCAAAGGCTCAGTCCCTAGATCACAGCCCTATCAAAAAAAATTTTATTGCAAATTTATCCAATCTCGTAATTATTTTCGCTCTGATTGTTATCGATACGGTGGACAAAGTTCAAAAGTTTTTTATTTTCATTTTTTGTTTTATTTTCCTTTATTCATCCAAAAACTAGGAGGGACGATGTGATTGACAGTTCGTGAGCTGCATGTACTGTGTATAACAGGCTGCATGCTGTTTTGTTCGAATGATTGGTTCCAATCGATGCATTTGATCATTTTGGTGTGTTTTGGGGTCTCATTAGACTCTGGCCAACCTGGACTAAGTATTTGCAAAAATGAAACTAAAATGGAGACAACCATATCAATCGTTGGCCAAATGAGTCATTACAGGTATGAACTGGAGAATAAAGGTTTCTACACACAGATCCGAGCAAAGGCACGAAACACACTGAAGGTTCGTGCGAGAAAACCATGGCGCCAACGGGGGCTCACACTTCTGACCGAATTAATGGTGCAGTGCCAATGAAAAAATTTCTTCTGCAATATTGGATTGGTTTGTCGCAAGGAGAACAACCAATGAAAGCTAACACACGGTTTTTACTCCAGGTGGCCTAAACCACAACAAGTGCACATAATTGCTCCATTCACCTCCATTCAAAAATTCTGGTGGATTCTGTTTAAAATCTCAATAGCAGACTATTTCTAACTCGCCATAAATCATTCAAACTTTATCACAGCTTCACAAAATTTACACCATTCTCTTCCTTAAAGTCTTGTGATTCTAACAGTATAGGAAATGTTTTTATATGTCTTGTTCTTCTTTCGTAATCCTTATTTGTTTGGAGGTATGGATTTCTCAGAAATGAGCAGTTGCACAGAATCAAATGAAGGCTATTTATAGCTCGCCATAATGTTTTTATTTCTAATCACACCTTCACAAAATTTACTGCATTCTCTTCGTTAGGGTCTTCTGCTTCTGACAAAGAAAGAATCATTTCGATATGTCTTACGGTTCTTCTATAATCTTTATTTGTTTGAGGCATGAAAATTGGATTCTCTACAGCAGATTTGCCATCATTTGAAAATCTGGCAGTTGAAACTCCAGGTGCAAGTTGATTACTAATAAGTAGGTCAAAGGTGTCTCATAGACTTTCAATGGCCCATTGAAATGAATGGAGCATGAATCCCATGGATACTATTGTGAAAGAGCTTCTGTAATTGATTGACACTGGAAAGTCATACTAGCATTAAGGAAGCAAATCACTTATCCAGCCAATCATTGCTTGTGAATTAACATAAAATAATTTAGCCACACCCACTTTTTGAAATAACTTTCGATGTCAAATATCTTCTAAAAGGAACACAGTAGAGACATGGGGGTTGCTTTATATTATTCTAAATGGAAAGTAGATTACAACATGATGTCACTCACTCCTCCATAGCAACTAAATTGCCATATCTCTTTCTGAGCTTAGGAAAATGCTAGAGACTTGGGGGTTGGTAAACTTCACCCATAGTGACAGCTGAAACATTATATTATGTCAATGACACCTCCATAGCAACCAGACTAGTTACCATAGCAACCAATATGGCATGACTCTCTCTCAGCTTAGGAAAATCATAGAGACATGGGGGTTGCTGTATTTTACCCGTATTGATATGGGGAACAATATGTTAGGTCAGCGACCTCTCCATAGCAACCAGACTGGTTACCATAGCAACCAATATGGCGCATCTCTATCTCAGCTTAGGAATATCATAGAGACATGGGGTTTGGATTATGTTATTGTTGTGGAATTGACAACATAAATAATAGGTAATAACGGCACCAACGCAAGCCAAAATCGAAGTTTGCGTGCAAACTTTAAAATCTAGTTTATTTTTTTGTATGTTCCTTGGACGAGTATTGAGACCACCTCTTGAATTTGGTCTCTAAACACTTTAAGGATCAGCATTTAGGATTCAACCTCACAAACTAACTTTACCAGAAGAGAAAAAGAAATCTAGTGCGATTCACCAGAACTAAATGGACTGGAGAGAAAGGGTCATGACGGTTGGAAAAAAGTGAGCGTGTGAAATAAAACTATAATATATTTTTAAATATATATATTTTTTACCTTTCCTCGCAAAGATACCGGAAGTGAGCTTATGTGCCGCCCACATATAAAATTGTGTTGTTTTTAAGTGTAACTATAAATATAAGTATAAAATAATACAATCGGCAAATGCAAGATGCTTACAGCAGTGATTATTTAAATAATTCATGAGTGTACATCATTGTACAAACCTTAGACATTATGTTTAAGTTTTGTTAGAATTTATTTTCAATAGAATAATTCATGTATTATTGTAAAAAAATATAATTAACTATTTTGATGATAATAATAACAATAACGGGTTTTATAAAAATATTACTGTTAGCAGGGCGGCATGGTGGCGCAGTGGGTAGCACTGTGGCCTTCCAGTTAGAAGGTTATCGGTTTGAGGCTCACTGGTGACCTTCCTGGAAGGAGTTTGCATGTTCTCCCTGTGCTTGCGTGGGTTTCCTCCGGGTACTCCGGTTTCCCCCACAATCCCAAAAAACATGCGATTAGGTTAATTGACTAATCTAAATTCCCCTTAGGGTGTGAATGTATGAGTGAATGTTGCCCTGCGATGGACTGGCGACCTGTCAAGGGTGTCCCCTGCCTCTCGCCCAATGTGTGCAGGAAGATAGGCACCGGCAGACAGTCACGGGGGACCCCGAAAGGGAAGAAGCGGGTATGAAAATGAATGAATGAATTACTGTTAGCCCCAAAGCTTTCGCAAAGATACACTTTCTGATACAAAATCTGTTTTGTGAGGGAATGCAAAAAAGGGAAAGAATTTTTTTTTTGCCCTGATTTATATTTTCCACCTTCGTTCATTTTCCCTACCAGCATGACCCTTTAGAACTCCGTAGAGAGCAATTTATCTGATGCATTGAAAATATTGAGCAAACCAGGAATGATTCTGGGTACCGTATTTTTCGGCTCATAAGACACACTTTTTCCAAAACTGAGGGGGAAAAGTTGGTGCGTTTTATAGACCGAATGCAGAGCGCCGCGAAGTCCGGTCATGGCCGTATGAGAGGTGTAAGAGCTCCGGAGCTCCGGTGCTAGGCCGAAGCCGCGGCCATATTTGTACACCCGGCACTGCGTGCTGACGTCGTCGCCCATCTCTGCCATAGCGCGGTCGTAACGAAAACGGGAAAAAAACTAAATTTCCCACAATGCCTTTGGCTTCCGCATCCATACTCACGAGCGAAACTACAGAGCTCAGTGCTGTTTCTCACACATTGAACTAGAGTTGTTCCGATTCCGATACCAGTATCGAAAATACCAATACCATTTTCATAAACATAACCTAGTTATGCCCGCTAGCTTTGCTTATCGCTGCAAAGCGGAAATCATTTCTTCTTCGCTGGCGCTGGTCAGAATGTAAACACAGGAAGTTGCCACAAGCAACCAAGGAGAAGCACAAGCCGCGCCAGACGCAACAAACATCGGAGGCTTCATTGAAACAAAGAGAAAAGTTTTCACAAGACATCCAACGAGCAATAATGATAACCGACAGGATTATCGAGTTTATTGTACTGGATGACCAGCCACTGTCAGTTGTCGAAAAGGACGTGCCAATGATTAGCTTCACTACTGACATCTGGAGCTGGACACAGTGACGCCGTCACCTTTTACTCTTCAAAGTGGAGTCCTGCAGACTAACGAGTTTCACGGCTCGCACGCGTCCATAGCTGAATCAATCGAGGGTATGCTTGTGAAGTGGAATATTTCTGAATCCTGTGTTTATGTTATTTTGCGCGACAACGCAAGCAACATGAAAAAAGCGGAAGTGATCCCCTCAGTTACAGTTCTAAAACGGCACCTTGTTTGGAAGAGTCAGGAGGACACTGGTTTAAAAACAATGAAAAACACTCTTCTTGAGGCCATCAAGAAATGATTCGCAACCATCGAGGAAGAGCCCTTGTATGAAGTTGTAACTCTCTTGTATCCACATTTCAAAGATAGTTATGTCTATTAATTTTTTTCATGCCCATATTGATTATTGTCATTGCCATATTAAAAAAGTTTGAGAACCACTGTATTATTACTAATGTGGGGGCAATCTTACTGGCTATTATTAGTAATGTAGTGACAATGTTACTAGCTATTATTAGTAATGTAGTGACAATGTTACTAGCTATTATTAGTAATGTAGTGACAATGTTACTAGCTATTATTAGTAATGTAGTGACAATGTTACTAGCTATTATTAGTAATGTAGTGACAATGTTACTGGCTATTATTAGTAATGTAGTGACAATATTACTGGCTATTATTAGTAATGTAGTGACAGTGTTACTAGCTATTATTAGTAATGTGACAATGTTACTGGCTATTATTAGTAATGTAGTGACAATGTTACTAGCTATTATTAGTAATGTAGTGACAATGTTACTGGCTATTATTAGTAATGTAGTGACAATGTTACTGGCTATTATTAGTAATGTAGTGACAATGTTACTAGTTATTATTAGTAATGTAGTGACAATGTTACTGGCTATTATTAGTAATGTAGTGACAATGTTACTGGCTATTATTAGTAATGTAGTGACAATGTTACTGGCTATTATTAGTAATGTAGTGACAATGTTACTAGTTATTATTAGTAATGTAGTGACAATGTTACTAGCTATTATTAGTAATGTGGTGACAATGTTACTGGCTATTATTAGTAATGTAGTGACAATGTTACTAGCTATTATTAATGTAGTGACAATGTTACTGGCTATTATTAGTAATGTAGTGACAATGTTACTGGCTATTATTAGTAATGTAGTGACAATGTTACTAGCTATTATTAGTAATGTGGTGACAATGTTACTGGCTATTATTAGTAATGTAGTGACAATGTTACTGGCTATTATTACTAATGTAGTAACAATGTTACTAGCTATTATTAGTAATGTAGTAACAATGTTACTAGCTATTATTAGTAATGTAGTGACAATGTTACTGGCTATTATTAGTAATGACAATGTTACTGGCTATTATTAGTAATGTAGTGACAATGTTACTAGCTATTATTAGTAATGTAGTGACAATGTTACTAGCTATTATTAGTAATGTAGTGACAATGTTACTGGCTATTATTACTAATATGGGGGCAATGTTACTGGTTATTATTAGTAATGTAGTGACAATGTTACTGGCTATTATTAGTAATGTAGTGACAATGTTACTGGCTATTATTGGTAATGTAGTGACAATGTTACTGGCTATTATTGGTAATGTAGTGACAATGTTACTAGCTATTATTAGTAATGTAGTGACAATGTTACTGGCTATTATTAGTAATGTGGTGACAATGTTGCTAGCTATTATTAGTAATGTAGTGACAATGTTACTGGCTATTATTAGTAATGTAGTGACAATGTTGCTGGCTATTATTAGTAATGTGGTGACAATGTTACTGGCTATTATTGGTAATGTGGTGACAATGTTACTGGCTATTATTAGTAATGTGGTGACAATGTTACTGGCTATTATTAGTAATGTAGTGACAATGTTACTGGCTATTATTACTAATGTGGTGACAATGTTACTGGCTATTATTAGTAATGTAGTGACAATGTTACTGGCTATTATTAGTAATGTAGTGACAATGTTACTGGCTATTATTACTAATGTAGTGACAATGTTACTGGCTATTATTAGTAATGTAGTGACAATGTTACTAGCTATTATTAGTAATGTAGTGACAATGTTACTGGCTATTATTAGTAATGTAGTGACAATGTTACTGGCTATTATTA
>SRMA01025718.1:0-11830 GCA_007224835.1 Danionella cerebrum
GTTTGTTGAATTTGGGGGAGAAATAACAGACTGGATGGTCTATTCCAGTGATTCTTAACCATGGGGCCGCGGACCGAGATTGGGCCAACTAGTGGGCCGTGAAAAAATACTTTTTTCTGAACCTGTGGGCCGCAAGGGCCGTGGGACCTGAATGGTGCTTCCTAGCACTTGGTGGCAGTGAGGCGTCAGTCAGGTGTTGTGGTATGCACCAACAGAGCCTCGGCCAAATAAGCTTCTCAATAAACTCAAATCCATCAGAGGATAAAATAATTATATAAATAATATTAATAATAAAATGAATTTGGAAGATTGGGTCTTTTTTTGCTGCTTCGGGACACGTGACCTTCAACCTCCTTGCGAGCGTCACTAATTGCTGACGCACCACGTCTCGCGCTGCTGCAGTTTCCCGGGCAAACGCAGAGAGCTCCGATTGATGGTAAGACGTACCAACGTTCTCTCTGTTAATAATATTAACTTTAAAACGGTCTATTTCGGTCAAAACTTACGTTATGGGGATATTGTTGTTTTGGTTCAGTTGAGTTGAGCCGGCTTTGCCGTTACGTTCTTGCTGTACTCGCTCCAATACGGAGTTTAATAAAAGAGCCGTTGGACAGCCGTTGTTTCTAGGACTCCGACTTGTCTTGGAGTCTTACTAAGACCAAAGCTCGCAGCAGACTCAGAGCATCTCTGGAGGCTACCCAAAGAGTGAGCCTTTCCCCCATTCCACCCAGACTGGATTTGATCATGTCTAAGAGACAGGCCCAAGTCTCTCATTAAGAGGTTAACATGAAATGTGATTTGTAGAATGTTAAAAAACAGACTGTTGTTAATTTGTCGCAGATTTGGAGAGAGACATATGGTACAAAAGTTAACACTACTAATTTGTCAAGTTCATCAGCAGGTTGCACTTTATTTAAGTGTCATTTACAGTTTATTTAATTTTAAACTTATTTTAAGTGTGCTTGCTTTATTACCACACAATTTTATTTATCAAAATGCCTTATAAATATTTTTGGAATTCTAATTTGTGCTAAGCATGTCAACTGTGGTTTAACTGTTCAGTGTGAAAATAAATGTATTTGAGATGATCATATTGTAGCATTTTCCCCACAAGATTTTACTTTAATAAACCATAAAATTACTTGATTTGAATATTAAGCACATATCAAACAAGATGTGGATCAATTTACATTAACAAGTTATGTGAATGGGCCTTGAATCACGTTGTATGGGGAAAATTGGGCCCCAGTGTCAAAAAGGTTAAGAAACTCTGGTCTATTCCATGCTCATCTTCCTGCAACTATTCCGTATTAGCACCAACACCAACACCGCTGTCATCAACTTTTAAAACTAAAGTCAGGTGCCATCAAAACCGGAGCATGACATAATAACTGCTTCACCTCATCAAATGCTTTTTGCCACTCTATTGACGAAACAAAATCTACAGAGGGACTTAACAAAGATGTAAGAGGGTGTACTGTAACTGTTGAAAAATTCTTACAAAATTTTCGGTAATACCCTGCCATACTCAGAAAATGCCGTAACAGGAAGGGCTTGGTTCTGCCCAACCACTTTCCCTTAGTACACAATAGTGGCTTGACCAAACTCACACTTAGCGAGATTGAGGGCGCTCAAAAACAGTTCTTAAGACAGATTGAGATTGACAGATTTGTCTGTCTATTGTGTACTATTGTGTACTTAGGGAAAGTGGTTGGGCAGAACCAAGCCCTTCCTGTTCCTCCCAATCGGATGCATAAATCACAAGGTCATCCAGGTATGCTCTACAGTTGGGTATGTTCATTAGCACGGTGTTGATTAAATGCTGGAAAGTCGCAGGTGGATTACGAAGACCAAAAGCCATAGAATTGTACTGCAGGAAGTTGTCAGGTGTCACAAAAGCAGATAAATCAGACGCTCGGGCAGAAAGTGGAACTTGTCATTAGCCTTTGAGCATATCAATACTGTCCACGCAGTCTTCCATTCTGGGTAGCGGATAACTATCGGGCACTGTTAGTGCGTTCACTTTGCGATAATCCGTGCAGAACCTGTAAGAACCATCAGCTTTGCTTACCAGTAAGCACGGGGAACTGCACGGACTAACAGTAGACTTTGCAAAGCCATGCTCAAACAAGTAAGCAACCTCTTCCTTCATGATTTCTCATTTCACCTGGTTATCACGATATGCATGTTGCTTGACTGGACGAACATCGTTCACCACAATGTCATGGCACAAGACATTGGTCAAAGTGGAATCATATTTAAACAGACATTTAAACTCTACAATTAAGTTTGAAACATCAGTTTTCTGAGGAGTACTCGAGTGCACTAAGTGTGCATCTAAATCCCTTAACACATCAGAATTCAACAACTTCAAATTCTGAAATGGAAGATGGCCAATAGACAAGCCATCCTCATCTTCCAGGAAGCTTTCTTCGACAGTGGTGGTTGGTACTTGTTCTTCATGGCTCTCTGAGACTCTGCCGAGGAGAAACTTGCAGCTTTGCATGCTTTATGTAGTCGCTCTGTAAATTTGCATGCATAATCTAAAAGATTAGTCTTTACATTGGTCCGTTCACTCAGAATTTGTTCCTGTAGTAGTCTAAGAGGACCAAGGACTAGGTGTCCAAAAACTAGATCCGCAGGAGAGAAACCCAGCGATTCCTGAACAGTCTCCCTTACAGTAAAGAGCATCAATAGGACTCCCTCATCCCAATAACGTGACGAGTCATGATAGAATCTTCGAAGCATGGTCTTAAGCGTCTGATGAAAACGCTCTATCGCCCCCTGACTTTCGGGGTGATATGCACTCGACAAACGCTGCTCAATACCAAGTGTGTGTAAGACTTGCTTAAAAACTCTTGACAGAAAGTTTGAACCGCGATCACTTAGAATAATTTTTGGCAAGCCGAACATTGAAAAAAACTTTATCAAAGCTTTCAAAAAATTCTGAGACGTAATCTTTCGAAGAGGAATAGCTTCTGGAAAGCGAGTCTCTGTGCACATAATGGTGAGCAAAAACTGATAACCAGTACGTGTTTTCGGCAATGTTCCAACACAGTCGATGATAATATGCTCGAAAGCCTCACCCATCACAGGAACCATGGAATTTTCTGGTTTGGGTTCCAAGCCAGTTGACAGGTGTGACACTGAAGACAGAAACGTGCTACATCCCGCTTCATACCTGGCCAGAAGAAGAAACAAAGGATTCTAGCATAAGCCTCGGCAATACCTAGGTGACCAGATAATTTATGATTATGAGTAGGAACCACAACCTGATAAACAGCTGCACTTTCCAAGTCTTGGGCTAAAGTTGAACGCCACTTCCTCATCAATAAGCCCTTTTCCACAAAATAGCCTTGTCACACAAGCTCTCAAGAGGCACCACAGAGTTGAACAATGTGTCCTGCTTTTGCTCTAACACCAACTGGTCACGGGTTAGGGTTAGAGTCACACAGTGTCTCATCTAACCTTTCAGGATTTTTAGTTTCCATTAACTCTTCCCCAACAAAAAGTGGAGCAAACAAGGAGTCAGATAAATTACACACGTCCTCAAGGTGGCGTGCTTGGGAACGAGTAACTGTACAAGCAGGGTAGATATTCTGATCAGACACCTGACCCGAAATCTGGAGTTGGTCAGGACTAAGTTGATCAAACACCTTCAGAGCAGGAACAACTTTCTCTCCAGCAAGATAATTACCGAGAATAAAATCAACACCAGTCACGGGCAATGCAGGTTACACTGCAGGTTACGCTGGTGAGGACCCTCACCAGCGGCTTTTCTCCAAAAGAGACTGAATGAGAAGACTTATTAAGAGTAAGATCATAACTCTCAGCAACCAAAAACAAGTCAGCTTTTCTGCAAAGCTTCAACTTCTCAAGAAAAGGATGAAGTAAAAAAGATTGCAGTGTAAAACCTTCCATTTTACAACCACAAACTCCTCCCTCCCTTAAAAATGAGCTTCTAATCAATTTACAAAGGATAAAGCTCTCAAAATAATCCTTCACCTGGAAGCGCTCTCAAATGATATTCTTCCTGTAAAATATATTTTACTCTTTTAAGGAGGAGCCCCCAAATTATATGTTACAACCCTAGTGGCATTAGAGGCTAGGGGTGAGGGGCAGCAGGGGTGACATTATTGACTGAATTTTACAAGAAAAAAAAACCATTTGAAGTGCAGCAAATGATATTTATTTACAATATTATACAAAAGAAGCCAGAGATGCACAAAAGCCTAACCTAAACAAACTAAACTAGCTAGGGGGTAGTTACTTTGTTCCCCTCCTGCCTTGCGTCCTAACTTAAAAATAAAACACCAAAATCACAGCTTTGTAATCTAAAAACAAAAGTCAAGGAGAAAATAAAATAGAGACAAGTGTTTTTCAAAATGTGTTCCACTGCAGTGTCCGAAGTCGGGCTCTCGGGAAAACCCAGCCGCTGCCAGAGACACAACCAGGCACCAAACGAAGAGGAGAGATCAGCTGGCGGATCAATGACAAAACCCCTCAGACCAACAAGGAGTCGCGCTGCCACACCCCTGCGGACCCGCTGCAAGGCAGTGGAAACCAGATAATATGGGGAGCAGATGGATCTCGATTGGTTCATGGACATCAGGAACCTCCTTCCAGGGTGATGATTTAATGAGTCACAGGCGAAACTCATCAACCGGACCGGAACCTGCGAAAGAAAAAGCACCGTACAAAGATAGAAGAGAGAGAGAGAAAACTCACACAATAACTAATGTAAAAATAAATAGACGGCATCTCTCAGGCCCTAACATAGTACCTCACTGAGCCTCATTTTGGATGAGTTAGTGATTGTTTGTGGCATGGAATGGAAGTAATCAGCCTTCAGCGCAGCCTTGTGATGTCTGGTTGTTCATGTACAAGGGCAGGTCTGGTGTCTCTCATCTGCCTCTCGACAATACCCCTGTGATTTCCCAATGAGGATCAAATCAAGTGAGTTTGGTGGTCATAACAATGTCAGCTTTTTATATTTATGGCAGCATTGGAGGATAAATGAAACCAGCATTTCTGTAAATAATGAACAGCCCATAACGGGTGGAGCTCTATTGTTGGTCGCTGCTTTTCCTCTAATGTGGAGAGGAACACCTTGCTTCCAGTGTCAATGCTGGAGAGACCAGTCTCCAGAACTGAGAGATTGATCATTGTTTCTGACCCTTGCTACCAGCAGCCCATTTATGAATAGCCCTTAATGGGTGGAGTTCCACCGGTGCCCTCTACTGTTCCTCCACCTTGCTTGCAGAGGTGGCTCTGGTTAGTCGAGCCAGTTGTCAACATTTTCAGAATCAATGAAGTCTGTCACGCTTTCCAGTCCTTTCCAGTGGTTTCTCTTTCCTCATCGAGAAAAGAACAACACATAATGGGTGGAGTTCCACTGATGGCCCACATCGCGCCATCACCCTGCTTGAAGTGGAGACTCTGGGTTACTGAATCTGTTCAAGAGACACTTGTTCACTCAGCTAACATCTACGTCCTGGGTACTGACAGTTTTTGCCTTTCTGAAAAGTGTGCTGGGTCCTCTTCCCTTACATTCTTGACACATCCTCAATCTGGTCAAAGCAAACATTTCTAATTTGTACAATTTTAAGCAGTTCATCTTATTCATAAGACTATTTATAAATTCTCTTTATGCATACTAACGTTACAATGTCACAAATATTGCAAACAAAAGATCTATATTGGATTTAAGTCTGGACTTTGTGCAGGAGAATGAAGTATATTTTGTTTAATTCTTCATCAGGATTTCTTTAAGTCCTTGTCATGCTGGAAGGAAAAATGTCGGTTCTGATTCATGTTTATTTCACCCCCGACCAGAATCTTAGCACCAATTACACTGAAACACCCCCACCACGTTTCACTGTGGGAGCGCTGCTCTTGGGGTTGATGGCCTCGACCTTCTTTCTCTAAAACCATGTTTTGTTTCCATTTGACAAAGGACACATTTCTCTAGGTTATCCTTAGCAAATTTCTTTCTTGGTCGTGGATGTCTCTTCTTCAGAAGTGGCAGTCAGTTTTCAGTGTATTCCTGTGGAGGGCTCTAGTGACGGTTGAGACATCAATTCCATTCCTTCACGTCTTGGCAGTTTATCTTGAGTCTTAAAAACATGGCAAAGTTTTTCAATTATTTCTCTTCCTGAATCTGTTCGTCTTGTTCTCCAATGTGTTGGTCTCTTTCAGCTTCTTGATAATGTTTCTCACTGTAGCTCGTCACGGAATTTCCTGTATTCTTGTGTAATACTACCATCTAGTGGTCTTTTAGAGAAATGGAATTTGAGAAACTCTTAAATCACACGTCACACTTGAGTACCGCCCCTTGAGGGTATAATTTGAGATGAGGATGGGCTTCTGGCTCTCTCTTCTCTTCCGGCGCTCGTCTTGCCTTTAACCACGCAAGATATACGCGTTCTTCTTCCATGCTGATATCACGTGTGTAGGAAATGAGTTGAGACTGCTTCATCTTTATAATAAATAGCCGCATTTGCTGTGTTCTCTCTCAAACGGTCTCCAGTGTTTATTATCAATTGAGAAGGTATATTTTTACCATAACACACTTTAAACCGATTTGGTAAACAAATTTTTATGAATATTAAAAAATCTTTTCCTATATAATTCAAACTAATCACTTTTGTCTTTGCTAAGATGGCAGTGCTGGTGATTTAACTAGTTACATTGCAAGAAACTAATCCTTAGCTTAAAGAGCAATTTAAATGCTTAACTAGGTTAATTAGCTTAGGTTATAATTCCTTGTTTAAAAAATCAGTTTCTTAATCTGAACACAGGACTAAAATTTGATGTTCTAAACATCTGTTCTACCTACAATAAGACCCTATTATTGTTAGTCTCTCTTTGTTCTTTAGTTATTCTTTTTCTTTTCTAAGTGTGACTTCATTTCCTTCAGCTGCCTCATTAGGGATCACCTGTCGCTAATGCGCTCTAATTACTCTGCCTATTTAGAGACGCTTCTCTTTAGCTGCATTGTTAGATTATTACTTACTCTTCACCATACATAGCTTGCGGTTTCTTACCTCTCTCCTCTGGTTACAGTCCGTCCTTACTCCGGTCCAGTCTAGTCCTGTGGGGTCTGCGGTATTTCCTTCTGGATCCTTCAGTCTCTTCTCTCTCCAAGGTCGGTGGTATCTCAGAAGCAGAGGGGGCTCGGCGCGTTCTCCCTGAGCCTCAGTTTCCCCTTTTTGGCTTAGTACTGTTTTTTTCTATCTCCAGAATATTTTTGTTTGTTTTTCTCGCTTGCCTGGCCTGTGGCTTATTTTGCATTTAGAACTCTGGACAATAAATATTTGTTTTTGTTACATTGTCTCCTTGCATCTGGGTCCTCATTCCACAAGAGCATAACAATTATGTACAAGAGGGAGTGACATTTACTTTTAACAAGGCCAGAAAATTGATAGTAAACCATTGACCAATCAGAAGGAGTTGTCGGTAGTAGCTTAATAAGAAGCCCACCCATTTTTGGAATCCAGGTGAAAGATTTAATTCTAAGGGCCTCTACACACTGATGAATGGCTTCTAGCAGTGTGCTCTTCTCCTTTATCTACATGTATGTGTGTTGTCCCTCCCACAAACACGGTCACACACTTAGTGTTAGAAGAATGTAATGAAATGTTCCTGTATAAGGGTCCTGGGGCAAAAATTAGCACAAGCAAACTATGAGAGAGAACATGGAGTTTATGTAAGTTACCTTTGATTGGCATCAATACTGAGGATTGCCTTGAGTGATCATGACAGCGAATGACCCCAGGTCAGTGGTTTCGGAAACAGGTGGGAGTTACAGTGTTAATGTTTTTGTGATGCAAAAAATGTAGGAAATTTTATTCTGTTCACTTTTGAGTTGGGAAATATGCTTCACTCTTACATATACCATCAGACGTTTAAATGACTACAACATTTATGTAATAATAGAACTTTAGAACTCATCATACTTCAGGCAAAACATAACATACGATAGAGTTTTGAAATGCATTTATTGACATATAATAAAGGGGAGACTTTGATAAATGTTCCCTGAAGGAGAGAACAGAGACATATTCACGTCAAGACACTGACAGATTTGAAATGATTCCCCTGGAAGTGACCTGGATCCAACACCAAACTTCTGCTGTTAAGGCCTTAAAACCTCAATGAATGCTCTTTCTACCCCTATGTCCAGACGATTCCTGTCATGTGAACATGGTGCCAACACTGGAAAGCGTTTTGCGGTCCTCGTTGTGGGAGTGTTTTGCTGTCCTCAGTTGTGGGAGTGTGCACCTCCCTGTGCGGAGGTGCATGAACCAGTGGGAGTCATCATCCTGTGGCTGTAGGGGCAGAGGCCATCGATCTCCATTTAAGTTAAAGGCAGGAACAGAATGGGGATCATACGAAGACCCACCAGGCCCAGTGAGTTTTATGGACTACACAAAAAGGGGCACATAGAAGAAGGGACCCCTGAATCTGGACTTAGTTTTTTTTAGGTCAGGCCCGAAGGCAAAAACCCTCCTATAGAACCAGCTGAGCTGACTTTCGGGGAGAAAGTTGGAGTATGTTCTCCTAGGAGGAAGAGTGCTGTGAGTCTACACCCCTCTGTCTCCTAATGGTGACTGCCACCACTCATTACTGCAGAGGAGACGGAGGCCACTTCTAGGTAGTAATACCTGATGTTGGGTGTTGACTACCCCACAGCTTTAAATATGTCAGTGAGTGAGAGCCCAGAGCCAAAGCCCACGAGAAGGCAATGCCACACGTGGAGTGGATCCTCAAGCTAGTTGGATAGCTTCGACAATACAGTGGGCTAACCGCTGCTCTGCTGAAAGCAAGGCTTTGACATCCGTAGGTCACAGAAGGCATCGGAGAGGATTGGAAGCCCTGGAGGAGTCCGACCGATTTGCCTTTGACTAGAAAGTGAAAGGTAAAAATCATGGCTACATAGAAAAACACAGAAGAACCGACCCCACTTCCTAGCGTAGCGCATGCTAGTAGTGGGTGCTAACGTTTGTTTCAAGTCCTCACCAATTAGGGCAAAGTTCCGGCTTTGAGTGAGAAATCCCACCTCAGGGAGATTGTCCAACGAAGGGACTATCACGAGCGATGAGAGTTTGGACAACAGAGCTTTGTTGGGCCAGAGGGGCTCAACAGGGAGCAGCTCGTGTCTATCCTCCCTGCCCTTGCAAAATACCTGTGCTAGAAGGCTTCACTGGCATAAAGCGTACAGGCGTTTCTTCCTGGGCAACCAGGCAATGAGAGTTGTCTCGAGAAGCAAAATGTCTCCTGAGCCTCCCTGAACAAGTCCCAAATCTGCTGAACAACCAGGCCATTCTCCTTTAGTGGAAATGAACCTGGACAGCTAAACGGCAATCCGGTTGATCACACCAGGAGAGGCCATGAGGAGCAAGTTGCTGAATGAGACAGTGCAGCTGATGGGAGTGTACACCCTGGTGGTAAATGTAATCTAAGACATCCTGCTGTTTATCTTCACGGGCACATGATGACCTCGGAGGAGTGAGCCAAAGCATGGCAATGCCAGGATCACTGTAGTTGATGTGGTTGATGTACCCACAGGCAGGTGTCTCGCATTGGGATCAACACACAGCACCCCATGTGGTCACAATCTTCCACTTTGAAATTTCCTGAGGGGAACCCAAGACTCAAAGGAAAAATACAGACCTCCAAACCTTCAAGTAAAGAAGACAACTCCCAACCTGAGAACGAAACCAAAGCTGAAGAGGTCGCATATGCAGGAGCCCGAGTGAAATCACTGAAGCTGCAGCTGCTATATGCCCAGGAGCCTTTGAAAGGAATTCAGTTTGACCACTTGTCATTATGAGAGTGGTCAGCAAAGCCAGAGCACGCTCTATGAAGATGCGCCCGTATGTTCACGGAGTTCGTCTCCATCCTAAGCAAGAAAACAACCTGCACAGGGGCAAAGTGGTTCTTCTCTCAGTTGATCTGAAGACCCAGAGGGCCGATGTGCCGAAGAACAATCTTCCTATGCTTGATCAACTGATCTCAAGACGTGGTTAACGAAAGCCAGTCAAGGAGGCCAGGAACCAGGAAGTATGGGCTGTAACACCCATGTTCAATGTTGGCTGGAGGAACTGGCTCAACTGGTCCTTTTTTCAAGGGCAGTGACCTATTGCAGAAATGATGCTCCTGTCCGAAGACAGGGATGTAAACCACGTTTTGAACCTGGAGGGCTTGCACAAACTGAATCATACCGGTTTGTCTGGATGACTCACTGAGAGGCCCTAGCAAGTGCGTACAAAGACAGTGTACGGTGATCTCAAGTCTGTCATTCAATAAGATAATCCCAAGCACCAGAATTATTGTGGAGTTTTGCTCATTGCATTGTGAAAAAAATGATGAAATGATGGCAAAACGGCGGATCAAACTGCACAGGCCCGCTATAGATCGGAGGTTCTGCAGTATGGTGGCTTGGCTATCTGGGCTAGGAATGCTATACCCCTTACAAGGGATAAGCAACCCTCCAATACTTTTTACTCACAGTGTTGAACAGTAGGAGAGAAACTTACACCAGGTTCTCTCCAAGGAGAAAAGTATGATGTTGAAATACCTTGCTAATCCAGGGCTCCAGACTGCGACTAAAATGGCAGGTTTCAGTGAAGAACGTAACCACTTCATTGTTGAAACTGTAGACATTACAGTTAAGGAACTTGAAAGGAGGTTTGATCTAATGAGAGACAACACACAGCACAAAAAAGGGACTGAGATCATTCAATGCTTCTCATGGTTTTGTCGTGATCCTTGGCCAGATGACATCTACACTTTTGGAGAAGAAGAAATCGACACACTGCTGGTATCAAGACATCTTGCTGAAAATGGATGTGACGGTGCTGTACAGGAAGAATGGAGATTGCTGAAAACCCTTGTACAAGGACAGTTTTCAGAAAAACCTTTTGCAGCTTGTGGGAAGTCGTACTAACAAAAGAGCTCCACTTCACAGATTCCAAGAATGTTCTGCATCCAGTTGAAAAACAAAGTTCAGCTCAAAACAGGATCAAATCTAAAGTACACAATTCACTCCATGTGTCAACCCTGGAAGATTTGATCCTTGATCAGTTTGATCCAGAACCATGTGTCAAACGCTGGCTGTCTGCAAAAAAAGAAGAGAAGACAGCCAAACTACAGTCAGTGGCCAAGTGATATTGACAATCGTGGTCAGTGGCAGTGACAGTGGCTCAGAATCAGCGTGAAGAAAAATTCTTTCACTGTATATCGTTCGTAATTTTGAAGTGACATTTAGTTTCCAAGAGAGCTTCACTTCCCAGAAGATTCACAAGATGCTGAAACTGAAGGAATGGGAGAGTAGAAGAAAAGATGATTTCTTTATGTGGCTCTTAAAAAAATATTTGGTGCCTGTTTGTTTTTCTCCTGTAGGAGCCAATAGCCCCTTAGCTGATTTTTTTTTTTGTCTGGAGCCCTTTAATCACCTATGGCAACAAATAAATTTGCCCTTTGTAAGATGGCGGACCCAGGTTGAGTGGAATCATTGGCAAATCAGTCGTTTCACAAGGTGAATACGTCTCCGGAAACAAAGGGAATGGAACATTCAGCTCAGAAAGGCATGTGGCTGATGTTCCGCACAAAAGAGTGGATTTTGGGGAGCTGGACGTATGGTTTGGGCACAAACATCTCTCTGTGAGTTGTGCTGAAATCAGGTTTGGCCTCCTGGAACCTGATATGACTGTCTCTCACCTAAAACACAAACAGCAAGAGGTTATTTAATGGTTTGTCCCCCAGTCTGGACACCATCTATCCCAGAATAGAACTAGCCTGGCTACGTCGTCCCAAAATTAGCCCA
>SRMA01025718.1:14951-25987 GCA_007224835.1 Danionella cerebrum
AAACTCACTTAAGGAAGAGTCATTTGTACGTACCAGGTTTACGCGGACGAAACGCCTCCTTCGATGATGTCACCCACTGGTCACTTGTCATCTCCCGGAGATTGATGGGCGGATTCTTTTTAATGCTAGGAAACAGGCTTTCCTTGGCATATCCATGACTGTTAGAGAGGAGAGAGTTAGCTTCATCACTTTTTACCAGCATACACTGGAATTATTGTGATTGTCGATTTCAATAGAATGCCCGATTTCAATCTTTACCCATAACAATTCTTAGAAAATAGTTATTAGCATTCTTCATATTTGTTTTTCAGAGAAAGGAAACCTTGAGGCTCGATGTGAGCACAGTAATTGGCAGGAAGTTAAACTTAACTAAGAGTCATTTTCTCAGTTTATATTCTCTGACCTCTTAAAAGAAGAGGAAAAGGACGTCTGGGTGTCCATGATCTTCTCTCTATCTCCAAGAAGAACAGAAGAATTCTGAACATGTTTCTGGAAGAAAAAAAAGAGATTAATATGTGCTGATATTGACTCTGTACCCCGCCCAGTTACCGGAGCAGTACTTTCTCAATGGACTCCAGAGGAGAAGAAGGAATAGGTCTCCTGCGCTGAAACGCCTCCTGAGTCGCAGTGTTGAAGAAGTTCTTTTTCTCCTGCTTTAGACTCAATCCAACACCTTATAAGTGAAAAAAGAAAAAGGGACATTGTGAAAATCACATTACAAAAGATAAACACATTAAACAAAATAAAACAACAACAAAAAAGGTCATGGCCTCTAATACTTTGTCGTAGCACCATTATCTGTGATACTCATCATACGTTTGGGATTTTGGGAGAGACTCAGATCCTAAACAATGCAATAGTGCGATACGCTAAGGTCAGCATGGTACCCAGGAGAAGCTTTGGTGGAGGAGTTTTATTAAACCCAAAACTGATTTGGTTATTGTTGACTCCATCATCATCATCCTCCAACTCCACCAGCACACCACCAACTTTCTGTTCATGGATGATGACGCTACACCACATCAGAACTGTCAGAGCTCGACTTTAGGAAGATGGAGTGTCTCATATGGGCTGGACATCAATGTCCCCTGACCTGAACCCCACAGAACATGTCTGAAACCAGTTGAAGCAGAGACTGCATGAACGCAGCCTACCTCCACGTAACTGTGGGTGTAGTTGTGTGTAGCCCTTGTGGAAGAGTGGAATGCATCTCCTCAGAACATCATCGTGAGGCTCATGAGGAGGCGGTCATTGCACCAAATGGTGAAAACACTGATACTGACATTGTCCATTTTGGTTCTCTGGAGCTACTCTTGCCATTGGTTACATTTTTGGGGTGACAAATATTAAAAATGAAAAATGTTTCTTCTCATTTGTTATAAAAAAAATATCAAAATATCAACTTACTACTTATTTCCTTAAAATTCAGAGCAAATTAAAAAAGCACTCATGTATATAACAACATCCCAAACTTATTGTGAGTAATGACGAATATTAATAACATTATGGGGAATGCACAAAATGTAGGGCTATATATTATTTAAGGAATACCATGCAGAAAGTGATGAGATTTGAAGCATAGAACTACGTTTTCTAGGAAAATATAGAAAATTCAGTTCGTTTCATTAAATGTTACTGTTCCTCTATTTAAATGACCAATAATAAAATATAGGTGATTAGCCTGCGATGGACTGGCGACCTGTCCAGGGTGTACCCCCGTCTCTCGCCCAATGTGCGCTGGAGATAGGCACCGGCAGACCCCCATGACCCCAAAAGTGAATACGCGGGTCGGAAAATGAATGAATGAATGAAGGTGATTAGCGAGAACTGACCTGTTTTTGCTGACTCCTTCACCCTGAGCACCGGGGACACTTCGTGGGGGGTGTAGGTGGTCCTGTAGGTGGGTTCAGGTAGCTTCCCGTTGAAGCTCGTCCTGACGGAGGTTCGAGGACGAAGGATCTGCGCCCGGGACATCGGCAGGCTCTTAAAGGCAGAGGAATGAGTGCTCTCGGTGGCTCCACGGTGGTTGTCCTGAAGTTTAAAGTTTGTCGTGTGGAGGGAGAACCGGACTCCTTTAGGCCTCTGGACAGCGCCTGGCGTTTTAAAATCCCTGCTGGTCATGGATTCATACGCACCGTCCATGTTACAGACAAACGGTAAGTTGGAAATTTTACCAATCATTCTTTCTGCTGATTTATTCTACACGAGATCTTTCTTGTAGCGAGATTTACTGCTGCTATTTGCTCACGAGCTCTGGTTTAATAGTGTGCTGAACTAGTGTCGTCAACGGAATAAACAATCCAAAGAGTCCTGACGTCATAGATAGAACATCGACTGAAATTAAAACCACCGTCGTGTGTCACGTGACGGCCTACGCCCAGTTTAATTGGCTGTAGATAAAATTCTAGCGCACACGATTTTTCTTTATTTTTTATATATTATAATTTACTGTCGTACAGTTCAATTTAGAGTTATTTCCATAAAGCAGCTTTTTTAATTAAAACAATTATTTCTTTAATAATTATTTAATATTATTTAATATCATTTAATATTGCGTTAAATAGGAAAAAAATAGTTTGGAAGTTTTCTTACCAAAGAAATGGTTTGAATAAAAATGATTTCTCTTTCAAACTGTAATAGATCATAATGAGTAGATAATGAGTATAACATCTATAATCAAATAAACATCCACAAAGTGTTATAAATCTGTGCTCAGAAATACATTTACAAATGGTACAAGCTCCATATAAACTCAATTTAACATGCAGGTGCATCTTAAATAATCAGTAAATCAAAAACACATTTATATCAAAGAAATACAGCACATTTATTGCATTGCTTCGTTACACTCAGAGGGAATTATTTCAAGCCTTAACCCTTAGAAGTCTGCACACAGCGGCTGATTTGAATTAAGTAGAAATGATGCGACACACATATTTAATTTTGATTTCAAATATAATGCGCATGTCTCAAAAAGACTATTAGTTTTGATAGTTTTTGATTTGAATGAACATTACAAGAGTTATGACATAATTTGCGAGGTGAATCAAATTAAAATGTGAGAAAATGTGCAATTATCTTTTATTTTCATTTTACAGACCCCAAATCAGTGCCGTGTAGTGGTGAACAGAAGGGATAACTCTTGAAAGTACAATGCTACTTTATTAGTTCTAATTCGACCGATCTCACCTGGCTTGACATTGAACAGACATTTTGCAAAGACATTAAGATAGCAGATTTACCGTTTATAAGCTCTAAAATTAAACATCACAACTGCTTTCAGAATATCAGTATACGTACTTCACTGACAGCCTGGTGGGAATTTCTTAAGATGGTGGGCTCACCGCTTGCTCCTTGCCAGCACACACCAATTTGGAACAACCCAGACTTCATACTGAACAAAAGGGCAGTATATTTCCCAAATTGGGAAAATAATGGAATAACACATCTTAGACATATAATTGTCAACAACAAAATAATTTCATTTGAAGATTTGGGTCTTAAATACGGATTACAGACTAACACATTTCTAGAATATCAACAGCTCAAATCTATCATCCTTTCAACATGCAAAAAGCACATGACTCTGCAGCTACCCACAGTAATTGAACAATTTATTGGGTTGACAACCCCGAGGTTACTATCCAAAATCTATAAATTACTGTCAAAAACAGACAATATTGTATGTGTCCCCACTACTAAATGGAACGAAGAGTTATCCGTAAATGAAAATCAATCATTCTGGAACCGGATACGTGTAAACACGTTTAAAGCATCTACAAACCCAAATTTACAAGTAATACAGTATAAAGTACTTCACCGAACTCACTACACAGGTCAAAGATTGTTCCAGATGGGTCTCTCGGACACAAACATCTGCCAACACTGCACTAACAATACAGTTGACCACTATCTACACGCTCTTTGGTCTTGTACCAGTGCAAAAATTCTGGCAAGAAGTCTGCTGTCAGCTAACATCATGGGTAATCCACCTCATTTCACCAACTCCAGACAGTACACGGTTAGAACTCGAGGCCAACACATCACTATTAATTCTCACTGTTATGCTTGTAGCAAAGAAAACTATTCTTATGAGCTGGAAAATGAAAAAGAAACTAATTGGGTGGGTGTGGTGGCAGCTCGGGAACTCGTGGTGCTGGGTGGGGTGGGGTCTCCTCCTGAGGTACTGCTGGCTCTGTGCACATGCGACCAGCAGTTATGGGTGCGTGTGCATGTGTGTGTGCATGTACAGGGGGGTGTGATTAGGTGAATCCGTGTGTGCCTGCGTGGGTGTAAGTGTGTGTGTAAGGGTGGGTGGATGAGTGCGGACGAATGAGTTTGGATGAGATCTGAAGGGGGGCAGTTGCTGCCTGGTTTCCAGTGTCCCCCCTTGGTGACTCTCCTGTGTACCCCGGGGCGGGGGGCGGTGCCGACCCTTGGTGGGGGGCAGGTGGCTTGTCGGCGTGGTCCCCGCATCGGCTCCTGGTACATTTCCTTCACCCCCACACATAGGACCCTGGGGGTCTCAATCTCTGCGGGGGATGGGGGGGTCAGCCTCCTGGAGCGGTCAGAGGATCAATAACATCTGGAACTGAGCCGCTTCAGGGGCCGGTCTCTTCCCCGGTGCCCCGTTTTATCACTTGCAAGGGCACACTACATTTAGGAATGGAGGGGTAATCTCTTCGTACAGATCTGATGGGTGGGGCTGCAGATTTGTGCCCCCCCCCCCTAATTCTAGGGCGGAGTAGACTGCCCTCTTATTTTACGTACATATGAGTATGAATGGGTGTATGGATGGAATGATGAATGTATGGATGACTGGGGGAGGGGTCTGAGGCTGCTGGTCGGGGTGGTTGCGGGGCCGGGTTGTGGCCCCGTTGCTCCACTGCGCCTGGTGCGGCCTCCTTCTCTGCCCTCTTCTGCTCTCCTTGCCACCGCCCCCTGGGCCCGGGACGGGGGCTTGTCGCCGGGGGCTGTGCGAGTGGCGGTGGTCGCGGGTGGGGCCTGCTGGGGCTGTCCCGTGCTGTCGGGGGGGCCGGCCTGGCTGCTGCCTGGTGGGCCGTCCTCCCGCCGCGGCACGCGCCCCTCTGCTGTCTTGCTCCCGGGCGCAGGGCGTTTCTCTCTGGGGGTGCTGGCAGTTCCCGGTGGGGTGGGGTGTTCATGTTGATCTACGGTCATGTTGATCTACGGGGGTGAAATGGCCTACCGGGTCACTTCGGCCTGGTTGCAGAGCCGGGTCTGTGTCGGTTCTCACAGCGCACTTGGGCATAGAGGAGTGAGGGTGATACATGGGAAGTTGGTCGGCCACTTTTGGGCTGGGTTTGCTGTCCCTGGGCACTGCGTGCTGCAATCGCGTTGTTTTGATTGATGTCTTCGTTCGATGCGGATCGAGTCAGTGTGTGTGGTTCGTCCAGCTCGCTGTTTGTGATTTTTGGTATGTTTTGTATTTATCTTCCCATGTAGCTGAGTTGTATTATAAAGTGTACAACATCATTATGACCCCACATACATCATTGGCTGTGTGTGTATGTATATTTAAACATGTGTGTATGTGTGCAGGAACTACAAGAACTGTTCTGCATGAACTATAACAAACAGACATGGTTTGTCTGGGTAGATGCTCTGTATGTGTGTTGTGTAAAAACTGCAAATATGACAAAAGAACTGTAACTAGGACTTATATGTTATGTTCAGGTAGTTATTTATTTATTTTATTTTATTTTTGTTTATTTACTTATTTATTTTTTCTCTCTTCCTCTTCTTTTCTTTCTTTTTCACTCGTCGGCCTAATAGAAAACCCGTACTGTCTCTCGCTCTGGCCACTGTTTATAGACCCCGAGGGCCTTTCGTTCAGTTCCTCCAGGAGTTTGCTCAATTTCTCTCTGATCTCTTAATCAGTTTTGAAAAATTACTGCTTGTGGGAGATATTAATATTCATGTAGATGAACCAGGTGATGCCCTTGGACTGTCATTTATAGACCTACTAATTCATTTGGGGTTCAACAAAACATTTCCAGACCAACTCATCGTCTTAATCACACATTAGATTTAACAATATCCACGGATTAGACGTCAGTGATATAAACTTCATACCTCAGTCTGATGATATTACAGACCATTATCTCGTCATGTTCACATTACCAGTAGAGCAGATTAGTCGCGTCTCACCAAGTTATAGACTCGGTAGGACTATTGTTCCATCAACTAAGGACAGATTCATAAGTTCTCTGTCCGATCTCTCTAATTATCTAACTACATGCCGAATCCGAACGATCTAGACCAGGGGTGCTCATTACGTCGATCGAGGAGGAAATAATACCTATTTTTAATCTGTGTTATGTAGCAGACAAACTACAAAACGTTTTTTATCAAAACAAGTTTCCCTCGGCATTCACAGAAACCCATTACCGTCTATGAACAACCCGCTGACATGGAATCGCTTAGGGACCGTCTGCAAATGACCAGATCCAAAATAAAGCAACACGCCACTCCTCACCTGCATATTGTACTGCACGACTCAGTTTCAATAAAATATTGAAATATTTATTAGAGCATCATATTTATTCTTGATTATTTGGATCAAAGCTCAATTGCTCCCATAAAAATCACTCTATTACCACCACATTCAGGTCACATAAAACTGTTCTAATGATTCAATTCAGTGCCAGTCTTCAAATTAAACTCACATTATTACAAAAAATGTAAATAATTAGGGATGTCCCGAGCCGATCGTAAAGATCGGTATCGGGGCCGATCGAGGCATTTTTTAACTGATCGGAATCGGCTCTATGTATCGGACCGATCGAATGTTTACGTCAGCTACGTCACGCACGTGTCGCAAACTCGCATGTTAAACTCGCATGTTGTTTACTACTTGCAATACGGTGCTAAGATGTCTGCAGTGTGGAAGTATTTTAAGTTGGAAAGTGATTCTAGTCTGGTAGCTACATGCAACATTTGCAATGCGAGCATTTCACGCGGTGGTACTAGCAAAGCAGCCTTTAATACTACCAACTTAATAAGGCATCTTAAAACGAAACACACGACAGAATATTGCGACTTCACTGAGTGAACGCAGGAAAAGGCTAAACCAAAGCAACACACACTGGAGGAAACTTTTAAAAGGAGACAGAAATTTCCTCTTGAGAGCTGCAAGGCCAAAAAGATTACAGAAAGGGTCGTTGAATTCATCGCTTTGGACGATCAACCCCTCTCTGTGGTAGAGAATACTGGCTTCCGCCGGCTTTTTGAACTTTTAGAATACTTTAATAACCTGCATGCACTTAAAGTGTGCAATTAGCACAAGGAAAAGACCAAGTATCGGATCGGGACTCGGTATGGGTCGATACTTAAAATTAAATGACTCGGATCGGATCGGGGGCTCAAAAAACCTGATCGGGACATCCCTATAAATAATTAATTATTATGTGTGTTTTGTCAATTCTCAATAAAGTTGAAAATAATTGTTTGTTGATTGATGTTTTACATTTTGTAGCGGGTAGATCACTTTGACTTGGTCATTTTAAAAGTAGCTCGCAAGCTGAAAAAGTGTAAGCACCCCTGATCTAGACGAATTAACTAAAATGATAGGCACCTCCCTCACTAGCACATTAGACACCGTCGCCCCCATCAGGTTAAAAAAGGTTAGAGAAATAACACCTGCACCATGCTATAACAGCCACACTCGTGCCCTCAAGAGAGAAACCCGTATTCTAGAGAGGAAATGGAGAAATACTAAACTAGAGGTTTTCAGACTTGCATACAGAGACAGTATGCTCAGTTACAGACAGGCACTAAAGGCTGCAAGGGTTCAGCACCTGAGCAAACTGATAGAAAACAATCAGAACAATCCCAGGTTCCTTTTTAACGCAGTGGCTACACTAACAACAAATCAGTTATCTGTAAAGAGTATTCCATCTCAGTTTAGTAGTGAAGACTTTATGAACTTCTTCACTGAAAAAATTGAAAATATAAGAAACACAATTTCTGACGTCCAACCTCTGACAGCATCCTGTGTTCCAGTCTCACCTGAAATTACTCAGTTACAATTACAGTGTTTTACAAGTATAGGACAGGAAGAGCTGTACGGCCTTATAAATAAAACCAAATCCACAACATGTGTGTTAGATCCTATTCCAACCAAACTGCTAAAAGACGTGTTACATGCAGCCGGTGAGCCTATTCTTAATATCATTAACTCCTCGCTATCCCTCGGTCATGTCCCTAAACCTTTCAAGTTAGCAGTTATCAAGCCTCTCATCAAGAAACCAAATTTAGATCAAAACAAACTATCAAACTACAGACCAATCTCAAACCTTCCTTTTATGTCTAAGATTTTAGAAAAGATTGTGTCTGCCCAGTTATGTAGTTTCCTGAAAGACAACAATATCTTTGAAGAGTTTCAGTCAGGTTTCAGGCCCCATCATAGCACAGAAACTGCACTAGTAAAGATCACAAATGATCTTCTCTTAGCTTCAGACCAAGGCTGCGTCTCTCTCTTAGTTTTATTAGATCTTAGTGCTGCATTCGACACTATTGATCATGACCTCCTACTAGATCGCTTACAAAATCTAATAGGCATTCAGGGATCAGCATTAAAATGGTTTAAATCATATCTGTCTGATCGTTACCAGTTTGTAGACTTAAATGGAGAACAATCTACTCTAATGCAAGTAAAATATGGGGTTCGACAAGGCTCTGTTCTAGGACCCCTGCTTTTCACATTATACATGCTTCCCATAGGTAATATTATTAGAAAGCATGGAATTAGCTTCCACTGCTACGCCGATGATACCCAGATGTACATCTCCTCAAAACCGGGAGAAGCATCACACTTGGCAAGGTTAACAGAGTGTGTTAAAGTCTTAAAAGTTTGGATGACTCATAACTTTCTTCTGTTAAATCCAGATAAAACAGAAATCTTGCTCATCGGCAACAAGAACAGCACACAGAACACCCAGCATTTAAATTTTAGTTTAGAGGGATGTACCGTAACCGCTAGTTCCACATTAAGAAACCTGGGAGTTATCTTAGACAGCGACTTATCTTTTAAAAATCACATCAGTCATACCATAAGAACAGCCTTCTTTCAACTCAGAAATATTTCAAAACTTAGAAACATGTTATCGTTATCTGATGCAGAGAAGCTCGTCCATGCATTCATGACCTCGAGACTAGATTATTGTAATGCATTACTAGGCGGTTGTTCAGTATCATTAATAAATAGGTTACAGTTAGTGCAGAATGCAGCAGCTAGAGTTCTAACTAGAACAAAGAAATATGACCATATAACCCCAGTTTTATCGTCTTTACATTGGCTACCCGTCAAATTTCGCATTGATTACAAAATAATGCTATTAACTTACAAAGCCAAAAATGGATTAGCGGCCAGTTATCAAACCATCAAACCTCCTAACACGGTACAACCCCACACGCACTTTAAGATCCCAAAACTCTGGACTTCTAGTAGTTCCTAGAATAGCAAAGAGCACTAAAGGCGGTAGAGCGTTCTCACATTTAGCCCCTAAACTCTGGAATAGCCTCCCTGACAGCGTCCGTGGCTCAGACTCACTCGCCCAGTTTAAGTGTAGATTAAAGACGTATCTTTTCAGTAAAGCCTATACTTAACTCCGTGAAAAACTGCGATCTTACATTAAACTATATTAATATTACATTAAACTATATTAATATTATGAACAGCAGCTACGCTAATTCCGCTCCACTCTTCTTTTCTTCTTTTCCATTCTCATCCTGTTGGGTTCTTTCCCTAGTTACTTTTATTTTGTTATTTTCCTAGTCTTTTATTTTGTAAACTCTCTTCTGTTCCTGCCTGCTCTTCCTCCTTGTCGGTGTTCCTCCATGTTGTACCTTTTATTCTGGCCCCTTCTCCTGTGTGTGTCTTCATCCTGTGTCCTTGTTGATTGCCCTCATGTGCCACACCTGCTCCTCATGTCTGGTTCGTCATTCCCTCGTTTGCTTTCTGCCTTTTTAAGCCCCTTGCTCCCTGTCCCAAGGGCGGGTTCATTATTGTAATATTATCTGTTCTGATCCATGTCTCTGGTAAGCTTGTGCTTTTGAATTACCACTGCTCAGTTTTGAAGATTATATATTTTGTATGTTTCTCCCAGCAGCTGCTGGTTAGCAATCGTCGATTGCCATTCTTTGTTAAAGTTTTTCCTGTTTTGTTTTTGAGTTAGTTTAGTTTGGTTTCAGTATATTTTATGTTAGGTTTTGCCCTACTACGGGTGTTTGTGTTTTGTTTGATTAATTTATTTATTAAACGAGTGTTGATCCCATCTTGTGTGTGTGCATTTGAGTTCGTTTAACCCCTCCCTTACCATCATGGAGGGTTGCCCTTAACACATCCTGAGACTCCCCGGAAGCCCCGCCCACCAGCTCCTCACCCTAACAACCAGATCCACCTGGAGATGTTCCGGCGCCCCCTGGACCTCCGCCCACCAGCTCCACTCTTCTTTTCCATTCTCATCCTGAGACTCCCCGGAAGCCCCGCCCACCAGCTCCTCACCCTAACAACCAGACTCATCTGGAGATGTTCCGACGCCCTTGAGGCTACGCCCACCAGCCCTCAACCTAACAACCAGTTTCACCTGGAGATGTTCCGGCGCGCCCTGGACCTACACCTAACACAGTCATCATCTGTTTATACTATAGTTTATATAAATCACAATGCTGTTGTCGCCCAAAAGAGGATAGGTTCTCCTTTTGAGTCCGGTTCCTCTCAAGGTTTCTTCCAAAAGGGAGTTTTTCTTTGCCACAGTCGCCCCTGGATTGCTCATCAGGGACATATACAGCACTTATTAATACATTTTTTCTCTTTGTTGATTTTAAACTTGTTGGTTTACTGTAAAGCTGCTTTGAAACAATGTCTGTTGAACTTGAACATCGTGTCAGAAGAGGTTTAACATTAAAGAGAAGTGTGACGAGATACACACCTGCATGCACTATCATCGACTCAGGCAGCAATCCATCTTTTGAAACGGACGCAGCGAGCGTTAGCAAACTGATTAGTGGGTGGC
>SRMA01025719.1:0-21131 GCA_007224835.1 Danionella cerebrum
TTACAGTCTCTGATCTCTCTCAGATTGGCTCGTCTACAAAGGATGTAGCCTACCTGCGTACTCCTCCCTCCACTCTTGTAGGTAACTCTATGTTCCTCCCTCTTCTGGAAATAAGTATTAACTACAGCCATTTCCATCCTCTTGGCAAAGTCCACCACCATCTGTCCTTCTAGGTTCCTTTCCTTAACACCGAACCTGCCCATCACCTCATCACCTCTGTTGCCCTCGCCAACATGCCCGTTGAAATCTGCTCCCACTACTACTCTCTCTCCTCTGGGAACACTCTCAATCACCTCATCTAACTCACTCCAAAATCTCTCCTTCTCTTCCAACTTACAGCCTACTTGTGGAGCATAACCACTCAATACATTCAACATCACCCCTTCAATTTCTAACTTCAAACTGATCACCCTGTCTGACACTCTTTTCACCTCTAAAACATTCCTCACAAACTCCTCCTTCAGGATCACTCCTACCCCATTTCTCTTCCTATCCACACCATAGTAAAACAGTTTGTATCCCCCCCCAATACTACGCGCTTTGCTACCCTTCCACCTGGTCTCCTGCACGCACAGAATATCTACCTTCCTTCTCTCCATCATGTCCGCCAGCTCCCTACCCTTCCCTGTCATTGTACCAACGCTAAGAGTCCCTATTCTCAGATCTATACTCCTGCCTTTCCTCTTCTCTTTCTGTCGACGAATCCTTCTCCCTCCTCTCCTTCTTCGACAAACAGTAGTCCAATTTCCACCGGCACCCTGTAAGTCAACAGCACCGGAGGCGGTCGTTGTTAACCCGGGCCTCGACCGATCCGGTATGGAAATCGATTTGGTGACTCGCATATTTGGTTTTTGGCATTTTTTACACCGGATGCCCTTCCTGAAGCAAACCCTCTCTATTTATCCGGGCTTGGGACCGGCACAGAAGTCACTGGCTTGCAACCCCTGTGGCTAGATTGAAAATCATTACAACCCTTTATGTAAATACCGTACTTTCTGAGGGAAGCGTTTTTAAAGTTCAGCTATTTTTTTTAAAAAAGCTTCTTTTTTGTCTATATTTATTTGAAACCAAATTTTAATCTCGTCAAGGCATTGACAGAAAGAGTTTATGGGGTTGTAGTCATTCTGGGTAGATTTGTGTGTCATCAGCATAACTGTGATATTTGGTTCCTTCTCATGATTTGACCCAGTGGAAGCATGTAAGCTTGACAAAGCGAATAAGAAAAAACAGGGACATGTTGTAAATGTGTCAAAAGATGTAAATTAGTCCTACTTCAGGATAATGACACAGCGCCCCTCGAATCTCTTGAATCAGCAGCGGTTCAGACTGTAATAGTTGAGTGTGGGATATGGAGGAATAGTCCAAACCAATCCATCTTGAGCCAGATATTCCAAGAACATTGAAATGAAAGGTGGACGTGTGGTGTTTACCTTTTTATCAAAGTCAATCCCAAATATAAAAGCTGCATGTAGCGATCATAGGGCTTAGTCTCTCAATGGCCAAATTTTACCATCTAAGTATGAGATGTGCAAAAGTAGGTTTTTATAGAAAATATGTATTTTAAAACATGTATGTACAGAAGTATGTTAGTTTGTTGTGTATGTTAACTGGTTGACTGGTATCAATTGTTATAATTTAATATAATATGTATTATTGATAAAATGTTAATGCTAAGCAACATTTTAAATGAGCTGTGAATCTTCGCGATTTTACAGGGGTTTCCCCAGCACTTTTCAGGGAATTCCTGTGGTATCCAGATGTGGGGAGAATTGGATCCAGTGTTCAGGGTGCCAAAATGCCCCGAGATTGTGAATCCCTGCTGGATTTAGCTGCAGACAAGTTTATTTAATAATTGTGTATTGGATTAAAAAAATCATAATTTATTAACATGTTAAATCTTTGACCACAGCAATTCTTCGGGTGTCTCTATAATATATATCTGTGTGTGTGTGTTTGTGTGTGTATGCACGTGTGTGTGTGTCCATAAATACATACAAATGAATAAATTGTACTTATTCTGTTTAAATATATTGCTATTTGTTAATGTATTTGAAAATTAATTGCTTTCTTGCTTTACTGTTTTTAAATACAATTACAGTCAGGACAATCAATCAGTTATACATTTACTGATTCATAGATAAAATATGGAATACTTTGCTCAAATCCATACAGAATTCAATTATATTAAGCCAAATAAAAATCGAATTTTTTTATTAATATTTTTTTTGAAGAGAAGAATTAAATAAAAAAAAATCAAATATTACATATTTAAAGCAATGTTGGTTGCTGAACAAATGCTATTCGTACTTGGCAATAGCATATATTATGGTAGTCATAGACATGTATAAGATATCAATGGGTAGGAATCGCTCAGTTTAATGAGTAACCATGGCAATGTTGGCTTCAACCTACAAATATGGCGATCGTGATGATGTCAATCTTCTGGAGCTGAGGATTGACATCACTGTTTGCCATATTTGTAGCGTGATGCCACCATGGCATAAATATCCATTAAATTGAGCAACTCCTACTCCTCGATATATTAAAACAGAATTGTTTTGGGGTTTTCGTATTCTTTTTTTATTAGAAGAGTTTTTTTGTAGTATTTTTTAAATATTTAATCCCCAAAATTCGAGTGCTATTCCAGGTGAAAATGATTGCTGCGCCCAATGTGATGACACCTCTTCCCACTCTATAGCACCACCTAACGCATTCAGCTTATGGTGCAGCTCTGGTTACCAAGACTTAAATATAAGTTATAAAGATTGCATTTCTAAAATCAAAAGGAATAATCCCCCAGCTACCCCCAATATTTGTTGGTGTCATACTTTAAAGAACTTCGCTTAGATGCTGTGTCTTCATCTCTAAACTCCATCAGTCTTATCTTAAAGTATATGGGATGTTAAATTGTGAAGCTTTTTTGACTGTTCAAAAAAAAATCGTCATTTTGTCATAAACAGGAAGTTGTTAATACTCAGCCACGCAATATCCGATTGGGTAAGAATTTGCTCCGTGTGTTAATAGTCCATGTCTGAACAAATCTATATGGCAGCCTAAAGTGTCAGTTGTGGCACCACCTAGTAACAACATGGAATATTCAATTTTCTGCTGTTTTAAACTGTTATTTAAGACACTGTTTGAAGTTGGGATGATGACCCTTTCATGCCTCATCATCTTGGACTATTGAGTGGACGTTAATTACCGTATTTTCGCCATATAAGACGCCCGCATCCAATTTTAAATGAGGAAGATCTAGAAAAAAGATTCCGAACCAAATACTGTAGAAAATATTTTATATCAACTGTGTAAAAGTTAACAGCAGTTTAAGAACAATTATATGCCAAACATGTAACATGAACAGTTAGTAAACAGTAAAAGTAACAAAAAAAGGAAGTAATGTTTCATACCTGCTCCTTACGATCTGCGCTATGGTAGGATCGACGAGGAGAGATGGGCGATGACGTCAGCGCGCACCGCGGGTGTACAAATATGGCCGGAGTGTGATGGGTTTTTCCTATATAATACTACCATCTAGTGGTCATTTAGAGAAATGTAATTTGAGAAACTTTTAAGAGCACAAGTCATACTTCAGTCCCGTCCTTCTTCCAGCGCTTGTCTTACTTTGAGAGGCTCGAGGTTCTTCTTCCAATGCAGATAACATGTGTGTAGTAAATACGTTGAGACTGCTGAAATCTTTATAATAAATAGCCGCATTTGCTTTGTTCTCTCCCAAATGGTCTCCATTGTTTGTTATCTATTTAGATGGTCTCTAACGCCTCTCCTACGGCCGTGACCGCCCTCCGCTCCGCAGCGCTGTATAACACGCACCAACTTTCCCCCCTCAGTTTTGGGGAAGAAAAAGTGCGTCTTATACGGCGAAAAATACGGTAGTTATATGAGCGGTATTGAAAAATGATTAAGATGTTAAGTGTTATTTAAACAAATGCTAAATGTATATTTGTAAAGGAAGTTATTTAAATATTTATATGTTGTATATAAAAGACACAGAGTTGATGAGGGAGAGTTGAGAGTTTTATTATTGAGAACATTGTTTTGTTTGGAGCAAATTTTTGACGATTTGTTCTTTTGACAAGAACAATTCCTTCCCCTTTACACTTTTGATGTAACAAGAACATTAGCCAGAACAGACTCATCACAGTGACACTTTGTGACATGGTTTTTATTATTTATGTATATTGTTGGGAAATTTTAACAATTGTTACTTGAATCTGTTCTTTGATCGCAGCCTTAATTTATGTCTTATGTTCATTTCTGGATTCTATAAACACAAAATGAAGTGAACTCAGAGTGAGACAAAAATAGACACTCCACAGAAAGTCAGAATTGTATTTTTATTTGAACTGTACGGTATGCTAAATGTTCACCTCGGTACAATGAACAAATACAAATACTCACACTAAAAACCAAACCTACACTTCTGGAGCCAAACTGACTGCCATTGGCCGAGGATCTCAGAATATTGCATATAAACAACACAATGAGCTCTGAAACAGTGCGCTTCCACATAACGAACCTCAAAAAAAAAAAACTAAAAGGACCATAGAGAGGATCACGGGAAAGTATGATTACAAAAACATTAAACTAGACAAGACAAATCTAATTTAACGGTCATACATTCAACACCAAAAACACACTGGATGTCAGATCTATAAAAATACCTCGGGTAGGCTGATGGGAGGGAGCTGGGGGTCTTTGTGTGTTTTTTTTTTTTTTTTGGAGCAACCGGTGAATGTTCTTCCTGAGACGGGGTGGCTTTTTACTCCAGTCCCTTATCTATGTGAGCTGCCATCAATTTTAGGGAGTTTTCAGCACTCAGAGCAAACACAAAACCTGAAATAGTGGAATTGATATGAAGCCAAACTGCCAGGTTTTTCTGGAATCCGACCCAGTATGCACCTGAAATCCTGAACATGAATAGATCGCTTAGTAAACTGTGTGCGGTTCAGTCTGAACGCAGAGTGGTTTCTAAGCTGGTGCTTGTAAGAATTGTGCAGTTCTGTAAACAAGAGGTCGGCTATGCAAATGTTGGAAAAATTTGTAATAATCCCACTATAATCTTCGTTTTTACAAACCCAAATCCTTAAATGTTCTCTCAATAGTTACACTGTATATATATTTTTTCATTCCTTTCAACACTGAAAAACTAGCACTAAATATGTGGAGGGAACGATAACAAAAGTGAGTTCGGTTCCATGCCCAAATAAGGCAAGGAGGAAGAAGACAACTGCCCTTTTGAACTCTGTGAGTAGTGCACACAAAAAGAGAGCGTGACCAAGATACCACACCCCCTGACAGAAGCACCACTCACCTGCGTCAAAACAGGTTTATGCGAAATCCTCCCCTCACAAAATGACAAACAATGGAGTAACAAACAGGGGGAAGGATGAAAGGGATGGAGGGATGTCAGCTGATTGCCTCTTCACCCATTCAATGTCTCTGAGAGTCTCTGGTTCGAAGTTGTGCTGAATGGCTGCTGGTTAGGACTTGGCGAGGTGTTCTCGGATCTCAGTATGCTTGAGGAGCTGGGTGGGCGAGGGGGCGAGGCTGGGCTGCGAATGGGCATTGGGCAGCCCACCTGGCATCATGGCCTCCATCTGAGCACCCATGACTCCTGGAGAGACCCCCATTGAGCCAGGAGGAAACCTGTAGAGGTGGAGAGGTGCAGTCAGCTAATGATGCTAGACGGTCTCAATTCAATTGTTCTAAGAGCCTGTAACCCCCATGTTTATTATTCCCTTCTCAAACCCTTTAGAATAAACGTTGGAGCCCTCTACAGCAGCACTTTCCCCTTTCAAAATGATAGAATGCCATGTTTTTGCCGCATCAAAACGTTCCATTTGGTAGTCCATGGTGCAAATATCTGCAGAAATCTAAATCGACGCCCTTTAAATAAAAAATAATCATAAATAGTCACTGATTTTGTAATGTTGGTTATGGTGAACATAAAACACTCATATTTATTTTAAAACCCAGGATGCTGTGTTAACAAATGGAAACATGCTTCTTTAACTCATGTGCATGCGATTCTGGATGATCAAACATTGAAATATATTTGTAAACAGCTCTAAAACAAATTAATAATAGGCGTTTAAATGCTGTAAATGTTAAATAGTGTAGAAGAAGCTTTATCATACGTATGTTTAACTAACAAATATGTGCAAATGAACTGGTTATAACTCGTCTAAAATGTGAAGAGATGGGAAAAAAAAATTACAGAATTCCTACATTGTCTCCACCAACATCTTATAAAGATTAAAAAAAGTCCCAGAGATAAAGAAAAGGAATAAATTTCACATGTGAACGTTTGGTTTCCTGAAAAATCATCAGCATTGGTTATTACTTTTGGTCGTTTGTACATTTTTAATTATATAAACATGTCATAAATGAGGCTTTATTGTGAATCATTAATGTTTTTAGTGAAAATGTTCCTTTAAAACTAAGCATTTCTATGATTTACAATGATTATTCAGACCTATAGATGCTCTTATGACATCAAATCTGGCACGAAACGATGGATGTCTTAATTCACTCTGAAACACTACTATTACACGGCTAACAAAGGTGCCTTTTTCATGTAAAACTTGGGATTTTTTTAAAACGATTTCCAGACATGTGTATTTGTTACATGACAAATAACTTAAAACGATTGTTTTCATAATTTTAAAACCTTTGTTAAAAAGTACTTTATTTGTGCCATCGTTGTTAAACAACCGAATGTTTAACGGCTCACGTGGTGCATGATAGGAAATCTGTCTGAAGTGCTCCTGATCTTAAGCAAGTGTGTCCCACATGGCCAGTGGAGTGAAGCCAAACTGTGGCGATTGCCCCATGACGCTGGGAGCAGAATGATTTCGGGCAATGCAGGTCTAAGGGAAAAGCCAAATTTTATTGATTTTTCCCCTAAAAAACACTAGGCGGGACCATGTGATTGACAGCTACAATTGATGGCAACACAGAGCAGAGCTGACTTAGAGCTGTTATGTTATTTACGCGGTCAACGATCAAATTCAGAGAACTTGTTCTCACATTTTTGTTTATAATGACAAAATAAGTTGTATATAACAGGATGGGTGTGAGAGGGCCGTGTGCGAGCCAGACTCAAGGCGCAGCTCTGAAACCATGATGGTTCCATGCTTCTACCATGGAGTTGCGCATGTCAATGGCATCACCCAGATCAGCTCAGCGGTGGCAGGAGGCGGTGTCTTTACAGTCTATCATAGGAACTGTGAAGACCCCACAGAATCCCTGATTTTTAAGAATAACTAACCACTCCTACATTCACTAAACGTTCTCGCTTAACCTGATTGCTTAGTTGGTGGAGGATTGATACAATTTGAGCTCCCAGAAAAAGAAATAACACCAGAACATGCTAGAAATCTTTTAAAAGCCCATTTAGTATGAAGCATCCATTGTTAAGGAGTAATTAGTTTTGCTTTATTCATCACTAATCTTATCTTAAAACATCTCAGCCCAGAATATAAATGAAAGCATCTTCTGTTCAGCAGCAATGAAATGGAACTGGATGGAAATGAGACGTGTAAAACCAAAAGGTGACCAATAACAGTAAAAATCTTTCCCACACTAGCTGCACCATGTATAAAAATGGAAACTGAGTATGAAATTATTAGGGGTGTAACGGTACGCTAAAATCGTATTCGGTTCGGTACAGTGTCTTGGAGAGTTTGGTTCGGTTAATTCGGTTCGGTACAAAACAATAAGAACTTACATAATCTTTATTTTGAAAAGCTGCCAATACACAATAGAACTCTTGCATAAAATAAATAAAAGTGACACATTTGGGTGATATTTTAAATAAATTGCACTCTTTATAAAACAAAACACATTTTTTTAAATAAAAAATGAAATACTGCAACTAGTTAGGACCTGAAAACTTTTAACACTAGCAACAGCTTCAGCTTATATATCAACAAAACTAACTTTTTAAGTTTTTGGCTAAAAAGATTAACCTATCCACATTTTCTGAAGAGAGCACAGATCTGGTTGCCATGACAATAAAAAAATCAAACTAAAAACATTACCATCTATCCTAATAATGTAAATATAAGATTGAAATAACGGATGAATATACAAAAAAAAAGAAATCATCTCGTCTTCTCTGTGACTCTCTCGGATGGTGTCTACGTTCGTCACTTTCATGTGCGAAGACCGATTTGCCTGCGACTTCAGACAATTAGGTCAAGACCTTTCAGCAACTCAAAATCGGGGCTAAAGTCTTGCAGTCTGAACTTAGCTTTGCCCCTCTTTCAACATTTCTCTACAAATGTTAAATAGGAAGCGACAAACTGCAATTCACTGACTGACCACTTGAAGATGCTGGCAGTAGTGAGCAGATTCCCATTACCTCAGACACTATGTCCATAATTGAATGCACTCTTGGTGAAGACCGAGATGTTTCATTAATTTCTAACAGTTCACTGATCTAATAGAATTTTTTCAACATTGTTTAGTACTAGTCTTTGTGGAAGGGTTTTAAAATACAGTTTTTATGCCATTTTTTTTGTATGTCACCACATGTATTTTTAATGTTTAAATGAACTTAAATGTAAAATTTTACACCTATTATGACACTACTTTATGACTACTTTAATAGTTTAATTAAAAAACCGTGAGGATGGGAAAAAAATCTTTAGAGCCCCGTACATTCCCTTTCCTTCCGTTTAGGTGCAGCTGCACACACCATTTCAACAGGCAGAAATCTTTAAATGTCTGCTTGTTCTATCTCATGTTTTTAGAGTAAATCACATGTTTACAACATTTACCTGTCCGTTTTTAGGTGTACATTTTGTCTTGCAGGCCGCCGGGAGATACGGCTGGTAGCGGCTGGGCAACTCTGCTGAGTGAGAGAGGCAGTCAGACTCAGAAATGTGCTAAAAGTTAAAGGGTGCAAGTTCAGGGAAACAGGAAGTAAAACTAGAGGTGATGAAGGACTTAAAGGTACAGTTCAGTTCCCACGCAAGCAAATACTGTGGATGATTCTGGATACTCGTAGATACACGTTTAATTAAGTGATGAAAAAGCTCTCTCTCTCTCTCTCTCTCTCTCTCTCTCTCTCTCTCTCTCTCTCTCTCGAGTGGTTGCAGTGTTTGTGAGAATGTTTCATTCTGGTCGAACTGTCTCTTTAAGTTCATAAAAGTGCTCCAAGGGGACAAGGGGGTGGGGAGATGTCAGTATTAGCATATTGTAACCCAGAGAGACGGAATCGCTCTAAGTACACAGGGAAGAATTAATGAGGCGCGTGTGATGTGAACACAGCGCTGCTCTGGCTGCTCATTCAGCAGAATGAATGAACAAGTTCAGCATTTGATCCTCACCCCAGAGAGGGAACCCGCGAGGAAGGGGAGCAGATTTTGCGTTTGATTTAAATTTCATCTGATGATTTATCTAACTTTACAAGTAACATTATTCACTTTTCCAAAAACACTATACATATACTATTAATGAATTTCTATTATTCACAAAAATTTATTATTACTGTACACATTTAATGAAATGTTTATTTTTTTTAATTTTACATTTAATAGAATATTTTACAAAAAGCAATAAAAAATATATATTTATTATTGACTTTTTATTGTCAAACTAATTATTCAGCCAAATAAAACTACATTTATTTTGCAATTAACAGATATTATGTACAATTATATAGCCAAATATTTTGCATCAAAAATCCACCTGGAAGCAATTTCTAATAATACGCCAGAATATTTTGTCAACATATGTTAATTTATTACTGAGGCTAATTATACTGGCTTGTAAAAGCCAACATATTGTTATTTGTCTTTCACTTGGGACAAAAAGTTTTAAAAAAAAAATTACTGATGGTTCCCTAGCAACCAAAATGTTTACCCTAGCAACCAAATTTTGTGAACTCTATCTAAGCTTTAGTAAATGATAAAGCCAAGGAGATTGCTTTATAGAACTTATAGTGAAAAAGGGAACATTTTATGTTACTGACCGCTTCATAGAAACCTGTCTTTACCTTAGCAACCATTTTGGCACATCACTAATTCAACTCATAGAGAAAATCATAGAGACGTGGGGGTTGGTTTAAATCACTCACATTGGTATGGAGAACTTTGTATGACATCACTGACTCTTCCATAGCAACCTTAAATTCTACCTTGGCAACCATTCAATTTTGCTAAGAAAAATACTTTTAAATTGTATTTTAAACACCAATATCAAAATTTGAGCACAAACTTTAGCCATCTAGTTTAATTTGGTTTGAGTGATCTCTAGTTGAAATGGTTTGTGTATCTGTTGGAATGCTTTGAAAAATGGTGCTTGTGTATTAGCTGTAGACTGTTACAGCTCTGATTTAAAGTTGAGTCATTCTTTGCAAAGCAGATTGTGTTTGTAAATTCCGCTTGTTTAGTTTGTCGTCGCGTTCCACTTTATAAACGTAATTTTTTCAACCTTGACTCTAACTTTTGTTATGACACATTATTGGTAATCTACAAATAATGATGTTTTTGGTGTGGAGATCAAAGTTTCAGCGCCTTTTAGGAGAGCCAGGACCCAGAGCCACAGCGCAATGTCACCAGATTGGCAAAACTGACACCAGAGTTGAGCCAATACCTACATACTGTTTAAAGACTAAGACAGCTGTCTGGATTTTTATTTTAATAAAATAAGCTTCTAAAAGTTGGGTGTTTGATGGTGACAAACTCAAGAATGAATGAATAAGGTTCTGGTTTGAAGTACATGACGGGTGCATGAGGGATTATGGTTTGTGCAGCAGAAATGAGAAGTAAACAGCATTTATTGTGTCACCTGTAGGCTCCACCATTGAGCTCAGGATGGACCTGCTGTTCCATTACCCCCCACGGTCCTGCCGATGTCACAAAAAACTCTTTGTTTACACAGTTTCTGAGGCTGTCTGGAATGCGACCTGAAACGCAGATAAAGACTGGGGTTACCATAAAGCGACAATGTGATGCAGACAGTTGAGGGAAGGTTTTCTACATACAAACTTCACAGACCACTGAAGAAATATAGAACTTATACAACTTTGAAGAATGTTGAACCCAGTTGTAAATAAATTCCACTTTAGGATACAGAAAGAATACAGCAGGAGTCAAAGAGGTCTAGTTTCCAAAACTCTTGCAGGTTTTGAATACTTTAATTATAATGAACTTAACCTTAAGCCAATTAATACTTCTGCAATGAGGGTACACACACAAAACCTCGGAGGTAGGTTATGCATAGATAGATACAAATTGTAGCTATATGTTGCGCCAATGCGGACCTAGGCTAAGCAGGTAGACAATCAGCTTCACCGTAGCCTCAACACACAAGTACAAATTGGCCTTAACTAAGGAACCATTGGAAAGCGTCCCCACCCACTCCCAAACAACCTCTAGCAAAGTTCAATTAGAGTAAGAATGAAACACAGATCAAAAACAAAGACTGTATAAAACTGTGTCTGTGAAATCACCAATAATCTCATATTAGAAGTAGTCAACCACCGCTACTGGGAAATGCTTTTAGACTGGATTAACTGGATGAATCCCACAGAAGCAACGGGAGAACAAACAAACTCCCCCGAGGAAGGTTTACGGCTGGCCTTGAACTAAATATTGATTATCAAGCTTTGGAGGAACAATCAACAGCTTCTTAGTTTTAAAAAGGTAATCTAGCAATGTTTAATAAAGCTTTTTACCAGTGATGGCTCTGCGGATCTCAGTGGCAGCAGCCTCTCTCATCTCTAATGAGGCTTGCTCGCTGTACCAGGCCGTGTGAGGGGTGCAGATCAGATTGGGCGCATCTTTCAGAGGACCCTGAGTGAAACTATGGTGGGGAAAAATTCAAAATTAGGCAGAAATAAGAGCATGCTCCTTAGCTGCTTTTAGAAAACATGAAGTACATGTTGGTGGTGTCCAAACAAATGCAGTGGCTTTTTTGAACTGGTTTTCACAATGCTTTAACCCTTTAAGACCTATGGGAGCGCTGTATGAAGGATAGGATAGATGAAGGATATTTCCCCAGCGTTTTATTGTAAACGTGACAAACCACGGCGTGACGTCATCTTCCCAGGACTTTTACCTTTTGGCTTGGACTCCCTCAAACATCCGATAACATCCCTGTTGCCATCTTTGAGGGGGCATCAGGCTCAAAAGAGCCACACAGGGCGACACCTTGACTCTAACATTTGTTATAGCACATTATTGGTAAACTATACATAATGTTTTGCTTGATTTAAATGACTTTAAAGCGCATCAGCCCCATTAGCATTGTCTGCAATGGGAGAATGGAGCGCCAGAACACTGAAATGCAGCGCGTCGTCAGACTTAACAAGCGGGAAGAATTACTAACATTTTCATTGTTATTTGATGCCAGGGACCTTATGTTCCAATTATATGCACAAACAAAACTTCACATTAGTTTTCACAATCAGATGTAATAACAGCTTAATAACAGTGCTTAATTTGTCCATGAGGAGAACCTGGAGCACCATAAAGAAGCTGTTCCAGCAGTGTCAAAGGTAGAGAAAATATCCTTGGTCGGGACATTTATAACCACTTTGCACAATGTCTTCATCTCAACCAGTTTTTGCAACATGGTTTTTGTAAATTTTTCAGAACTTTCAGGGTTTAATGCTTTAATCTGGTACATTTTAAGGGTTTAAAACTATTTTCTGCTTAAATTGCTTAGTTGTGTCAATTTAAGGATAAAACGGGTCCTAGAGTATCACGTGAATTTTCAGGTTAAATGCATTTATTTTTGGTATTTTGGCTTAAAAATTGTTGATCCTAGAGGAAATTTGGCAAATGTTTAGGAAAAGAGAAAGAAATATTCAAGTTTCTGACAGAAGCCGGGCTTAATATTGTTTGTGTTAACTCCTCAAAATCTATACACGGTTTTTAATCACCACAAATCTCTAGTGAGTCTGAAGCCAAGTTTACCAAATTCAAAAGAAACACAGTTTATTTACAGATTTTGATTGACAGGGAAGGTCTGGGATCTAATCAAATAGGTCCCAATCCCAAGTTCCACAACAAGAATCTTGTGATTCATGTCTGGCTTACACTCATTTATCTCTTTTTGTCTCTCATTATTTACATTAAATGACACAAGTTAATAATTTTGGCTTTAATGTTTAATCAACATTCGGGAAGATCCAATATCCCATACAGCCGTGCACTCAGACGGGTTCTGGTTTTCTAACAGACTGAAGGAAAGGGCATTTCCTCAAATTCTCATTTGCACTATAGCACTAATGAGTCAGAGAAGGATACGATTCAGAAAATCAAGAGACTGTTTCACACTTTACCTTTGATTGACTCAAATCAGCTTAAATTATAGCTTTGATCACTTTAAACAAGGTCTTTTTCCAATAATTCTGCACATGTAAATAAATTGTTTCTAAATATTGAAAAGAATAATTTATCTATTAACAGTAACATCATTTATTCAATAAACAAACAAGCTCCATAGCAGTCTTTAACTCCAGAGCATATTTTACCAATATGTTATATTCTCGATAGTATATTTTCTGAAACAAGTCCGCCAGAGCATATTTTACATTTCAACCTGCTGTGGTGCCATTTTTTTTGGAATATTTTAATTTGCCATACATCAATACAACCCTTATATCCTAGATTAGGGGTGGGCGATATCTCGATATTTAAAATATATCGAGATATTTTTTAAACTCGATATGAATTCTGGCATATCGTATATATCGATATAATGTCTATTTTTAATTTTCGCCACTTTGCTTGTTTGCCTTCTCTGTGCTGTGCTCGTCCGCGCCTCCTTGCTTTTGTTCCCCCTCTCCTTGCCTGTCGTCTCAATCAACATGGCGGCGCCCGCAACCAGCCCGTAGGTTACAGAACTTGTTGCAAAAAAAAAAAACAGCTGGCTCCATTATATGGAAATACTTTGGTTTTAAGTCGTCAGACGAACAACAGACAGATGTCTACTGCCGTGAATGCCGTGAAAGTTGCTGCCAACCAAAGCTCAACTAATCTCCACAATTCTATAACGCGGAGTGTAGAATATGAAAGACAGAGCGTGTGACGCTTGTGCCGGATAGCCAGTGAAAAAAAGGAGCCTCAAGACGAACACGTCATCCCAAACTCAAACCTTTATAGTTAGCTTCAGCGGCACAAGAAAATTACATCACAAAAACAAAAGCAAACAAGATATATTAGGGTAGCGATTTCAGGAGAAGGGCAGCGCACACACTTCCTGTGGCAGTCGTGGCCTAGTGGATAGGGTGGTTGACTGGAGATCAAAAGGTCGCTGGTTCGATCCCCAGCTCCACTAGGAGTAGAAGATGGGATGAGTGTTGAAACTCTCTCCCTTCTGAGACAACCATGACTGTGGTGACCTTGAGCAAGTCACCAGTTACCCACAGCTCCCCGGGCGCCGCAGCCATGGCTGCCCACTGCTCCCGGTGTGTGTTCACGGTGTGTTTATTCACTGCTGTGTGTGTGCACTTGGATGGGTTAAATGCAGTGCACAAATTCCTTGTATGGGTCTCTCCATACTTGGTCGTAACGTCACTTTCACACTTTTCACTTCTCTCTACCTCTCCTCGCGCACGCGCACACACCTGCAGCGCACACACTGGGGCGCAGCTCTTAAAGGGCAACAAACAAAGATAATATGGTAGAGTCTGTGGCATTTCACATACAGTCGTTGAACAACGTTGCTTTAAACGTATGCTAAAAACACTTGATCCCAGTCAGATACAGTTTACCTAGTCGGCATTACTTTTCGAGACAGGAACTCCCGCGACTGTACACTACAGAGAGAGCGCGGCTTGCTGCTGAATTGGAAAAGGTTACTTACAACAGAGGTCCTGCAAAGATGAGCTTGAGTTGAGTTGTTTTATTTTTGAATGAAAAGAAGGCAATGTGTATTATTTTACAGTTAAATTATTATTTATGTTATCAGGGATTTTGTTTATATCCTAAATGTTACAGGAGCACTTTGTCCCTATGCACTGCCTGTTTTTTTGTTGTTTTATTTTTGAATGAAAAGGCAATATGTATACAAGGATTTCTGAAAGAAAATTTGCAGAAGCACCTCTGAGCTTCAATAAAAAACGACTTTGACATTTGTATTAATTTTTTTTGCAGTAGGTTTTTTTTGGGGGGTAGGGGGGTGGTGGTGGTGGTTATAAATCCTGTAAAGATATCGAAATATATATCGTATATCGAGATATAGCAAAATACATCGAGATATATTTTTTGCTTCATATCGCCCAGCCCTATGCTAGATTTTATAATATTTATGAAGTTAGTTCAATATTAACTGAAGAAAGTGTCAAAACTACAAAAAAAAAAATGAAAACTTTTTTTTTCTCCACTTATTTTTTTTTTTCTAGAAACAGACACGTCATAGCTTTATCCCTCAAAATTGTAAATTTTAAAAAGTTGCAAAATGCTTTTGAACCACAGTAAATTTGTTCTGAGTGAATTCATTTACACTCAAATTTATAAAGTAAGACCAAAAACTAAACATTTTACAGAAAACATTCCATGAACATCACAACAAACTATTTACAACTGTGCAAGCAAATTACAAAAAAACCTGTAATTAATATACATTGCAATAAATAATACAAATTAAACTGTTACTGTGGTTAAACATAACATGCAAAATCAGCCATAAAACTAGCTATTACAGAGCAACAGCATTGTACTGCACTGAAGAGCTGTGATTGGTCCAAAATAACACAGAGGCACTTCACACGCCTCACACATGAAGGGAGCTCACTTTCCACACTTTCTTCGCCCCTGTGTGGCTTTTTGGGCCTGATGCCTCTCACAAAGGGATGTTATGAGATGTTTAGATACAGATTGATCAAGTCTAAGGCAAAAGTTTTCGCCCCGGTTAAAGTCCCGGGAAGATGACTTCACGTCATGGTTTGCTGGTAATATTGCGGGAATTTATCACTTTTACAATGTGATGAGGAATTATTGCTCTATGTTATGTGGTTCCAGTTTAACAGGCATTTAAAAATGGATATGCAAATGGAATCGCTGGCGCTCCCGTATGTCTTAAAGGGTTAAACTGGGCAACAAAAGGTTCCTTTAACTTAACTTAAAGTTTGTGACGTACACCTCTTTGCATATTAAAGAACAAAGATCAATTTCTATTCTTGATTGAATATATTTTAAAAACGACTTTCATAGACGTAATCATAGACATGTGTAATTGAGAGGGACTCAATGCTCTGTAAATGTATTTATTCAGCATTTCCATCATTAATGTTGAAACTAGTTACATTTCATTCACAATTAAAGCAAGCTCTTTGCGTTAAAACTACAGGCGAACAGAAATGATAAATAACAACTGAATCCACAAACAAGATAAATAATAATGTTAGCATAGAGCAACAGAAAAATAACATAAAAAATGTTAATAAAAAAATGAATTGTCAAGCTTTGCTTCTCAAAGTACATCTCATCCCTATTTTATCCCTATTTGTGTTGGCATATGTTTAATATGTTCTATTTTATCACTGTTATGTTCACGATAAAAAAGAAACACTCAATTCCATTTGGAACAAAGTTTGCGTGGCAATATTGTGTGTTTGGAGCTTACTCCAAACCATCCATCCTATCATTTTCAGACCGGAACCTTTCATGTGTTTTTGGGATTAGGCACTGCCCAATTGAGTCATGAATCCTTCTTTCTTCTGTAAAGTCTCTAATTCTGTAAATTTAAATGCACAGATAGTGGGCTTTACAGAAGACACAATAATCCTCATGGAAAAAAAGAGCAGTATAATCCTATGTTTGGTTCTTTTTCACCTGTTGCCTGTTTTTTTGCTCAAAGATTTTCAAGCTTTTTTACAAAACGATTATTGTTTTGTATCAGTAAGCACTACACCTTCTACAAGAGTGAAATGTCATTTGTTTCTTTAAATAGTATTGAGGTCATGATCTTAGCAATGTTTGTGTGTCATTGGTATTGGCTTTAAGAGCTGAAAGTTATCAGTTATCGTTATCGGTTTTACAAAATTATGAATCCCTAACCGCAGCCATTCCTCCCTCTTCAATGTGAGACACAGTTGTGATTTTGGACGTCCTATTTACATTTTTTTACATTTCTGACCGACAGACAAACATGGAGGTTTACAGGAGCATTTCTTTAGTTATTTACCTGAATGGCTCTGACTCATGGACGTCGAGGGCAGCACCGCGTATCCTACCCTCTTTAAGAGCTTGAGCCAGGGCCTTTTCATCCACTAGACCCCCTCGTGCAGTGTTCACCAGGAATGCTCCCTGACGCATCTGTCAATGTACAACACACCACCTTGAGCCACATTCAAAACCATTCAATTTATACACAACACATACAAATTATACATTATTTCATTTGTAACCAATTTATTTATTTAGTATGCAGAAATACTGATCGTATTAATTCGGTAACTGTCTTAAAGCAGAAGTTTAAACAGGTCATCTAAATGTGTCCTCAGGTTAATTTACAGGTTTACAACCACAATTAAATATTTCATGTTTTTCACGAGTACGAGATACACCCTTTGACAGTTGATGCCCTACGCAAACTGTGTACTTTGTGTGCGTGGAGTAAAGCTGCTTGGAGTGCATTACGATTTTTAGGAGATTTCAGCATTCACAGAGAGTTAAAAATTTCAAAAATGCATTTGAAGATGCTAAAACATCTGGAGGTGTATTGCAAGGCTTTGCTCTCTATCGACTGTTTCCTGCTGTTATTTACCTGACCGCAACAGCACTGAGGCATTTCAATGCTTTATAAGACCTTATTTCATCATCTCTGAAGTAATATAGATATATTTATGAGCGAGTGTGTGAGAGTGATTGAGAGAGTCTGAGTGATTCGGACAGAGATTGAGAAAGTCTGAGTGGGTCTGACTGAGAGTGAGAGAGTCTGACAGAGTAAGGATCAGTGAGTGAGTCTGAGTGAGAGATTCTGAGTGAGTGAGTGAGAGTAAGAATCACTGAGTGAGTCTGACTGAGAGTAATAATCAGTGAGTGAGTCTGAGAGATTCTGAGTGAGAGAGTGAGTCTGACTGAGAGTAATAATCAGTGAGTGTGTCTGAGAGATTCTGAGTGAGTGAGTGAGTCTGACTGAGAGTAATAATCAGTGAGTGAGTCTGAGAGATTCTGAGTGAGTCTGACTGAGAATAAGAATCAGTGAGTGAGTCTCAGTAAGAGATTCTGAGTGAGTGAGTGAGTCTGAATGAGAGTAAGAATCAGTGAGTGAGTCTGAGTAAGATTCTGAGTGAGTGAGTCTGACGTAGAGTAAGAATCAATGAGTGAGTCTGAGTGAGTGAGTCTGACAGAGTAAGAATCAGTGAGTGAGTCTGACAGAGAGTGAGAATCAATGAGTGCGTCTGAGTGAGTGAGTCTGACAGAGTAAGAATCAGTGAGTGAGTCTGACAGAGAGTGAGAATCAATGAGTGTGTCTGAGTGAGTGAGTCTGACTGAGAGTAAGAATCAGTAAGTGAGTCTGACAGAGAGTGAGAATCAGAGAGTGAGAATCAGTGAGTGAGTCTGAGTGAGAGAGTCTGAGTGAGAGAGTCTGAGTGAGAGAGTCTGAGTGAGAGAGTCTGAGTGAGTGAGTGTTCACCTGTTTGATAGTGAAGTCATTGATGAGGTGGTGGTTATGTTCATTCAGGTTGCAGTGTAGAGACACACAATCGCTCTGGTACAGCAGGTCCTGTAAGGTGTATACTCTCTGCACGCCCAACGATCGCTCCAGTCCATCCTGGAGATATGGGTCATAGAAGATCACACTGAAGCCAAATGCTTTCGCCCGCACTGCCACCGCCTGCCCCGATCGACCTGTGAAGAGAGGGATTTGTCAATTGTTTCAAATATAACAAAAAAATACTGCTTAAGTGTGCTTTTCATGCTTTTGCAGGTGAGAGGACAAGTGTAGATTGGGACAATTTAAGTTCAATCAGTGCACAATTTAATAAATAATAACTACACTACTATACGTTTTAAAGAAGCACTATTTAGTGTTGCCTTGGGGTGGCTGTATTATAAGCAATTATAATATTATTAGCAAATAACACTTTTAAAGGTTTTTACGTAACAGCACCTCCATTAACAGTAATACAAAAGTATATTTGTGAGAGCATGTCTCACCAAAGCCGATGAGGCCGAGAGTTTCTCCGCGGATGCGAGCTGCTCCAGATGCCACCTCTCTAATCTGTTCCACGCTCTGTACCCGTGTGCCCTCGCGCATGGCCTGGTAGAGCCATGTATTCCTGCGGTAAAGATTCAGGATGTGACACAGCGTTGAGTCTGCTGTTTCCTCCACCGCTGCTGAAGGGATGTTGCACACCGCAATCCCTGCCACAGACACAAGTAGAAAAGTAAAGCTCATCATTTACTCAGCTGCACCAAACTAATGCACAGAAGGAATTAGAACCAATAGGTTACAATGAAGGCGGAAGAACAAAAGAGTAACTAAAGTTTAAAATATTGCATTTCATAGTTGAAAGACAAGAATGGACAGATTTCTGAACGTTGAAGGCTAATACACAGACCTGAATTTTGTCCGACGATGCAACTTGATCTAAAACCATGGACGCCAACTGGATATCACACATCAAACTGAATGAGTAGTACCAACGAAAAAAGTGCCATATTGGATCTGTTTTTCTCAACGAGAACAGCCAATGAAAGCTGGCTCTTTTGATGACGTAAAAGAGTTACTTGATGGTACACTACAAATCCTCTTCTCCATATTTTTGTCTATCAGCTCCCTGTGATCAGTCACCAACATAATTAAATGCTCGAAATTAGGGCTGTGTAATATGGACCTAATAATCTTTTGGGATTTTTTAGCGAATATTGCAATTGTGATTTTATTTGCGATTTTGGCAACTGTTTTTGCTTTTTTAAACAAGCTACATACATAAATCCATTATAAATGTATTCAGTGACTAAGAACTGCATAACAAAACATTTCATGATTAAAATCACAAAACGAGTCAAAATTGTCTTAACCTCTTAAGCCCTGAGGCCTATTTTCCGAAAATCCTATACTTTTACTTTTTAAGGCATTTCTCAGCTTTTACAAGGCCTAAACTGCAAATCTTGGTATCAAAATGAAGATAGGTTCTTGGGGAGTGGTGTGGATGAGTTAATTTGACAGTCAAGAACACTGGGTAAGAGTAATTGATGTTGGAATGGCCAAAAAATGAACTCCACCTAAAAAAAAAACACATGTTTCCTCCAATATCTCCTTATTTTACTTATAACGAAGCAAATAAACACAATCTATTGTAACCACTACATGTCAAGAACATCTGTAGCAAGTTTGGTGTTCATACTACAAGAAACTAATATTCTGTAAAGGTTTGATTGAACAAAGTTCAGGCGTAATCCATGTTGGCACAGTTTGGCACAATTTGGCACAATAATTGAAATATGGAAAAAATCATGTCCAAAGCTTCAGCTACGTTCATAGTCTTCTTTTCTTGCTTACGGGACATGATTTCAGCAAAAAAAACTCCTAAAGAAACGCTGTAAAGGGGGGGTAGAAGCTCATTTACGCCATCTTGCTGCGCTTTTGGGAACGTTTCACTCACAAACGCTTTGACGTCGAGCTTCTGCGTCTCCCTACCCCCCCGACCATCTGTCCAATCCAGAAGATCTATATATCGACGGAAAGCTCTGATTCTATGGAAACCAATCAGCTCAACCATTTTGAGACTGGCGGGATCGCCGACGAATCACACGACGCGCAGCGTGGAGAGACGTGCTCTTACGCGCGGGGAGTCATTCCATATTTGGTGACGTAAGAGGAGCACTGGAGCAACAGAAAAAACACAAAATGGACTTTTCGCGAAGCTATCGACCGGACATAACAACAAGCGGACTTTTATCGCTATGGAAATAACTTTTTGTTGAAAAAACGGCAAAGGTAAGACAAGATTTACATGCTTACTTGGTTTTCGCTGGCGTTTTTTCGGGGAACTTTCGCTCCCTGCTCTAAAATACTTCATGCAATGTAAATGAGTTGCATATCGCTGGATTCAGCTGGTTGTTAGCTTTCATTTAATGTAATGGTTTTGGCGTTTCCGTTTATATTGTGGATACATATCGCACATAAACAAAAACGTGGTC
>SRMA01025719.1:21151-74383 GCA_007224835.1 Danionella cerebrum
GGTGTCAAACTCATTTTCACTGAGGGCCACATTAGCATAATGTAAATTATAAATGTAAAACAATGTAATCGAATGTAATGTTAAATAAACGTAACTTCTCCTTAATGTTAAATAACTCATTATTTATAACTTATTCAAGTGACAATTCAGTTGCATAGAAACAATTGTATGCTTGTTGTTCTAATATAAATCCTTTTGATTTTTGTCAGCTTATGAAAACCCACATAACTCCGTTAATGAAGGATCAAACTGTCCAAGTGAATAAAGAAAAATAGCATTTTTGTAATTTGTTTAGCGAAAAAAAACCCTCACAGACTGAAGACGATTGATCATCATATTTTATCATCAGGCTGAAGAAACAGATCACAGATAAACTATTAGCTGTGCCCATTTCACATCTTGAAGTTTATTATAGCATGAGAAATCGGAGGTGTAGCGTGAGAGATAACTCTTACGTATTGTGAGTCTTACGTTCAATGTGTGAGAGTTGGCAGCTCTGCAGTTTCACTCGTGAGTATGGATGCGGAAACACCATTGCAGCTACCGTAGGCCAAAGGCATTGGGGGAAATGTAGTTTTTTTTAGACACTCAAAACTTTTGAGCTTTTTGGGCCACATTAGATTACATGGCAGGCCACATCTGGCCCATGGGCCTGGAGTTTGACACATGTGCTTTAGGGGGATTGATTTCTGCAACCTTCAGGCTGCTGTTGCAGTTGCTCTGTCCCCCATTGAGCCATGAGCAATTCAGCATCTTGTCAAGGAGGGGTCCAAAGAGTTTCCATCAAAAGATGCAAGTTAAATGTATTTGCAAAAAAAGAATATAGCACAAAAATATTGGGGAATAAAGCACCGTTTCAATCCAATTAGTCAAAAATAACAAAATTGTCACTTCCTGATTAACTGACAGCAAATATCAAAAGACAAATGGAAGTTGCTGTTTTAAGAGGAAGCCTTTTATTGTATATAATAACTTTTGTTTTAGAACACGTAGAGGAAACGCAATATACATAGTCTTGTCATCTTGTTTTTGGAGACAGGAGCCTTTCAAGACAGTTCGGGAGGTGACCTTTAGGGATGCCATAACATCCGATTTTATACCGAACTGAACAGAATGCCGTCCTCGGTTCAATTGCTTGGGAATCATGGTTTTCCTGTTCTTCATTTGAATAACACTATCGTGTATTTCAAAACACCTGGCGAACATCTTGTTATCAATTAAATCAAACCATGTGACTTTAACTGTGATTTCTGTAAATCTCTAGACATCAAATGTTTATCATAAGAGCAGAAGTCGAGTTCAGGAGCTGCTTCACTCACCCATCTCTCCTGCAGCTTTGATGTCGATGTTATCATAGCCACTTCCAATCCGGATGATGATTCGAAGGGCTTTGAATTTCTCCAGATCTTCTCTGGTCAGAGTGATGGTGTGATACATCATGGCACCGACTGCTTCATTCAACACCTGCCCGACAAACCAAGTTACATCAGATTCAACGGCAGTAAACACCAACACCATGGAGCAACAGTTCTTCCACAGACAATTATGATCACCATCACATACGGCTAAAACACAAACCAGAATGAAAGACTGTTATTTCAAAACAGTTTCAGGTCATTTCATTGTTTGTACAACTTATAAACAACTTATAAAGATGTTCAGTTTTATTCTTGAAGCATGTGAATTTCAAGTTGCATATTGTTCTCATAGTGGATCACCATTTATATTAGAAAGTGTAAAATAACAGTTTAACAAATTAACTCCATAATCTCCGGAGATGAAAGTTTTGGAGCATGCTAACATGGAGTGCTGAAACAGACTTGTGCTAAATGCTAACAGCTTGTTTTTTAGTTACATACACATCAATAAAAGGAAAAAGATTGAGCTAGGTTGCTAGCTAACTTTTAGCTTTTTTTTAAGTTTTTTTTTTTTTAGTTTATATCAGGAGGACCAACTGATACAACAGATTTAGTGACCATTTAGTGGCTAGAATGAATACGCACACGGAATAGAAACAACAGAAGACAGAACGCTTCTTTTATGATATCATTTATGTGCTGGGATGAATGCTGCTTCACAAACAAACACATGCCAACCCGTAATGCCACACGCAAGTGAGTACAGTGGTTTTTAGTTCAGACCATAGTTCAATCATTCTCAACACAAACGAGAATGACCTCTAGTAGGTCTCAGACGACTTTTTTTTTGTTAAATATTAAGAAACTAAATACAAAAATCTCAATTGTGAAGCCTTTTATTTTTGTGAGCTTAAAAACCACAACAACACTCAAGAAAAGTTTACCCAGTAGTGCTGTTACCTATATGCAGAATACGCAGTCTGTGTAGAGCACCAAATGACAGAAGGGGATAGCATCCTATTCGCTCTCAATAAAAAAAAGTTATGTACCAATAATAAATGAATTTTGTTAAATGCATATATCCACACCCATATTATATTTTATAATTTATAAAGTTTTATAAATAGAGCTTCTCATTGACTTTTACTGGTCCATCTTAAATAGATGCAACACTTCCGACATAATCTTAGTTCTGCATGATGTCTGTTTTGTGCTAGGTTTATTGTTTGATATTCATGCATTTGGAGTGGTTTCTTATTCACGGCAGATTTACCATATCATTTTCAAGCTTCTAATATGCTCTTTCTCTGATCACATTTAGTAAAATAGTTGCAATGTAAACATTGATTTATATTACACATGTTTTTGTACTCAGTCTGTTCATATCTGTTTATAAATGTGAAATAAATGGCTTTGATTATCCAATCTTTTAACCCAAGGATGTTTAGATTACCTGTTAATTGTGCTTTGAGTTCCATTCCTAGTGTTTGGAACATTTCGAGGTTCTATGCTACAGCCAGTTTTTTTAGTACAAAAACGTGTGAAACATGGATTTTGCCAAAATCAACCCAATTTTATTTGTCAACCCAATTGCCCCTACTGTTAGCATTTTTTGAGTTGACTGTCATAATGCTTTATAATTGGCTGCAGTCATATATTTGACTTCTGCATTTCTAAGTTATTTCATCCTGAACTTGGATATTTTGGGGGCGCGGAACACATTAAGTGTTTCAAACATTTTGAGGTTCCATTTCTCATTTTCTCTTAGGGATGTGTTCAAAAACTCTCCACATCATTTTAGTAAGTATTATTGACTGTCAGAATCCAAAATATAAGAATATCTTACAAAAGCATTTTTGGGTTTTCCATACTGAACTTTACTTTTTTTGGAGAAAAAAAATTAATTTAGTGAAATTGTGTGTTGGGCACATTTTGATGGCACACCATCCAGCAGCAGCCCTGAGACCACCTTTGTACTAAGTTCTATTAAGAAATAAGTTGTTATGGAATACTCAACTATGATTGGCTGATATGTCCTTTAGATTAGCAATGGAACTCTACTTTGACTTCCATATTTAAGATCTTCAAATGAACAACTCAAAAAACCTACTATAGATTTGACAAACATTGAGAAAGTCTCTAAAACAGAGTAAGTATTTCACCTTCTCGTGGATCTCCTGTGTTGACTGAGCATCACAGAAAGCTACGGTTGCAAGATCCTTCAAAATGGGCATCTCAACAGTACAGTCTCTGCCATCCAACAGAGCCACCAAAGGCCTCGGTTGCAGAGGGCCATTCATGATCTGAGGCCGAATACCTACAGAGAGAGGAGAGGGAGAGAGAAAGAGAGAGAGACGTTAGTCTTCCATTCGACTCCTGCAGCCAGTCTTGTTGTCATGGAGATTCCAGGAATTGGGCAGAGATATGAATACATTTCATTTAATAGCCTTTGGTAAGGAGGGGCATCTTGCTCTCTCCATTCTCTCTCTTAACTCTCCAGTATCTATTTAACAAGGACTTCTGAAGGGAATTATTTACCAGGGCATTATCAAATCATGATTGTGTTTGAGCTGTGCATGTGTGCGTCTCGGAGGGTGGGGGGCTGGCAGGTTTTTACATGAGCAGTGGACACTTCAAACAGAAACACTGATGACACGGATGAGAAGAGGCAGCATCAGAGTGAGCGAGAGAGGACTGCATACGCACACCATCAGACATGCAACATGTGAACACAAGTGAATCCATACAAAGCACGTGTAGGTTCATGCAGACACATTAATAAGAAGCAAATAAAAACCTTAACTTGAATCCGCACAAAGATGCACACGCTAATAATCGCTTGGGCATGCACACCTGCACAGTGACCGTTTCTCAGTAAGAACATTACACTGGTTCTCCAGAAGGTGAGTGAGCTTTGCCATGCATGGAATAATTGAAAAAAATCTACTTTTCAACCCTACTTTAGAGCATGGAGATGCCTAGGCCTTGAGAATTTGTGTTTTTGAAGCTCAGATTAATAGTTCAGAGAGAAACGAGGCCCGATAGAATGTTATTAAGTGAAAGGTGCTCTACAATGATCAAAGTCAATCCAGGTGATTTTTTTGTCACTAATAGACTCTAAACCGTTCAAAGGTCAAATTTTGGAAAGGACAGTTTGAGTGGAGATGTACAGAAGCATCATACTCTACAGTCAGTTTTTTTTTATTACGTGTGAAGCATTGATTTTGCTAAAACCAACCCAATTGCACTTTCCGTTAGTAGCATTTTCTCTCAGCAGGTTTTGAGCTGACTGGCCGCAGTCCAGTCCTTTCTTTTCACAAGAAACAGTTAGTACAGAATGCAGCTGCTATAGTTTGGATAAAACATTTAATTATCTTGCAATCTCAAGGTAACATTTCCAACTTGTAAAAGCTAAAACCTTTAACAATTAAAATGATAAAATTCTATTAATAATTGTCATGGGAAGACAAACAGTCTGGTTACTATGGAGAGGTAAGTGGCAGAACAAAATGTATGTCATGTCACTGACTGAAATGAATCAATCCCAGTGTGAAAGATTTTCCAAAAAGTTGGCTAAATTGGTTGCTATGGTAAACAGCCTGGTTGCTATGGAGGGGAAAGTGACATAATATAATGTCACTATAAGTTATATAAACCAACCCCTATGTCTCTGTCATTTACCAAAGATGAGATATAGTTCAGAAAAATTGGTTGCTAGGGTTAACAGTTTGGTTGCTAGGGAGTTTTCAGTGAAGTCATAAAAATGTTAAGTTTTTACAATGACTAACAATCAAATACACATTTCTCTATGACTTTACACTGTTCCCCAAAAAAAACAAAAAAAAACAATAGTCTGTGGTAAATGAGTCAATGGTAAATCTTTAACTCCTTCTACAGCCGAGGGTTAGAACACTTTTGCACGGCGGTTGGAATGTTCTTACACAGGCTGATGACCTCCATGCATGTGGTGAGGTTTCTAGGAGAATCTCTGTTTGAGTTACAGTTTTACAAAATTTGACCCCATGTGAAGTCAATGGAAAATTCCAAAGCATTCTCAGTGATTTCCCAGCATTCCCTGACAGTAGGACCCGTCAGAAAATGTATAGTATTCCTAGCATGACCAGTTTGAATGCCTTGGTAAAGTTAGCTCGAACCGTCTAGGAGGAGTTTTTTTGACGAAGCAAAAGACGAATAACAATATGTTGGTTTTTCTGTCTGGTGAGGCTGAATGATACTTCTGTCTTGAAGCGACACACGGTCTCAGGATAGATGCAGACCTCTATGCTGTAGCCTGATGTGTACCTCTGGTTGATTATAACTGCCTGCACTGCAGAGAGTGCTCAGCTTGGTAATAAAGTATTATCTTTGTACCTTACATATCCAGGCTTCTCTACCACTAACACAACAAACTGAACGTAGAACTGTAAGTGGATCTGCGACTGTGGGTTTGAATGTTCTTCAGTTGAGTACAAAGTTTCAGGCTTTAAAGTTTAGCAAGAGCTGCATAGAGAGGAGTACAAAAAATACGCTATGCTATTAGCCTTTGGTTTCTGCCTGGTCACAGAAGTATAATCAGTCTTTAGGCACCTGCCATAGATTTCTAGCATTGCAAATACAGGAGCAATAAACAGGAATTGAAAACAAGAGAACTAGCCCAAGGAACAAGAAAAGATATGACCATATTAAACCAATTTTAACAGAAAACCAGTTTACTATATTTATTACATTTATTTAACTTCTTCAGCTAAAAAATAAAACACACTTCAAGCCGTGTTAATCCAATACATTAATTTGTTAAGCAATGCAGATTGAGATGGGGCAGCACAGTGGTATTAGCGTTAATGCCATGACTAGGAGATAGGTCTAGTTAAAAGTACAAATCCGCCAATAGATGAATTAACTTAACTAACAATAGTTAAGTTAAGGACTCTACACACCTCTCCGAATGATTTATATAAGAATCGAAAATGCATGAGTGCCAACAGGAGCTCACACATCTGACTGAACGAGTGATGCCAGCAAAAAAAAAAAAAAAACAGTGTGGCTCTGCCATATCGAATTGGTTTTTCGCCAGGAGAATGACCAATGATGCCGTGAGTAGGACATAATCCTACTCATCCCATATTTTTATAGCAGCTTCAGACAGGAAAAAGGAAAGAAGATGATGACAGGAAGAAATCAATGAACACAACAACCGTGAGTCTGAGTAAAGGCCTTCTTCTCTTGATCACAATGTAGGAAAACTGGTTTTCAACGACTGCAAATGCCATCTTCAGGCATGGACTGCATCAATATTTCCTCAATGGAGAGGAAGTGCATCCAGCTGAGAAGCTGTCTGAAGATTTGTGCAATCTCAATTTGGATCAGTGTGTTAAGGTCCTTTATTCCTATTGCTAAATGATAATAGATGTCAAAATCGGCCCACTATATAATAGTGAAAACTCTTTAGGGGTGGCTTCACTCCAGGATTAGGCGTGTGTTTATGAAGTTCGAGAAGTTCCAGTGGTGAATCAATTGGATTTAGGTGAAGTTCATCTACATTCAACTCTTTATGGACTTTACTTTGTGCACTGGTGCGAGTCATGTTGAAACAGGAAGAGGCTATCCCCAAACTGTTCCCACAAAGATGGGATTGTAGAAATGTCCAAGATCTACTGCTATGTTAAAGGAACTATGGTTCCAAGCCCAGCTCTTTGCAATGACGCAATGCAATAAAAATTAAAATGTGTCCAACACATTTAATATGAGCAAATAAAGAGGAGGGTTGGGGAGAAATGTACGGTGTTCTCGAAACAATAAAAACATGAAGGAAATGATCAGATTTTTCCATTGAGCTGCCTCAACATGAGCCCATTTACATGTTGAATATGAGGATCACACCATACAGTATGTGTGAGTTTCCCCATCTTTAGGTGCGCCGCTGGGATTTTAATAAAAGTGAGTGTGTCCATGTGTGTGTTTGTGTGACGGTGAGAGATGAGGTTGCTTGGTAACCACAAGCAGCAGTTGACGGTGAAGTGAGGCACTTGGCCGCCGGCTTGTTTTTCCGTCTTGTGTCTCACACTCTCACCTGAGACACAAACGCACAAACATCAGCAATGGAGAGTTGCCGAAACGCGACACACGTGTGTTTGCCACATCATGCATTTGCTGGTGAAGCAGTTAAAACACTGCGACCACGGAATGAGCATTCAGGACCTGAAGGAAACCAGGTGCATACACTAGTAACTAATGAGAGCGTATGTGTGCTGCGTCACTTTTTCTCCCCTCACGCTCTTCCTCTCTCTCACCCCTTCTGTTTTTTTAGCCAAACAGATAGACACCCATGCTTGAACACCGTGTGCACTGTAACTCTGTATCATGTGTGTCGGTGTCATCCGAAACTACTTTGAAGATGCCACAGACAGAAGCCAAACTTGAGCCTCTGACACCATTAACAACCACACCACTTTGTCTGATTTGGGAAACATGCATCTTGCCTGGAAAGTGCTGCCTCCACATTCCTCCCATGAAGAGCAGCCCAAAAAAAATGGAGGAGATTGTCCCTCGTCTCGCTTCCTGTAGCTATCTTCGTGCCCCTCGCTCCCCCCACACAAGGGCAAGTGCAGATTTCCTCCTGTCTCCGGTCACTCGCCTGCTGTTTTATCACTCGTTCTACTCTCTCGCTCTGGGTCTGTCCATCACGATGGTCTCACTCATCCCCCCATGTGTCTCATTCTCTCAAGCTCTCAAGGTGAAAGAAGAATTATGCTCAGAAATTCCCACACGAGCGCCAGTGCAAACCAGTTGTATCGTTTCGCTCCTCAGGCTCTCAATCACTCCCCCTTCTGTTGCTCTTTTTTTCTCCACCTCAACCCGTTCCCTTTTTTTTCCCTCTCTCGACCACACTCCCTCGCTCTCAAATTTATGATTTGGAGACCACAGTGGTTAGAGACTGCCAGCCTCTCCCTTCCACACACATCTCTCCTCCTTTCTTTCTTTCTTGCGCTTTCCTCCTCTCTTTTATTCACCCTCCCTCTGTGCTTGATAATTACACTCCCTTCTGTTGAAACGGTTTTATTTGGATTGTCACGTAATGCAGTCTCAGTGTTGACTGTTTTGGAGAAAACAATCAACTAATCAAGGAGGGAATTACAAACTAACAAACTAACAGATGAAAAATGATCAGAATCTATACAAATGAAAGGCTATTATACAAAAAGGCTATTTGTACAGAACAAATAAACAAAAAAGGGAAAACTTGAAATAGAACAAAATAAATTTGTAAGTAAACAAAACACACAATTTTAACAAAGCAAAAAGGAAACTGTAAACCAACAAGCAAAAAAAAAAAGATTGAAAGATCGAAAAGAAGGAATATCACTTAACAAACCACTAACAAATACTAATGGATAAAAGAAGAATTGGATAAAAATAGAAATGCTATAAACCAACAAGCAAATAAGAACAAACAACAGTAACAGATAAAAACAACGAACAAAAAAAAACTGAACGAATAAAGTGAAAAGGAAACTCTAAACCAACGAGCAAACAAAAAAGATCAAAAGAACAAATTAAAGAAATAACACAAATAGAAAAAAAGAAATGCAATAATCGTCGATACTCTGTGTACCTTTGCTATCATGAGTATGATACGAAAGCCTGAGTGAAACCATCAGAACAAACTAAAAGTGCTGAGGGCTTTGAATGGATTTCATTATATATATATATGTAATGTTTCTAGACAAGAAAATCAAAATGGCACAGGTCAAATACTAGATACAAACACAATACACAGTGACACTGACTCTCAATTGCTGTTTCGGAGTGATGCAAGCGTAAACCTGGAGAGGTGACCAAACAAGAGAAAAACAGTGTGCAACCTTCCCTCAAGCACTTACAGCAGATGTGTTTTCACTCTCTCCCGCAGCCAAAACACCCCCCCCCCATTAACCATTTCATTCGTTTCACATTCTCTTGCTCCCTCCTTTTGTTAGTTGTCTATGTGACGGGAGCCATCTGGACTTCCAGAGGCAGAGATTGAACCAGGGTCTGAGAGCATTACAACACACGCAGCTGTGTTTTGTTACACTACAGGCAGGGACGCTTTATGAGGTGATGGCGCTAAGTATAAGGAATCGGGTTATAGAAAACAGAACAGGAGGGAGGGAGGGAGGGAGGCGAAGTAAAATCAGTAACACACAATCAAAAGAAATATCTTCATGTGTACTTTCGTCAATGTTTGCACATGCTTCATTTAGCTAACACCCCCTTCAACTACCAGACTAGGCTCATAAGATACATGGCTAATATAAAAAACTAAATTAAATGGACTCACATACTAGTTGTCTAACTTGTTTGGGTTACTTTCTTCAAGAGAAAACAAAGAACACATAAAAAAATGAAAGATTAACCCTTAGAAGTCCTTTGAGCGGATTTTAAAACTTGTCAGAGACTGGCCCCGGTGATTGTGGTTAGAAAAATGGAGAGGGAAGACAGAGAACTTGGTGTTACAAACATAAACAGAGCGCACATGCAGGATGAAAGGTGGCATGCCAAGGAAAATGACACATAGAGGAGAACAGAGAAAAAGGAGAGACAGAGACCTGGGGAAACCACGGTATGACACTACTTTTTAATTTGCTATAGTAAATGATCTACAGTTACACAATAATTACACAACAAACCTGAAATTGTACAAAAAAATACAATTTACTGCAAAAATCTCAAATTTTGAGAACCAACAGTTTTTATGTTTTGAAACCAAAATCAAGTGTCGAGACGAAATAAAAACTAATGAATCCCCCAAAAAAGGGGTTAAAACAATGTGAAAATTGTATCAAAAGTGCAGGTGAACCTCTCCTAACACTTATACTCTGTTCCAAGCACTTTTTGTTTCATTGTGATTTATTGAAAAACACCAGCCATATCACAGGTATTGTACTTCCAGGGGTTATTTCACCACTCCTTTTCACCACTAGATGGCAATAATGGCACAAATCTTGGTCTGTAAAATGAATCTGAAAGATGATTGCAACCAAAATAACCACAGTTAATCACCTGAAAAAAGCTTTAGCATATCTGGAGTGAGAACTACAGCGACTTTCACTGATTAAAAACCCCTCACACTTTTTGTGTTTGCTGTACAGAAGAAGAAAACACTTCTGTGAGCCTTGACTCATCATGCAAGCTTTCAGAAAATCATAGAAAATTGTTTATTTTTATAATAATGTAAAGGTTTACAAAGTTATTTCAAATACTTTAGAAATTCACTAGTTTATTTAGATTATTATTTAGAAAAAAGTTTATTTTCTACAAATGGGTCACTTTGGCACCATTAACAGAAGAGGGCGCCCTGTCAAAGTGACAGCAAGAGCACAACGAAGACAACCAATGAGCCAAAGAAACAACCCCAGATGAAAACTAAAGATTTGAAGCTAACAGTTATTCATTCTAAGGGTTCACCTAAAATCCACAAGCACTATGAGGATTACTTTGTGATTGAAAAAAAAAAATGTTTGCATTATTATTTTTAGACACACCATGCTTGTCAATTCCCTTGACCTGACAAATCTCATCAAATTTATTCAGGAAACCAAAAAATTCCAAAAGGTTCACATACTTTGTCATTTTGTTTTCATATTTGAATGAAAACCCTGTATTATTTTCCTTCTTTTGCATAAAACAAATATTCTTTTGCGGTCAGGTTTAGTCACAAATAAATGCGAGGGTGCGTACACAGTAGATTTTGTGGGAGAGAAAATATCCTTCTACATATATCTCTCCAAATCACTCAATCAAAAGAAGGATGCAAGTTTTCTGAGCAGATGTGTGTCTGAATAAACACCTGCTCTTGCAGGTAGAGATATTCAGGGATCACACAAAGCATCAGAAGAATCTCCATCCGCGAGCATCAGAGATTTCTTTCAAGTCTTTATTTCCATCACTAAGCAATCTCTGTTTATTTCAACATCTGTGTCTGTGTTCATCCGCACATCTGCCTCTCCATCTACAGCAAACTCAATCTCCATGACCTTTTCATTTTCTCACAATGAATAATTCACCGCAACGTGTTCTCTGTCTCACATTGTCTCTCACTCACACAACAGACCGTCCACATGTTCACTCACTCTTTGAAGAGAAACCAATATCCCTTTTCTGGTGCATGCATCTTTTTACTAAAGCCTGCAGATTGACAAGAAATACACAACTCCATATGCACATATTTTACCGGCTACTTCCAAAACCTTCAGTAAACATCCCAAGAACACTAACATTTAATGATATGTACGAAAACATAGTTAAAACAAACGTATAGTTTGCCATTACACCTGGTCTTAAGCAAACCAAATAATCTCAAAGATTTCATTTCACTCTGAATTGTCAAACTAATAATTGTAATTGATTATGTACATAGTTCTTTTCACTTTCAGAAACAAAATATTAATCATATGGCTATATAAATACATGTACAGTAGGGGTGTAACGGTTCACGGTATGTATTGAACCGTTTCGGTACGGCCTGTTCGGTTCGGTACACTTGCGTACCGTTTCGGTATTCGGTATTTTTATAATAATTTTAATTTATTATTAGCGCGATATTAAGTGCAGCGGAACAATGTTCCTAGGCGAGTTTCCGCACGGACGCTATTAAGTGACGAGCGCGAGTAGGAAATGGAATCATATCAAAAGCGAAAGAGAAGCCAGAGCTTGAAGACCCTCCCACCTCACTACACAAAAAAATAAATAAATAAATAAATTATGTTTTATGACAAAAATCAAAAGCATTTAGACAAAATAGAAATTCACAAATCCTCCCAAAACCAGACAAGGTCAAAACAACATGCAGAGAACTCAAAGTGTCCTTCAAATGATTCCTCTTATTCCTTGAATTGAGTGGAAGCATAGCCTCTGATATCCCAAGATGCTTTGCACTTTTTTTTTCAACAGAATAAACACAAAATAGCGAGCAAATACATTTGAATTTGTATTTAAATGTAAGTAATTCAAGAAATTCCTTAAATGCTGGTAATTTTATTTTAAAAACATGATGTTATTAAAGCTATTACGTAGCCACCTGAATGTGATGTAATGTTTCCTAACTGTTGGTACATGTCATTTTGTTTGTAGGGGACAAGGAGCTTTGGACTCCTAAGAAACCAGAACCTGGATTGAGACACAGCTATAGGCTTCAGGGTTTGGTTACTTCTGTGTGCATGTCATTCTAACCAATTAAAAAGCAGAAGTACTATGATGTGTGTGACCAATGACGACTAAATCTACAGACTATTACAACAATATATCAGTTGTTCCTCTTAGTCCGGATCAAATTAAACAAACTAGAATTGTGAAAGAACCAGTAGTCTCCAGCTTGTCCTGGGTCTTCCCTGGGGTCTATTCCTGGTTGAACGTCCCTATGCAGGCGTTCATGGGATATCTGAAAAAGATCCGTGAGCCACCTCAGCTGGCTCCTCTAGATGTGAAGGAATTGTAGTTCTACTGTGAGAATAAAACATTTTAAGAACAGAAAATTTAATATATTGTGAGCCGACATGTGATCAGCGAGAGCAGGAAGTCACACTGTGGGCGTGGAAGTGAACACTTCCCTCCGCTGGGAGCAGCAATGGAGATAGCAGGAGCAACTAGCAGCAGAGGAGGTTTCTACCGACCGGGTCTATAGAGTTGCTGCTGGACCAGTTGAGTCACTGGTTTCAGATGGCCGCCCGCTTCCCGTGAGAAGGCTTCTGGAGCGCTCTGGCCGTCCATAGCCCTGAAGAGACGGGACCTCAAAGCTCGAAGCCCGGAGATTACCAAGGAGACTAGCCACAGGAGATAGTATATCTCTGGCATTGTATATCTCGGGTCACTGCACTAATCAGGGTGAAGGCACCCCGGAGCTCAACCCAGCATCTTTCTCGGGAGCTCGTGCTCAGCTGGTTTGCTCAGAGTGTCAGTGTGTCTACACTATATATTATGAGGCTTTGTGGGTTTACTGAAGAAATTAATATTCGTAATCCAAGTGCATATTAGGGATGCAATGCGCAAGAGCGTGTTGAACCAAGGATGGTGTACCATACGGTTCGGTATAAAACCGAGTATTGTGGCATACCTAGTATTTATAATTGTGCAATGTAGCAAAACAAATGTAACATGGCGTTAAAAAAAGAACACAACATAACATTAACTGAATTGACGTTAAAATAAACACAACAAAAACATCGAACTGAGGCCTGCATGCTTAGAAAGCTTTGTAACTCAACAGGGTTCCCAAGCTGACATTTAAATCTGCATATCTGGCAACAACAGTCTCCAGTACATTACAAAGGTCCAAACCGAGCAAGATAAATGCTAAGACTTGCACCGTAGTTCACATTTACACGTACAAGCGCTCATTTAGCAGATGCTGTTACATCGAACATGATTTACAAATGAGAACAGCTCTGGTATAAGTAATGCATGAGTTCTTTAACATTTTATGAAGATGGAAATATCAGACGTGCATATGTTTACAGCTCTGATCTTTACATTCATATTAAAACACATGTTTGATTATTTCAGGCTAATAATGCATGTGACATAAATGTGTGGGGCTAGTGCGGCCAGGGATTACTGTACATGCATTCATTCATTCCTTTCTCCTGGATTACGTTCTGATGGAAAGCATGACACCCTCCCCCTCACCCCCCATCGGACCAGCCCTGCACAGATGGCTCGTTGGATTTTACCTCTCTAATCTCCTCTCTTCTCTTTCATTCCCTCTCTCAGTCTTTCCTTTACTGAAAGCAATTCACAAGCTTTTTGCCCTCCTCTGTATTTATAAATCACAAAATATTTCAAATTCCAACATATTGATGCAAAATAGATGCTTGCAAGGTTCCTTCTTTAATAAATCATGTTTATTCACCAAGCAAAGACATATTGGGCTAAAAAAGCAAACACACAAAGGGGGCAGCTGAAGTTCAAAGATTTGTGTATTGCTTTTAATTTAAATATAAAAATGAATTTATAGAATTAAATATGTAAGGAAACTTCCCATAATTCCAAAGTGTTCATTTTTTTTTTACCCCAAAAAAGGGAATAAGAGGGTTGGAAAATAAATGAATGAACTATCAATTTGTAGACACTTTCAAGGAGTTTATTACCATCACCAATGACTTTACAGACTTTTTATTTTACTCTCATATTACATTTTTGGTACGTTTCTAGTTTATTTCTGTTAAAAGCAGAATATGTTAATATTTGCACGCTTACATTTTCTAAAGAATAAATATCTAATGTAAGACTTTTAAGACCATTAAGAATCTAATTTAAGACCCATATTATACTTATGTTTATCTAACAAACTGCCATAAATGAACTATACAATCTGTAAAATATAAATCACTGTAAGAAATATTGCATACAAGCAATTTAAAATAGAATTTATGCAGCTTAAAAATTGTGAACAGATGAAAAAAAATAGTGGTAACGCCTCTTTCAAATTAGAGGTGTGAATGCGTCTTTACCCGGAGTTAAAAGTGGTGTCTAGAATGCTGATAACTCAGGGTTAGGTGCAGTGTGAAAAGCACTATTATATACTCAAAATATTACAGCTATTTACCCAACATATTCCAAAAATTATGAAACTTGGCCTGTCAAATATTATTGCAACACCTGTTACGTAACAATCTTAACTACTGGAAAAAGTTCACGTTCATGGTATATGATGTCCAAAAATCCTAATGTGTTATGAGAGTACGAACCTACATTCAAGCAGACATGTATGCATGTAATATGCGGCTGCATAATATAGCAGACACTATGTTGTTAAGATAATGTAAGCACACTGAAATGTGACTGGCGTTAAATTGAACCAAAGTCGTTCTACTCTGAAAGATGAGTCAAGATGTTTCCCCTACAGAGACGACAATGAACCACTGATTACTGAGACAGAGTGTGATGCTAATGCAATGATTCATCATCACACGACCTCACATGCTCTAGTTTTCCTTTAGGAAATCCAAATCTAGTTCAGCAGTCACCTGTGAGTTCACAGAAACACTGTGGCCTAGAATTAAATAGTTCAACTAAACAGCCTGCACCGTAGGGGAGCGTGCCGTGAAGCGTCCTCTCAGCGCAACACTTCTGATCCGTGACTAGGAGCAGCTTATCCGGACTACAGGACGATCACTCAGAGATTCTAGATCCTAAGAGCTCTGGCATCTTCAAAACTCAAACACAACATGAAACACAGTAAATATCACACAAATCACATGGAGACAGACACCTGACCTGAAACACTCTCAAACGGTCTGATCGAGACACCCATCGCCATGGCTACGTAATCCCCTCTTACTAGAAAGGAAGGTCTACAGTAAGGGTCGTCCCTTCATTTCCATGTATGGACACAATTAATCTCTGGGGTATTTAGGATGACCATACATGGACAAAGGTTGAGGATTCGGGCTCTTTTCAGTAAATGCTATTAGAGCGAAATGAACGCTGCATTTTGTGCTTTGCTAAAATCTACAATATTTACAAATAGTTGTGCTTCTAATGGATTTGAGCACAAATATATAACTTTTTTTATTTATTTGATAATGAGTAAATAAATAAAAACAATAAGAGGTTTTATTTCTAAACTTTATCTACTCAAACTCTCTAACTCCATTTTGATGAATTACAGTAAAAATATTTTCTTCAGCACAAAAGAGGTTTGAGGAAAATGGCAAAATTTCTGTTCCAAACTTTGCATAAAGTACCTCAAAGTCATACAAACATAACAATTTTTAATATATACAGATTAATAATAATAATAAAACAATTTCATACACCTCCATAGTGGGCCAGCAAATCACCCTGGACCCCACACACTCCAGCAACCACCTCTTTGAACTCTCGCCCTCTGGCCAGTGCACACACAGCTTCAGCACGGCACACACACAGCTTCTTCTCCCAAGCCAGCAAACTTCTGAACTCTGCACTCAAAAACTTTATCCGCACACTTAATTCTTACATGTTCCTTTTATTTCAACATTGCACCTGCACTTAATTTACTGTCCAGCACACTGGTTTAATGCTGCCACCCCAAATCGCTACTTGTTACTTGTTCTGTTGTGTACTGTTGTACTGAGGACTCCCATGTACCAAAATAATTTCCAATAAACCTCATTCTGATTCTGAAACCATTGCTGCAGTTGAGAGATGACTTTTTTCCACTTCAGCACCTTGTCTACTTTGCACTGTGGCATTATGGCATTTTGAGAAAAACTTGAGTGGCGTTTATCATGGTTTGGAAAAAAGCGGACAAAACAGGACTGCATTAAATGGCAAATATAGATTTTCACACATTTTTAACCAAAATCTTCACAGCATAGGTATTGCATTGCATTATCAAAACTAAAATTTTATGTATTGATATTGAGAAGTATTGTTCGCCAACAAAAACCCACTGAAAATAGAACTGATGACATTTTCACACACTCGCTAACATTTATATAACATATATACAGTTTGGCCTAATGGAAAATACAGTTCACAAACCTTTCAAATGAAAAAAAAAAAACAAGTTTATCAATTCAATATATAAATACCAAATCAATTAAATAATTTTATCAGGATTTCCAAAACCATGGTTGTTTGCTTGATTCGTTCACTCTCTCAATTTTGAAATATTTAATTTTGTATTCTAGAACTCTTTTAGAATTCTGTTTTTCAATTCAATGGCTGTTTATAAATTCCTTTGCACACTCTGGACAAGGACATTTATCTTCACAGCCTGCATCTACTACACTGCACATCAAACAAAAACACATTTACTTTGGATCTGGGGATTTCCGCCAATTTAAAGCCTTTTTTCTACAACACTGGAAGGTTATCATCTAATATGTTTCCCAAAATGATGGAACAGACAAGAGCACTTTGCTCCAAAACACACAATAAGATATATAATTTTCAATGATTTTGATGCACGTGCATAAAAATTATATCAATAAGATGTGCCCTTTTCTGAGCTTTGAAAAGTACCTTTAATGTGCTGTGTAACATGGCTTCAAAACATGTTTTAAATGTGCTCAATCTAATAAACCAATCACAAAAAACTTTTTTCAAAGGAGGCGCTTGAAAGCTCAAATGCCCTCGGGAAATTAAAATGAATGCATATTATAAGCCAATGAAAGTGCATTTTGACCTTTCAAGCATTTCAAACCTAAAATAGGAGCTTTTGAAGCCACTGTGCTTTTAGTTAATTTCATATGTTTTAGTATTAATATCTATCTGTTATAAAGCTGGGGTTATTATAAAAATAATTTAGAATGTCAGGTACACAACAGTCTAAAAGTAAGGTGGTGGTTTTATAGAAACAGCCTGCTCTTATTGTGTCACCATCAGTGTTGTGTCAGTTACTGAAAAATAAAAGCTAGTTACAGTTACCATTCATCTTTTAGCCCGCTGTTCCCTTTCGGGATCACAGGGGTCTGCTGATGAGTATTAACCCGACTCATGTTTTTGGGATTTTGGGGGAAACCGGAGTACGTGGAGGAAACCCACTCAAGCACGAAAAGAACATGCAAACTCCTACCAGTAAGGTCATCGGCTAGCCTTGAACCAGCAGCCTTCTAACCGCGTTTTATAAATAACATTTTCAGAAATATATGTTTTGCTAACTGTTGTCTACTGAACCAATCAATTTTTTGTTGAGCTAAGAAAAATGAGATGGCGACTCGACAATTGAGATGGCGGCATGTCGAACGTAAGTTAGTTTAGCATTAGAATAGTGATGTTTAAAATATTATTATTTTTTTTATTTTACCAAAATAAGTTTTGTAGTAGGTTAAGCATTAGAATAGGGATGTGTGACCTTAATTCGGTGATAATACAGTGAAATTAACTGAGTTTTAATCAAAATAATGAATAATAAAAAATTATCCAATAGTAGAATGTTCAAAATTTTATCAAAATGAGTTTTGTAGCAGTTAAGCAGTGGGGTATGGCTTGATTTTGGAGCATTTTAGAGAGAAGTTATTAACCATTTTCTGGGTAAAAGGTATTTTAGGTTTGGCAGTTTGCAGACGGTCCCTAAGCGATCCTAAAATACTCTAACGGAATCTGTGAATCTGACGAAGCTTTACTGAACTTCTGTTTGTTGCTGTGACTTTGAGCATCAATGACACTAGTTGCATTTCACTGTAATGGTTTTATCTTTATCTCTTCTTCTACTGATCCCACAACACATTTTCTTTTTCGTTACATCGATTGATGTCCAGCATAGAGATCTATTCATATCTAAAGACGTCCAGCATTTAATGTATACAGCAAGGGTATAACAGTAAATGAGCAATTTAATTTAAAGGATTTATAGCTTGAGTATCAGTAACTGCCCAGCACTGGTCACCACTAGGGATTTTTAAACAGTAATCAGGCCTGAATAAAAGAAAAGTCCAACTAAACTAACCGTTGTCAAATATTGTAGGATGCATAAAATGTGGGAGTTTACATTGCCAACATAATGCAGCATGTTTTAGGCTGTTACATACAAGTGTATTTATTCAAATCAAATATATATTCATTGAACAACCAAAAGTGGCATTTTGAGTTTAGCTTTCACATTAAACCAGGTTTTTAATACCATAATAACAATCTTCTACCATATTAAACATTTGTATTTGATTTAAATGCATTAAATATGCTAAAATCTAATTGGGAGGTGGGGAAGGGGAGGAGGTTGAGCCTCTGTAGGATGTTCAGCCAATGTTAACTGGAGATAAGCACCAGCTGAACCCTAAGACCATAATCAAAGAAAATGGATGGAGGGAGTGCTGGAATTATGTGTGGTGGTGTGCATGCTTCCTAAAAGAGATGGCACTAAATATAATACAATTTTTGGGTCCTTGTTGCAACAAAAAACAGGTCACCTAGCAACACACAATTAAGGCAAAGCCTGCAAGCTCCTACTATACTGCCTGTCCATTACCAGTGAAAATTATTGGCTAAATAAAACAACATGCAAATGAGAAGCAGTCATATTATGCTGGAACCAACTGGGGTTTCACAGATGTTTAAGACGTGACCAAAGCATCCAGAGTCGGAGGTGACTGTGACACTGGAGAAATTGCTTCATTACACGGAACTTATTAATTCAGGTGGGATGGCAGAGATGGGTGGGACATCTCTTAATGGAAACCGTCACAAAAGGCAAAATGGGAAGACTGGAAAAACAACGCAGATGGTTGAGATATGTGGAGGTTACAGTGTTTAAAAGTGTTGAGTCTGTGGCCAGTCAGATCTGTACCCAACATGCCCATGGAGACACATAACAAAGAACTATAATATCTTTTCAAAACGCTATGGCTTTAACCGACAACCTTCTAACTAGAAGGCACTACCCAAATACCAATACTATCAGTGATGATGTCTAACAAAGAAAAGACAAGAGTATGAGGAAAATGCTAAAAATGAGAGAGAATTACAACAGACACATGGACATATTGGCCAAAAAATTGCAATTATTCAACTCCATGATGGTTATAAGCATTTGATAAGCAAACTGAAGTCCATTTATTCACCACAAAAGATTCTGGATCTTTGACCTTGAGTTAAAATAATCTTTGAATATGAATTTTGAAACAACTAATATAAACCATTTTGTTTGAATCTTCAAGACAGAGAAAAATGAGGCATTATTAGCAATACGGATAGTAACCAAACATAGTTTTGGGCCACCAGTATTTCCCAACTCGCATTCAACCAATCAGCATTGAATAATGCTCATCACAACTCACTGCACTTCCACCCTAGGAGAAGTTCTCCAATGCTGTCAACACACTCTGATTATATCACTACAATGTGATTAGCCTGACCATGGCGATGTGTTGTTTAATTTCCTGCCAGGCTCTGACACTGCATCTCATTCCGCATTTCGTTTCAGAGTAAACTCTCTGAGCTGCTGCTCCTCCCCCAATGCACATTGTTCATCATTCTAAGCCAACAAATGTTTGTTGAAAACTGCACTAGGTGGGGTAGAAGAAAACAGACATATGAGATCATATCCCTACAGTCATCCGATGAGAATAAACATCAGCTCTGCACCACTTTAAAGAAAAACAGATTTTTTTATCAAATAAAATCAAATCTGTTGTAACACATCTGGACTGTTATTGAAACGTTACAGCTTTAAAGCTAGACGAACAGTATGGAAGCCTAATGGTCAGAAGTGCTTCTGGGATGCTAGGAGGAATAAAGCTCAAGTCTTAACTAAGACACTTTTTTTAGTGGAGTCAGCATAGATTTCTTTATTTGCATTGTCTTCTGTTTCAGTTATATCCCAAAGAAATGTCCTATTGGATTCTGTACACAGCAAAAAAAGGAATTACTTCTTTCCTATAATGATGGCCCATCAACTTGATCTGTTCACGTAACAGTTTTCCAAATGACAGCTGACTTCAAACATCAACCAAACTCTACAATGCAAACGATCGAAACTGACCACTTCAAATAACCAGACAAACAACTACCCTTAAAAACAACAAAAAAACATGACATTCTAGATTATTTATATAATACCTGCAGATTTAAATACTTAGGAAACATAAGACAGCAATAGTCTCAACACAACATAAAGTAGATGAGGAATGGTACGCTATTTGACGATAGAAAGATTTACTTCATTTTTTTATATAAAGACAGACATAAACTAGCTCCTTTGATTGAATATTAAGGTCAGGAAGGTCTACGACCCTTTAAACGCAAACAAACTGAGCAAGACGTGTCTGTACATAGCAGTACTGGAAACAAAAAAATATGACCAAACAAAAACTCAATTCACACAAGCTCACTCAGACAGACACTGAACCTCTGATGGATGGAGGAGAGTAAGAAAGCAGAACATGAAGAAGATGATGGAAGAGGGCTTTGATTTACTTGTGTCTGGTGATGCCATAGTGGACACTATGACCGGAGGTCCAGTACGCCGGCTGAGCTTCTGATTAGCGAGAATCAGGTTTGTACCTGGGACAGGACCCCCAACAGGTACAAGGGAACCATCCGAGGACACTCCAGCCTTCCTCATTACTTGCGGGCTTACATGTGGACTGGGCATGGGTGACATCATAGCCAAACTTCGATCCCTTTTCATCAACTCCATTGGTACAGTGTAATTGGTGGTGTATGCCTTCGGGGCCTGCTGGGTCGCCAGTGCAGGCACAGTCATCGGTTGTGGAAGGGCAGGTAGTGCTGACAGGGGTTGTGGTATTGCATGGATTGGGGCTGGCAAAGCTGCCATTTGTGGTAAATGTGATTGAATAGCAACTTGTTGGGACAGCGCAGCCATAGGTGTCATAGGCATGCTAGAATGGGTATTGTAGCCAGACAATGGACGAGGCTGGACGGGAACCATTGCACCGCTGTACGCTCCAGCAGACCTGGGTCCTGGATACACACTTGTCTCAAGAAGCTGCTGGGATGGGGCGCTGCTGGGCCTACGACTAAAACCCTCACCCATCCTTGGAGAAATGGTCTGCATGGGGGTAGAAGGTGGCTGCATGTACTGAGACTCCATACCCGGAGTCATAGGTGGAGGTTGGTGAACATAAATGTCACTGCGATGACTAAAGCTGTTGGATCTGCCACGGACTGGAGCATTGGGGTGCAAGGGGGTAGAAGGTATCGTTTCAGGAGGACGTTTGCAACGGAGAACAACACGAGACAAAACCCGGGCTTGTCCCAGATTGGGGGCCACTGAGCGCACATCATTTTCTTCCATTACAGCCAACATTGCAGTGGAGTCAAAACCTTGCTGAAACAAAGAGTTGATGGTGCTCTCCGAGAGGCCTTCTTTTTGCAGATATGCCAAAAATTCAGGGTCTGCATTTTTTTTTGGGTCAACAGGTGCCACTGGGGTCTGAGGAACAGAGGCAAGAGGTGCAGCATTAAGAGGCTGGGCAGGAACTTGAGGTAATGGCGCAGGAATGGTAGTCAGAGCTGGACTGGCAACTTGTGCAGCAGATAGAACTGGAGTATAGACAGGATTTGGAGGTACAGTAGGTTGAGCAATCGGAACTTGCTGCATTGGTTGAACTTCCGGCATTTGCTGAACTTGTGGAACTTGCTGTACTGGCTGCATTTGTTGAATTGGTTGCATTTGTTGCACTGACTGAACTGGTAGCATTTGCTGCACTTGCTGAACTGGTAGCATCTGCTGCACTGGCTGAACTTGAAGCATTTGTTGGACTGGCTGAGCTGGCTGGATCTGTTGCACTGGCTGAACTGGCTGCATTTGTTGCTGCTGAGCCGGTTGTTGGGCTTGCTGCTGCTGTAGCTGTTGTATAGCATATTGTGAGGGATTTTCCGGATGCACAACCATACCTCCTTGAGCAACTGGGTCAACCACTAGACATGTGGCTGTTGGCTGATGAGGATCAATTGGCCTTCCATTAACGTCGCTGTAGACTGGGTGGCTAGAGAGAGTGGTTGGTGGCTCAGCTCCGTAACGTGGAGAAGTAGGCTCCATTACAAAACGAGCTGGAGATGGTGCTCGGCTTGGAATGCGTTGCCCGTCCTGCATCATTTTGGTGACCGGAGTAGCAGGTGGAGGTCCAGGAAGAGATGGTTCTCTGTAAATACGACCCATGTCATGAACAGAAGGAGGTTGGGAAAGAGGTACACCAGTTGCTGGACCAGCTGAACCTGGCCGGGCACCTGATCCCTGTTCCCATTGCTGCCGTGAACCTGATATCATTCCATAATGTGATGATGATCTATTGAGAGGATGAGGGTGCTCCCCACGATATATTCCAGGGTCTTGCTGATAATAATCATGAGGTGTCAGAGAACCACGGTGAGCCATTGGTGGCCGGTCGTAATGGATGTTCAACTCCGGAACAGAGCTCTTTCTGATGTTTCGTGGGTCAGGACGATCCAAATAACCCTGATATTCCTGGTAGGAGTCTGGCTCCCGCTTCAAATCAAGGTCAGGGGGACGCACTCCAGCCGCTGGCTCATACCAGCCCCCTCCCGCGTCTGCTCCGTAGCTCAGAGAGTTGCGTCGACCAGCCATCCTGGCCTGTTGCTCGTAAACACTGTCACTCCGCTCCCAATGACCCTCATTCCCACCTAGCTTGTCCCAGCTCTGGGAGCGACCGATTGGCAGCTGCTTACTGGAGATCAACATGAGGAAAAGATCACAGGGAAGAAATAGGAAATATGTTTTCCTTTAAGTTTCTACTTGCAGGCTGTCAAGTGGTGTGAGGAAGGAAGGTCAAAGAAAATAGAAACACAACAGAAGATATGGCTTTTCACCTGAGGTCCAGTTGTAATTTCTGTCTCCCGTCTCATTCACAGTGGCAAGGTCCAGTTTTCAAATGGCTCTTCTTGCTTGGTGTTTGTTGAATAATTAATCAGGGGACTACGGCTCGTGTAGTTGAAGCAAGCGAAAGAGGACACCCTGCACTCTCAAAAATACCGCTGGAAGGTGAAGCCTGCCTAACTACTCCATTCTGGCAAGGTAAAGCAATGAGCATGAATGGACAGATACAAAGAACAGAGAGGAATCAAATATTTTAACAACGAGAGGGGGAGGAAGGGGTTGGTAATAATCCAGTGAAGCTGATCCGCTCCGACTCTGAACATTTTACCCGTTCAGATTGCTATGAGGGATTACAGACAAAATAAAGCCAGCTTAAATCCACTCTTCCTCCTGATGACGTCACACGCAAACACACACTGTCCCAGATGATGATGATGAACACAATGAAATCCTTTCAAATTAGAACACGTGTTGTCATTGACACGCTTACCTGATGCCAATGATGTTTGTGGTTTGAGCGTCTTTCACAGGCCAAGCAAAAAAAAAAAAACAGAGCTAATACAGCAGAGCAAATTCATGTAGCTCTGTCAGGAAACGTCAAATCCTGATTGAACAGTAATCCTATGATGGGTGAGAGATGCGTGCGAAGCTACACAAAAGCAGAGATCCAGCATCACCACTCATCTAATGTACTGTGACCAGAGCTGACACCAGCAAAGCTATATGACCCACTGGCTTCGAAAACACTCTATAGCTCATCAACAATGAGCCAACAAAGCTTCCGGATTATAATACTGGTAAAAACAACTACTCCGCTTAAATACAAGATCAGATGCTTTGTTTAAACACATAAACCATGTCAAAATACACTTCGCCCTTGTGCAATGTTTAATGTTTTACATCCATAGCCAGGGACGCATTCCCAACAACATTCTTCAAAAACCAGTGGAAAGCAACGTGGAAACAAAATGTTACAACTTGAATAAACAACAAAGGCATGTATTCAACAAAGAACCCATCACCACATGTTGTTCACAACCCCAACTGAGAAAACCTAGCTATTTTATTAAGATAAGCGCTTTAAACCCCCAGGGGGATGAAGAAGGAAATCTGGGTTGTCAAAAATTACAGCAGTACATAAAGGCTTGTAAATCCAGCAGTACTGAACATTTATTTTTTTGGTCAAAAACTCATTTTAAATCTGCACAAACACCAGAACAGAGAGAAAAAAAGCAGAGACGTATGAACAGAACATTAACAGCCCACATTCTCACTGTCAGAGTGATGCACTCAGCATCCTAATTGCATTTAGAGCTATGCACAGTTTAATAGCAGCCTTCACATTTTTTTTAAACAATTTTTTACGGTTTGTGGGACTACTTGGTATCATTTACTTTAGCACAACCCCAACTTCTTTTTTAAGCATATATTTTCATTACAATACACAATAATTCCAAAACAAACCTGTAAGTGTACAAAAAATACTAATTGAGAACTATCAGTTTTTATGTTTTGTAACAAAAATCAAGTGGTGGAACGAAATAGAAATTCACAAAGCGCACTTAATATTTGGGGGCATTTTTTAAGGATCTAAACCTGCTAAAAAAAAACACTTTCACATACTCATCAGAACTGGTCAAAATTTCGACAAGTTCACCACAGGGGTTTCGAAAAGTGGCTGTGGCACCTGATGCGTTTCAATTTGTAGAATTTAAAGGAAAGTCGGCACAAATGTGCAGGGTAAAGACACTTAAAAAGTAATATGGATCGCGTTTTCAAAATAGTCAGGAAGTTGGCTAGAAAGTCGCAAAAACCTCTTAAATGACCACTTTTGCTTATCTAACACTTTAGCACCATACTTCTTCAAAATCCATCAGTCCTATTTTAAGATATGGCAGATGTTGCATTCCGCACATCAGCCACTGAACAACATTTCACCATTAAGAGGAAGTTGTTAATAACTCAACCATGCAATGTCTAACCAATCCCAAATTGACTAACAATGTTAACAGTTCATGTCTGAATACATCTACAATGCACTTTCTGGATTATGTTGCCACCAGTTGGCCACGGTAACTACAACATGTAACATTGATAAGGAACTTCTTTTAAACTAATTTTGATTAACATGACTAGAATATTGGCCAAAACTATACCAGACAACATAGACTCATTAGCGCCACCGACTTCGATATGTGGTTTTCATTGTTTTAATTGCCTGTATTGTTCTGAAATTTTAACAATTATCGCTAAAATGCATCCCCTAAATAAGGATTGGCCGTAGTGCAATAAACTGGTCACCAAAAGACAATGACACCGGAGGTGCTTGACACCATTGCAGCTTTTATTTCCATTATATTTACTTAGATATTGACATACAATGGTGTGTAATTGGTTTATTGTATATGTGCATGTTTGTCACACTTTAAAAATTAAACTAGTATGATTATCAGACACATTAGACAAAGATAACACATCATGACGTTTTTGAATCAGGGTCTTTATTATTAGGGTAAAAATACATAAAAAAAAACTTTACGAAAAAAGTGAAAATGCAAATATTAATCATAAAATGCAAAAAAAACCTACTGGGTTTTAAGATAACTGGAGGTTGGCTTTAAGTCTAGAAACACCCCTGGGGAATGCCATCAAGCCTCAATTTATGATTCAGCTTGAAAAAAAGTGCAATGGTAGAAAAGCAAAGTAGTTTACTAGGTCTTGCAACACAGTAATGTTAATTTAACAAACCCAGACAGAACCTAATCTCTGTGGACGAGTCTTTCAACCTCTATGATTATATCTATAATTAAATAAAACTGGATCATATAGACTCCTCACAACAGAAAAATAAAATCAAGCAGTATCATGGCAACAACATTTGCTTGCAGAATGTTCAGGAACAAAAGAGAGAAAGAGAAAGAAACAAAGGAAAGAGAGAGTTTTAATTTTCATAAATCCTTTGTGCCTGAGAGACTGTGACTAATCTAATACAAAACGCTGTGGGACATTTGGCTTCAGCGCCTATCTGAGAATACATGTGTAAGCAATTTAATACACGACTACTGGTACAAGAGCTCACTGAAGGAAACAAATTCATAAAAAGGGGATATGGCGTGATTAAAAGAGGAATTTGAAATGAAACATTCTTTCCAGTAATTTACTCTTTTTAGTTCAGCATGGGGGCTTTTAACGCTGCATGTCCTGAATCACGTTTAGGTTTGAGTTATTTACAACAACATATTCTCATCTTATCATCATAAAATGTGTTTTTTAACTGTAATTTTTTTGTTTCTACATGGTCTAAGAATTTTTATGCATTTATTTTTATTCCCGAATCATGTGTTTTTTTTTTTAATCAACTTCAAGTTCACTTCAAAGGCTGAATTAACAATAAGAACACGATCATAGACATTATACCTCTGCTACACGTTTAGCATGTCTCAATGGCACAAATAACCTAAATAAAAGACAAATTAGCACAAGTTTGCAACAAAAATGTAAGGAGGTCCACTTCTTATGTGAAGGTTCAGATAATTCTAAGGTCAACAATTTACTGAAATAAATTATTAAGTAGCCTGCAGATTAATCAATATTTGACTCTTAAATGCAGTTTCGGGTGAGTTTCTTCTCAAGATGTGGGATCACTCCTCGCCGACTGACATTTCATTAATGATAGGTGTTATAATAAAATATAACAGAGTTCTGATTGATGGTAAGCTAAAGTTTTAATCATGTAAAACTGCTTTCTTCCACCTCAGAAACATCTCAAAGTTGCAGAACATGTGCTCCTTAGCAGATGCAGAAAACCTAGATCAAGCTTTCATGACCTCTAGAATACTGTTCAGCTACTTTTCAGTTTCCTCCATAAATAAACTACAGCTAGATCAGAACGCAGCTGCAAGTCTTCACCAGAACAAGAAAGTATGATCATATCACACCAATCCTATCCTCACTGCACTGGCTTCCTATAAAATACAGCAGTGAATATAAACTACTGCTGCGAGCATTTAAAACCTTGAATGGTCTAGCTCCAGCCAATCTGAGCAGTCTATGGTGGTCAAAGAGTGCAGGCAATTAGTCGTTCATCAGCTTTGCCATATAGTTCCCTATACGAATTGGAATTCCTAATGTGGGTTTTTCCTCAGGGTGCTCCAGTTTTCCCACACGTATAAAACCTGCACCCTAGGCTAATTAAATATACTGAAACTTTTTACACTAAAACAGTCAGTCATTCTTAAACTCTTAAACATTAATTAAATACTGTTTAACTATATCCTCTGCCAAAAAACATATAGCTATTCTTTTCCACAAAACATGTTCCTACTTTTTTTTTTTTTTTTTTGTTTATCATCTTTGAGACAACACGTGTTTCTTTTTGATAAAAATTTTATGGGATTTCACATTCTAGATTCATGCTTATACTAGAACTAATCTATATTTGGCTCTTCGTTCTGTGAAACTACTTTGTAGCATCTATATAAAAGCGATTTGTTTATAAAAACATTTGACTTTCATACCAGAGCTGTAATCTTCATGCAAACGAATATAACAAGCAATAATATTAATTCTGATCTAAAAAAAACACAAAAAAAAACAAGTGAGTGTGGAATTATCAACCACTTAAATTCCCGAAGAGGAGCTCTCAGACTTTAAACCATTTAATAAGCTTTCCTTTGACAACTGACCTGTCTCTATACAGACATTAAATCTACAAGTTTCCAGGGTTTGTACTTTATTGCAGGTCTCCGTTCTATTAGGTAAAGAGTTCCCTCGGGGAGGCCTTGCGAGAGAACTGAGAGGCTTTTAAACTGGGGGACTTGACATCTCCTCATTATAAGAAGAACATTTCATGAACCAGCAACTACAGATGTGAAGAAGACTGCAGGCTTTGTGCAGGAGCTCCACACACTCGGGTTTCTGACAGCTGAGCTTTCAGACTTGAACTGTCGCTTTGAAACATGAGCTGCCGTTTAAGATATCGCACTTCTGCTTGGAAGCACTGTGTCAGACACCAAAGCAACCCACACTGATAAAATCTATCATTGAAATACTTCCTAGAAGTGTTTGCTCATCTTCTAATGAAGCGCACTCTAGGATCTGAAGCTAAAGTAGATTTTTCCAACACTCTTTGGTTACAAGAAAGGATGAACATTAATGGAAATCTCTTTTAATTTTTTGTTTAATTTTAACAAAAGGCATGTCTTAGGTTTCTGATGGGAGGTAATAAAATCATACCAAAACTTCAGTCTTCTGGTGAATTAGTGACATTTCAGGGTAAGTGCACCCATGCCTTCCATTGGTGTGAGCATAGACATGCTATGGACTAAAATTAGGGTTTTTAAGAGATAAAAAGCAGTTTTGCATAGGTAAATGAAGAACTGCAAGTAAAAATCAGCCGCTCAACGTTTGCAACACATATTTTGATCTGCATTTCAATCGACTTTTGCGTTACCGGTAATTACTGATGCGATACAGAAGCAGTAACTGGACGTTTATGGTGCTTTAATGATTATTTGCATGTTTCAGTACCTGTTACAGCATCAATAATGCTAACATGACAACGTGCCCCATATGGTTCAGTATAAAAGCGAGAGTGGCATCCCCAGATAAAGTGGAAATTCCATTGGATACAACTGGAAATCACCGAGTCAGATGGTAGTATGCCAAAAACATACAACTCCTCTCTTTTAACTACATATTTCCTGTCTTATATGGAAAATGATAGAATAAAATGTGACTAAAATAACTTTGAAACATCTTTTGATACCATGAGAATGTCTCATACAACAAATTCCAAATAGAAACAGAATAGAACTTCTTCAAATGTTCAAAAGAAAAAAAATAAGTAAGCACATGAAACACTAGAGTGGTGTATGAGAAGAAAATATAGATATTTTCACTCTAACATCTATATAAACATACATACATACATCGTGTGAGTGCGTGTGTGTGCGTGTATATATATATATATATATATATATATATATATATATATATACACACACACACACACACACACACACACACACACACACACACATGCACACATGTACCCACCCTGCCAGAGCTCAAAAGCAATGGCCCTCAATCCCTTCCTTTTTGTACAAAATGTAGTTTACAACCTCCCCAGGGGCTCTTTCTGCCTCTTCACTTTCATAATTGATGTACAAGGAAGAAAAGACAGGGTTGCCAGATCAACCACATTCAGTATCCCTGAGAGAAGAGTATGTGAGCCAAAAGTAAACTTTAATACACTTCTACCATCAACGATGCCAAACCGAGCTGCTTCTGAGGACTGGATGGAAAACTTTCCCAGCATCGGGGGATTAAAGATTGATTGCATGCATGTGAATGTGTGATATGGTCGCTAAACTGTAATTTAAGTTCCTGCTAAATTGGACGAGCATTGCATCATCGTGAAGGATGTCAAATTCAGCAAGTGTTTCCAAGTCAACACATTATTCCAGCCGTTACTGCTTTGGGATTTGAAGCTGCCTCTGAAGACTCTCAAATGAGGGTGAAAAGAACATTTGGGGAGCTGGAAAAACTTCAAGACACCCTGGATGATGTCATTTATCACATGTGCCCACACGCACACCACATTTTATAGCGCAGCAGTATATGACAGTCAACCTAAAGTCATGTGGAGCTTAGAAACAACATAATGCTTTAGCTGTCTTCAAGAGTGGGTAGTAAATAATAAACCCTAGCAATGAGAACCTTTTGCATTTGTTTCTCAAGGAAAAGAAGTTCAATAGCTTTGCTACTTCAACGCTTGGAAGTCTCCGCTCACAACACTGCATTTGCTAAATCACAGCGTCTGTTTTCAATTAAGTAGAAATGATCCGTGTCACCTATTGTTTAATTTCAAAAAGGTTATTCATTTTTATATTTTCTGGTTTAAACGAACATTACAATAGTTCTGACACAGGGTTTCTGCAGAGCTCAGCCAGTCGACTTTTTATGATCTTTCTATTACCATTATGATTGACATTTATGAGCTACAGATATAATGAAAATAAAAAGTTTTAGTATTGAAATGTTAGATTTTTTTGTCACAAACACAGAAAAAAACTTGTAATTGGCATGGGAAATGATGTGTGGTTCCAGGTACCGGGAATGCACCTTGCCGTCATCCTAGATTCCACAGAAAGAACTTCAAGCGACGAAACGAATGAATGCCGCCAGCTGTGGGAAAGCTACTGTTGAACCAATAAATGACGTAGCTAAGTGTTATTTTTGACCTTATATGGAAAATATGGACATTTTATAAATTTTTATGACCTAAAATCCTCCCTATTTTGGTGTGAGACCCTGTAACACACACAATTTTTAATGTAATTCAAATTAAAATGTAAGAAAAAAAATGGTCAGCCGTCTTTCAGTTTTACAGTCCCCAAATCGAAAAGAAGAGATAATCCTTGGAAGTACAAGACCTGTGAGATGGCTTGTGTTTTTTAAAGTTCTTGCACAAAAAATATACATCACAAAAAGTGCTTGGATAAGTGTATGAGGTTAAGGAGAGGTTTGTCTGGTTTTAAAATATTATTTCCACATTGTTTTGACCTTGTCTTTGCTTTTTCAGGGGATTCATGAATTTTTATTTGTATCAAAGTTTTTAGAATTTTTGCAGTAAAAATAAATTTGGAATTGTACTATTTTTTTGTACAATTTCAGGTTTGTTGTGGAGTTTTTACACAAAAATCTAGCATTGCAACAGAAAACTGTTTTAAAGATAATTTATTAGAGCAAATTGTAAAGTAGTAAAAAAAAAACGCTCAAAATGTCCCCAGACTTTTACAAAGTTAAATTTATTGAAAAGTGTACTGAAAAATCAAAATCTCGATTCATTGAGCATTTGAACTCGATAACGATTAATGAACAATGATTTCCTTGTTTTTCCCCTCGTAGTTCACTGTCATGTTTGTGCTCACATATTAGTGAGAGATGTTTGAATGAAGGGTGCATTGCTTGACTTTAAATGGAAATGGACCAGGGTCATGTGACTCGACGCATGCTTTATTAATTGAAAAATTGTCCTGGTAAAATTTGATTGAGTATAGGTTCTGAATGGTTCTGAATTTTTTTTTCAATTAATCATCCAGTTTGAATTGTTTGCATTTTGCACCACCCTTCCATGACACTGCATAATATTTCCTCATTTTCTTACCCTCACAGATTCTGTCGAGTCTTTGCCGTTTGACTTTGTGTTTGTCAATCAAAGCCATGCCACGTCAATTGTCCAGGTCTGATGAGCAAAACCACAGGAAACTACAGCTCCCAGAGTCCCTCAGTGGGCATAACGCCACCATATACCTGCAGGGGACACAATGTCAACATCAATCCACTCAGATTCTCAACAAAGCCAGTAGTTACACAGAAAAGAAGAGAGTGAAGAATGTCTGAAACTGGAAGACGTTGATACCGATATTATTTAAATTTGTCCTACTACGGAAATCAAGATGTTTATTGACTCGTCAATGGCTTAAGTCAAGTTTTGAGAGCATTTTCGTTGCTTAATCTGAGAAACATCTTTGCAGATTTTAAGGTGCTATATAGCACTTTTTCACTTTAAAGAATCCCTTAAGATCTATATGGTTCTTCACTGGTTCTTTGTGGTTGTAGTTAAAGCAATTTGTTAGAGTAAAGAACCTGTTATGGCCTCTTTTGTACTTGTGGTTCTAAAGTAGTTCTTTTAATGTGCATTTAATATTTAACGTGTACTGTGCTATATACAGATGCTGGTCATTTGTGGTGCTAAATGCCACCAAAAAACTTCCTCTATGATTACGAGCAAAAAAAAAAACTATTTTGATTTGGTTCTATATAGAACTTTGTTTTAGAGTTTGGAGCAGCAAAAACGTATTTAAGCTGTGTAATGTAATCAGGGGTGGCATGATACCGCAGTGGGTAGCACTGTTCCCCCTTTAGTGAGAAGGTTGCTGGTTCGAGGTTCGCTGTTGACCTTCCTGGTAGGAGTTTGCATGTTTTTGCCATGATTGCATGGGTTTTCTTCCGGTACTCCGGTTTCCCCCACAACACCAAAAACATGGGACAGGTTATTGAATACTGAAAATCCCCTTAGGTGTGAATGTGTGTGTGTTGCCATGACAATGACAATTTATTTATATAGCAGATTAATAGTATTTGTCCAGTGTGCTGAACATTATTGAGATGGCACTAAGATAAAGATACTTATATAACATACTATTTGGTTTTATTAAAACAGATAAAAGAAGTAAAAGCAGTAAAATTAGCAAATGCTTGTTAAAACAAATACAATATACAGACCATAGGCTTGTGTGAACAGCAGAGTTTTGAGTTCAGATATGAAAACTGTGATGAGTTTAATTTCGAGAGGCGTTGCAACAATTTAGCAACTTTTAAAAATTGCTATCGCATTTTCATTTAAAACTAGCGATTTTGCTGTGATTTTGATTAGACTAACATAAATGAGTGTTTTCGTCATTTAAAAAACTTTTTTATTTGGTGTTGCTTTGGCAGCCGTCTGTGTTAAACAACCAAATGTGTCGGTTTGTGTGGTGCATTCTTGAAAATATGTCTCGGCACTCTGAAGTGTGTCGAAAAATCAACACTTGCGACAAATCATTTTAACAGCAAATTTAATTAAATGTATGTTTAAGGTCTAAAATTTGGGTTTTTAAATTTTACACTTTTTAAGACCCTGTGAAAACCCTGTAATTAACTAAAAGTAAAGAATAATTGACCGTTTATTTTCCAATAAGTTCAAACACATTCTAAAAGTTGGTTAAATTAGAGAAACTAATTTAACTGACTTTAAACAAAAAGGTGCAATGGTGCATGTCTGATTTATTTCTGTTACATTTTAAATATATAAATGGTCAGATGAAACAATATCTTATCATCGGTAATACATTTGCACTTGTTTATTTTTAATTTCAATTTGTTCATTCAACAAAAGTTTTTAATTTTTTTGCAGGACATCCAGGCATTTTATGGTTTTCAAATGACCTCTTTTAGTTTCCATGCAAGGTTGGAACTTGGAAGCCGTCCTGTATTGGTTATTATTGATGAGATGTTTTTTATCTGAAGATCATCAAACGCATTTTAACATGTTCATACACCCATCCATATAAATAAAAAAAAAAAAAAACTATGTTATGGGTTTTTGAGATAGGAATTTGGGTTTAAATTATCTCAAAACTACATAAATGCTGCATCAGAAGGTCAGAGCTGCAAAGTGCAGACCCTTGCACTAGAGGGAGCCATGACACCACTGACATGAACCAGCATTTCTCTACATAAACAAACAGCTCTTGGATAAATACCGACAAAAACCCAAAATCTACCCGTGATTTAAACTTGAGTCACAATACATTCTAAATAGTTATTTTAATTAAATTGTATTGCTAGATGAGTTTTTTTAAACACATTCAAGGAACTTCTGGTGCTTAAAAAACAAGACTGAATAATAAATCGTGCTGAAAAGTGCGAAATAAAACAAAGCTATTCCATAATTAAACAACTCCAGGTATGAGGGAAAGCCCAGCAAGTACCAGGAAATCACACTTAAACAGAGATTTACATAAAAAGCATACGCACATCCAAACTTTAGTATCTAAAGTCACTTTCAGACCGCAGGACCTGGATGTTATGTCTGGTGGTGAATAGATCACCTGCTATTTCCTCCACATGCAGTGGTGCAGACGTCTGCTGATCGATGGCAGTATTCTGTTGTTGGGTGACAAATATAGCAGTCGTACTCTGTGTTGTGCTAGTTACTGAAAAATACTAATTAAGTAGCTTGGTTACTTTATTAGTTACTTACGCTAAAAAAGTAATTAGTTACTCTTAAATGTAACACATTAGTTACTTTTATCAAACATGTTTGATGCACCCTTTAATGCCATTATTTCATTGCTGCACAAAATAATGTTTATTGGGCAATGTTTTTATCTATTTGTTTACGTGCTCTTCTTTAACTTTACAATATGCATTATGTCAATAAAGGCTGATGAAAAGTAAAATTATAAATACTCATTTATTTCTTTCAGAGCAGTAGAAAATAGCTGAAAACAACTCAAATAATAATTTGATAACATTTATGGAGTATCATTTTCCCAAAATACACGACATGTTATATAAACCAAGTGTTCTGAAATATTACATATTGTCTATTGAATAAAGCAATTTTAAGTTGAGACAGTTGAGACAGGAGGCATGTTGAACATTAATTAGTAAGAGTATTTAGTGAATTAGTTAAAGTGATGTGGGAGCTGATGAGCCTTATCCTAAATAATATTTATGTTTAATATGCAAAGAAACAATGACTTTTCACATTAAAGAAGTGATGTGTGACATGACTTAGGTGGTAAAACAGTGATTTGTATGGAAGCAGAATTTTAAAGTGAAGTTTTTAACCATTTCCTGGGCAAAGTGTAGAGCGTATTTCCAGTTAACAATAGAGGGACTACATTTTCTTCTTTGTTACTTTAATGTCCAGCATTTAATGTACAAGGTACTGGAGTAACACAGCTGACTGTAACTGAGTTATATAATTCATCTTAGAATACGTATGAAGAGTATTAGTTACTGTCAAACGACACTGGTCATACTTCACATTGAACAGTTGGGATCAACGACTCAGGATCATTTAAAGGGGTTCTGATTGTGACCAAAAACTTATGCAAGACAAAAAAAATGAATTTAAAACATGTTTGTTTTTTATTAAGTAAAACATGTTGTAGGCCTTGTTTACACTGCAGCTCTTGATGAAATCTGATTTGTTGCAGATGTACAATTTTACAATGTACAATCTTTTCAGATTTGTGACCCAAATCTGATTGTGAGAAAATCTGGAACCGTGTCAGTGTCCACTTTTGCAGATCAGTGAATAGAATTATTGACTTCAGACTGCAAAAAGACCATTTTGAAAAGATACGTTTTTTTGAAAATTTAAATATATTTTAATTTAGTATTTTATGGACGGTCCTCTTAATAACTTACAAAAGCATAAGTTATTTCAGTAATTCCATTGAAACAGTAAAGCTTGTATAATGTTCACATTTAATTTTGATGACACCGGAGCCACACTGTAACCAGCTAATGAAGTCCCACCCCTTTACCATTTGCGCTTGCGCTGATTGGATATATGCTCGGGGATGTGTTTTGTTCCCCGACATCTGCTTTTTAAAATATGAAACTAATAATAATAATAATACATAATACGTACAGGAGTTAATCAAAGGAGAAACTGAAAAACCGCGGCTTACAAGGGCGTACCAAACAGAGGAGGGTGTAGCGAACGGTTCGGTATAAAACCGAGAATTGTGGCATCCTTAGATATAATCTAGAAAATTTAAGGAAGTAAACACTTGAAATACATTATACTAGTTTCACTATTTGTATGGAATTGAAATGAAATAGATAAACTTTTTAATGATATTCAAATTACATTACCAGCACATATATCTTTTAGAGCATCTTTTAGAATTGTTCCCTCATCAAAACCTGCCTCTGGTTTTATTCAGAGTCGTTCATGCCTGTTTGTGTAATACAGTACTCCTTTTTTTACAAGCTCATGTTCCTACTAGCAACACCCAAGTGCAGCTAAGTGTTCTTTGTCTGGCTAAGTGTTCAAGATGATTTGGTTGATTAACGAGGAGGCGTGGCAAAAGCATGACTGTGGGAGGAACGGGGTAAATGATACATTTTGCAGAGGCAAAAAATACAAGGTGATTCAAAGACGTTTTTACTATTAATTTAGCATTTAGAAAGTTACTAACATTGCATGTAATTTTATTATAAATGCTTTGATTCTACCAAATATAAGCATCTGCAGTAAAACAAGCTGCAATACAATAATTTAAGTATTCATCTTTTTTTTTTATTTATGTGGCAGAGATCCAATCACTGATATACTCTAAAACCCTAAGATTCACGTGTCATTTCAGCTCCATGAGAGACAAAGGAAGGTAAAGTGTGTGTTTCTAATTAACCACCAAAACTGATCTAAAGGAGCTGCAGTGGGATAATAACTGCTTGTAAACCTTGAAGTGCCTCATACAACACTAGAAGTGAAAACACAAAGTGATCAGCTGTAGACACTTCAAAGATCTGGCTTTAAAAGCCCTCGATGCTTCACACAAAGCATGAATTACATCGTCTCATTCACAAACCTGCTGCTTTGATTCGGCTGCACCTGTATGTCTGTCTGAGAGTGTGTGCGCGACAGCTGTCTCGCTCTCTATGATTGATGTTTGCACATTTTCACTTCTCATGTTTACCCTGCACAATGGGCACATTTACACTGACCTGGCTTCATTTTAATATCCACTGAGCGTTATTCAAAACCGGGAATGCTTTAATAAACACTGCTTTGATTTGACACTCGCTCTGTGTCAAACTCATTGACTCACCTTTGACATGAAGTGAAGCATATGCAAAAATGGCCAAATCATTATTAAATTGATCTAAAAATGCATTTCATTTCAATCAAATCTGAAAAGTAAACTACAGCCTCTGATAAATATAAATTAAATAAGCAAAAAGAACCGATGAGATTATTAAGTGAACTAAAAACATTGTGCACATATAAAACTATTAATTGTGGAACAAAAATGTTTTTCAATCTCCATCAAAAAATAAGATATTATTACATAAAGTAAGAAAGAATTAGAAATAACTAAACCAGCATAAATATCTAAATAAATCACTGTTCATTTGCTGTTGGTGAGTTTTGCACAAAGACATTAAACACTATACATCTTTGATGGTCCCTTAAAAAGAACTTTGTGATTTTTCTACTTTACAATTTGCGCTAATAAATTATCTTTTACAATTTTTTCCTGTAAAATTAAATTAGAATAATTACAAAATTATTCAATTGTGTAAAACAAACCTGAAATTGTATAAAAAAAATGTCTTTTTTAACTGCAAAACTGAGAACGAACTGTTTTTATGTTTTATGAAAAAAAACAAAAGTGTTAACAAAAGAAAAATTTGAACTAAAGAAAGAACTCTTGGAAGCGTCTCAGATATACACAGCACTTTTACATTTAAAACACAAAATATATGTTCCTCCACCTTAGAGCTTTGCTACGCACAGACAAAAGGTCATTTTAGAGAAAAAAATTTATATGGGCACTTTAAGGTTTCTGTAGGTATTTATCAGATTTTAAACAAACAATTTTTTGTTTTGTGGCAAAAATATCTATATCCATACTGAACTGCAGTGGCTGCATCGTCAGGGGTCTGTGTCAATTCTCTTGCATGCACAGACCCTCTCCTGACCACTAGATGGCACTTTAGTGAACTGCAATTCACTCCATGCCACACGGTGGCACAGAAGCAAATCACACTTTGCGAGGCATGTTTATGGACAAGGAGAAGAGGATGAGCGATCATTCATCTGTAAAAATAACTCCAAATATTGGCTGTCCGGAAAATAAACCAGTTCTCTTCAAACCCATTTTCAGATGCATGAATTTAGCCCCAGTTTATGCCCAGAATTGCATGCAAATCAGGTTTTGTGCACGCGTGTGACAATCACACAGTGTAAACTACTAAAGACTCGCTCTGTGAGAGTCGCAGGCTGGTCGTGAGATATTTGGCTGCTAAAAATCTGGAGCTGTCGCCGAGTCACAATTGTTCAGTGTGAAATATTTTCACTTTATTTGGACCCAATAAATTAATTAAAAACTTAGACGGTCCCATTTTTTTATAATAACCCAATCTTGCGCGTCAGGAATTCCGCTGCCTTTCTGTTAGGGTCAGTTGCACGACGTGCAAAATATAGAACTCACAAGCGGAAACGATTTATTAGCAAAAAAACAAATACATCATAAAACCTCCACGGGGGAGAAAACCTGAAATAACTAGTACATTCTCCAGGGGAGAAAAGAACTAAACTTAGATGAGAAATTAACAGAGGGTGAAATATGATAAACAATGTCCAAATTAAGTACCAGAACTATTAACACGGACGAGTACAGGATCATTCCAACAGAAACATAATGCTTTCAATAAACCGGCAAAGAGAATAGGCATAGACAGGTATTACATAGCAAACAATAATGAAACAACAGGGGAAAACCTGCGAGAAAAAATAATTACTAAATGAGGAAACAGTGAGGTGAAGCATGAGGAAAACAGGTCACGTGATGAAGAGAATCCTGGGAGGAGCAGCTGAGAGTGCTGCGGAGAAATTACCAGCCAAAGAAGGAATGGGCAGCAAGAGAGCAGAAGGAATGATGACAGTGACAAAATAAAAGGAACATGGATCCTAACAAAATAAAAGGAACCAGGGATTCCTAACACTTTCTCAGCTGAAGACACATGACCAAACAAGCCAATTACAGTGGTTTGATGCACTATGTCACGTGTCACACTCAAGGCCCGCGGGCCAAATGAGGCCCGCCATGTAATTTGAGTGATCTCTCACGCTACACCTCCGGTTTCTCACGCTAAAATAAATTTCAAGATGTGAAATGAGCAGAGCTAATAGTTAATCTGTGATCTGTTTCTTGAGCCTGATGATAAAAGATGATGATCGATATGCTTTGTCTTCAGTCTGGGAAGGTTTTTTCTTTTTTTCGCTAAACAAATTACAAAAATGCTATTTTTCTTTATTCACTTGAACAGTTTGATCCTTCATTAATGAAGTTATGTGGGTTTTCATAAGCTGACAAAAATAAAAAGGATTTATATTAGAACAACAAGCATACAATTGTTTCTATGCAACTGAATTGTCACTTGAATAAGTTATAAATAATAAGTCATTTAACATTACGGAGTAGTTACAATTATTTCACATTACATTCGTTTTACATATAAGCTACATCTGGCTCTTTGAGGACAGCCATTATGCTAATGTGGCCCTCAGTGAAAGTGAGTTTGACACCCCTGCACTATGTGAAAAGAAAATTACGCATTGATGGACTGCGTTTTTTCCGGCTGGTGTGTAAGCGCTTGTGTATTTAAGGTTGAAGATCCACTGCATGCAGCCCCTGCTTGCAGCAGACGCATAGGTGTGTAAAGGGCCCTAAGAGCCAAAACCTTCAGAAGTAAAGTGAAGCTGCCTCCTTTAGGAGATTGTAGCAAGGCTCTTAGATAACAACACTGTTTCCCATAGACATATTGAAATGATAAAAACATAAAAAATACACATTATTGAGTTAAAACTCCTCTACAGAATGAGCTCTGAGTTTTTCAGCAAGCTCTCAGTTGTTTCTTTCTTTAAAAGCTCTGAAGCACATTACTGCTGTGGCATTTTAACTACGCAGATAATTCCCTGCATATTTATTTGCAACACTGAATAATTTCCAGCAATCACAAACTGTATTCTCCAGAGACCTTTACAAATGCCAGCTCTCATCAAAGCTGCAGGTCCGTCTCACTTCCCGCTGCACAAACACACCGAATCAGAAGACGGCTTTCAAACTAGGTTTTCTGAGGACAGTCTTGAAGAACACTCGCTATGCGTCAAAGTTTAAAGGAATAAATGACCCTTCATTTACAATTCAGCCTTAAATTATTACAAAAAGGTATAATTGACTTTTTTGCTTAACAAGCTTTAACCTAAAATTCGAAAATAAATTTAAAAAGAAACGTATGCCATATCTACAGAAATGGTGTGTGAACGCTCTCATCCTGATGTTGGCAGTATTGATCTGGAAGTCACAGTTATAATGAGCTAAGCACTTTCCTCGACCCCTGGAGGTCTGGCCACAATGAAGAGGCCCCTTGCCTCCCTGACCTCTTCATTGCGTACGACACTCCGTGACCCGGCTTTGACTCTCACAGTCGGAGTCCTGCTTTAATAACACAGAGAAGAGAGACTGCTCACATCGCCTATAGCATAAAACTCTATATTAATAGCACAGATTCATCAGATTTTGAGTCATTTGGGCCAGTGTTTTAATATGTGAATGCAACTGATGGAAAATATGGGAAAGCGGGTGAGGGGTATGAAGCTTTATCTGACTGAGATAGCCTGTGGCGTCACAAAAAAAAGATCCATGAAAACCATTTAGAGAAGCTCAGTTGCACAATATCTTATCAGTTGGTGCTTTGTTCAAATCAGTGATTAAATCAGTGCTGAAAACAGAAACCATTACGGGTATGAATTTGTGTTTCATTTCATTTTCCATGTAAAAATAAAAACAATATATTTATTTTTAAATTCATTTATTGCTTTGTAAAGCCAAAAAAGGTTTGGTTTTCCAACATTGATGATTTACACGATTTGGGAAATTTTTTCAACTGCTTAACATTGCTTTTAGATGAGGCTGCTAGAGTTTGATGGCAATCACATGAAATCTCCAGGAGGAATTAAAGTATGAAGCCCGAAACTGTACTAAATTTACAAGAAAGTTAAATAAAAGCCGGCTTCCTGTTGGCTTCGGAAACTTACCCCAATAGTTTTTTTGGTCTTGGTCCCTTACAGAAGTGTTCCAAATTTTAAACTGTGAACTTGAAATGCGTTCCATATTACTAATATTTAAGTGCCAGTACCCTACAAACTGTTAGCGCTCCAAAAGCTGAAATGTGTTGGGTGTTGCTACAGAGACATTTTTCAATACATATTTTCAAACCCCAATCAGGTGTAAATTTTCACCAGTTCTTATGTGTGTGTGTTATTCTGAGATTTTTCATGCACGTTTAGACCATTAAAATGATGAAAAACCAGCAAAACAACATTACTCTGAGCAATTACAATAGGGTTCTACACGCCTTTGGTGCTTGAGCCCTAATTTAGGTAAATTCAAATGAAAAGGAAGATTCCTCGAAAATTGAGAACGATGTTTGCAGCCAGCAGCTTTTCTGTTTAAACTCCTCTTCGGCAAAATGCAGAGTCAAGTCAATACTAGGTTCACTTGTCACATAAGGGATGACCAACACAGACATCATATATAAGCTCTGTTTTGTATAGCTCTTGAGTTGTGTAACCCTCTAGGTTACATTTGCTTCTAAAGAAGTCTTGGTAATACATATGACATATATGGTAAGGTATCGCTATAATAGCGAACCACCGTTGTGTCTAGTGTTTATAAATCTTGTCTAGGACAAGCAAAAGGAACAATTTAACAGCTTTTTTAAACTTTGTGAGCATGGCAGCTGTGGAATATTCAAATTAACAGGAAGTTGTTAGTAACGCAGCTACGCAACGTCCGATTCAAATTTGCCATGCATGTTAAGAGTCCATGTTTGAGCGTATCTAAATACAATCTACAGATTTGGTTATAGTGCCACCTATGGCAACATGGCGTATCCAATTGTCTGCTGTTTTATACGGCTATTACAGCCTGTTTTAAGTACATGAAATTTGGAACACTTATGTTGTTGTTGTTACAAAACAAACAGGAAGTCAGTTATTTTTTATTTACTTGTAAAAATGTGTACAATTCTAGGCAATAACAAGAAACTTATTTTAACGTTGACGTGACAAAAAAACAGCACCACCTGGGGGATTATGACATGGTTTTCATTATTTAAATTGCCCGTATTGTTCAGTAATTTGAAAATTCTTGCTTGAGTACATGTACTAAATATGAATTGACAGTAGTGCACATTGCCACAAACTGGCCACTGAGAGGCAATGGCTGCGGAGGACCGAAAGCCCTTTGATCACTGCTTGCAGCTTTGATATCATCTATGTAATAGCATTATGTTTAACAGTTTTAACAGAGCAGCTTTCAGAATTGTTTTCTTGAGTTAGACTCTGAAGTGTCAACATAAAGCTATTGCTGGCTGCGTCCTTACTTTTTTTTATTCCTGCATATTCCCATGAGTTTCTATATGATGCTTACACTGTTCATCCTGTAAGTTCTCCATCTTTACACTCACACAAATCCTTCTCACACTCATTTCAGACCATCTCTTGGGACCCATTTGCTCCAACCTCTCAGAAATAAAGGTGTGAGTTCCAATATTACATTCGAGTTTTGTTCATGACCATTGTCATTGGTTCTTTAGCCATAAACGTTTTTCCATTTCAGCACAGAATCAAATATTGAAGAAGAAAACAAATCAGGCAGCTTGCCTCCTAGAATATGTTTATAATAGTTACAAGTGCATGGATAATGTTCTTGGAAAAAAAGGAGTTTCAATAAACTGTCGGGACAACCCATGACTTTAGGTTTGGTACCTTTAGGGCTTCCTATTCCTAATTACTTACGGTGGTACCCACCGGATGAAAACAGCGGTACACACTGACATCAGTATTTTTGGACCTGAGCAAACCCATAAAACCATGGGGAGAAGCCCCTTCTTTTTGAAAATGTAATATTGCATATACCACTGAGGCAACATGCTGCCTACAGGCTGATACTAAATCAGTTTTCCAGAAAAGGTGGGTCATGGCCCATATTATTATGAACTAGGACAGAAAAATAAAGACTCGTCAACTTTTTAAGGAAAGAAAGATCTCAGTGAATTCTGAATATAGTATTTTGCGAATAAAGCACCGTTTCCATCCAACGAAGTCTAGAGCACAAAGTCATCATTTCAGATTTCAGATGCTGTGCAATGAAATTGGTTCGTTGGTAAGTCCATTAACGCCGCCCCATTGCACCCCAGTTACAACAGGAAAACACATTGCCATTGCATTGCATTGGGATTTATTTAGTAATAAAATGTTTCCATCCGAGTTTATGCACATTTTCTCTAGTCAGACAAAAAGTTGATCCTACATAGTATTGTGTTTTTTTTATGCGTGTTTTCAAAATGTATGCATCTTGCCATTTCCATCCAGGATTTTTTATGCGATATTGCAAAATGCACATAAAAAAGGTGAATGGAAAAGTAGACACATTTGGCACCACCAAATGCTTCCGGCATCAACTAACTGTGTAATGTTCATGCTACTGAACAAGAGCTGAGTGGTTTCTTGCTCACACCAGTGTCATATTCAAGCATATTCAATATTAACGTGTCATATTCAAGCTTTTACCAGTGCGTGTGCTGTTATGAAGTTGAATATTTCACAATTCACCCTCTCCTCACATTTATTAAACAGTTACAATGTAAACATTGTTTTATATTACATGTGTTTTGTTCTCAATCTGTTCACATCTGTTAATTATCGTGAAATAGTTAATCTTGGTTTTAATTATGGAATATTAACCCCAGGATGTTTATATGATGTGTCTAAATTACCTGTTAATTGTGCTTTGAGGTTGCATTTCTTGTTTTCTCTTATGGATGCGTTTAAAAACTATTTACTGTCAGAATCCGAATAATAGGAATATTTTGCTGTAACATTTTTAAATTATTCCATCTTGAACTTGGTTTTTGGGAGAGGAAAAAAAACGCATTAAATGTTGGGTACACACAAAAAGTTTCTATATCTCATTTTCTCTCATTGGAAAACTCAACATCATTTTAATAAGTATGTTAGACTGTCAATATCCATGTATTAAGAACATTTTTATAGTAGTACTTTTGAGTTATACCCTCTTGAAAAAGGGTGAAATTGTGTTCGTCACATTTTGGGGGGGAACCATAGTACATTTCTGCATAGGGCACCCATTTGGCCAACAGCAGCCCTGGGAATTAATGTAATTGGACCTACATGAACAGATAAAGCATTCACTCTTCATTATGACCTCTTTACTGATTATTCTTATAGTTCTATTTCACATTGACCTCTTGGTAATCTCTGGTGTAAAACCACTAATTCAAAACACGTTTTAGGCCTGAGTGAAACATCAATGAACTCACACATTCCCTCCAAACACCTAAAGAACAGGATGCCATAAATATTAAAGAAGCCCTTCACATTTTCCTGTCGGACTCTAATAGATGTCTTCCTGTTTCATATGCTGCCATGTACACCATGATAGAGTGCTTTAAGTGTGAGGCGCTCGGGGCTGAGATAAGAGAGCAAGAAAAGGGGTGTAATCCAATCGACATGTTAGAAATCCAACATACAACCTTGAACCCACTGAGAATACATGTCATCTTAGTAGATTGTATACATTATTAACAAGGCACGGACTTATTGGCGGATCACACTCATTCATTCATGGGGTATTTTCTTGCCTCACATGGGGTAAAAACAACACATAACTTGACTCAGGCAAGAATGTGGTTTTCCCAGGCAAACTCCCATCAAAGGTGTCCCAAGGTCACCATTCCACTTTGCAGCCCAGGTTGTAAAGTTTGGAAAAGTAAGATAGAGATTTTTCTTTAGGGCCCTGGTGCCTCCTTGAAAGAGCCCTTGACAAAGCCCTTAGAAACAGCAGATGTCCTGGTAGAGAACATCTGTACACACCCCCTCTACAGAACAGACAAAGGGGCATCACTCTACCAAACACTGGTACCTAAACATATCTAAAATCTTTGTATTAGTAACAACAGCAAATGGGTTGTTTTCAGTGACAAAATGAACTTTTGAACTAGGTAGACATGCAACTTTTGGCCAAAACTTGAATATATCTGCACTATAAACACTACCTTTAGTCTAGAAACAATGTGTATTTACCTTTAAGGACCACCTTGTGCTAATAGTCTATAAAACAGCTATATACTTGGTGAGCTTCTTGTTATAGCATTGTTTCCACTTGATAGAACGCTTAGAATGCACCAGGAGGATTAGCCGTTACAATTTAGCAAGACATCAAAAGCGCCCACGCACCGTTCACAGATGTTGTATTTGGAACTGTTTGCTCAAGATGTCCTCGGATATAAGAAACAGCGAGCGAGAAGCCCACCCATACCCTCCATGTCGCAAGCGAATAATCATACACATAAACGGACACCGCGCGGAAGAGCAGCCGCGGTTCCTTCCACAAACAACCGAGGAGAGCATCTTATATATCTTACCTGGAGAAAGCTAGGAACGCGTGAAGATATCAGGTTCCGACTGTATATCCCGTGGTTCAAATGTACGCGTCCGTGATTAATGGCTCACCTTTAAAATGCTACAAAACTTAATCCAGCGTGTCCCAAAACTGTGTATCCTGTTGTGATATTTGTCTTTTGGCTCTTGCAATAACTTAGAGATGGTGCTCAGTCTGCCTCTGAGCGTTGTGAGCGGGTTTTACTGGGTTAAAGGAGAAAATGAGGAGGTGACTCGAAGATTGTGGTGTACTACGTTTCATCTTTTGCCCAGTTGGAAGGATTGAAATGTCTCTGTTTTCCTTTTCTTTTTCTCGATCTTTTGAAAGAGGCGGGGCGTTGGACGGAGCTGACCAATCGAATCGCAGGAAACGCGAGGTAACGCCTACAAGCATTGCGTTCGCACTGGTCAGTTTGTACAGCGAAGGCCCACTGTCCACCTCCGTGAAGCCCAACGTGATCGACCCCCGCGATGATGTTCAGGATTTTTAAAAGGTCCTCATCACTTACGGTCGGTCGAAAAAAAAATCCAATTTGAATAAACATAAAGAGTAAAATTAATCAGTATTTTGTCGCTCTCTATAGAGTACAACTGACTCTGAGGAAGAGTTATTTGGTTTTAATTAGTTTGTTTCATAATTTTTTTTATTAATCTGTGAATGAAAACTATTTTACTCTCGTTTCTGTATTTCAACTGTATTCAGCTGTTTTAATTCTATCCAGAATTGGGCCAAATGGGCTTTCTGGGTAGAGCAAATTATACTCTGAGCAGTTTCCTGTTTATTTATTTACAAATAGTAATAATTAAAAAAAAAAAAACTTTAAAAGTGTCTACCATTAACAGGGCCACTGCGGGCCAAATGCTTTCCTAAGCATAAATTTGGGACTTTGGTGTCCCCAAAATTTCACTAAAACACTGGTAAGTAACAAACACTGTGTTTTTTTTATCCTTTCTGAACTTTGCTTCTCAAAAATGATAAAGTAAAATATTCTTAAATGTATAGTTTGATAGTCAATAATACTTACCATAGTGATTTGGAGTTTCTGAATGCAAGCATAAGAGAAAATAACTTAAAATGCTTCTTAAAAACTTAAAGTATCCTTAAATTTTGGGTTCTGACAGTCAGTAATACTTACAGTAATGACGGAAAGAGTTTTTGCAAAGGGCATCCATAAGAGAAAACAAGAAATGGAACCTCAAAACACAATAATCAGGAAGTACTACAAGCTCCATAGGGTGTGTTTAGTTGAGGTTGGAGCTAAACTGCAGGGCCGTGGCACTCCTGGAACTGAGTTTGAGAACCCTGCTCTAGGCCTGTATCAGGATTTTAATGTTGCAGCCTCTGAAGATCCCCATACAATCTCGCTGGAGACCGCTTATAGCTTATAACTATACTCACTTCTGTATTTACCTATCGCAGTTCCCACTCAAGAGAGCTATCCTGAAATCACAATGTACCACTAATTACATTTATGTGCAGACCTGGAACGTCACATAAATTATTTGCAAAAAGCAGCGTTACCATCCAAAAAGTCCAAGAGAACATAATGGAAGTTGCTGTGTTACGAGAAGAATCTTTTTTGTATATAATAACTTACTTAAACTTAATTAGACTTGCATTTTAGAATGACCCAAACAACATTTCAGATGTTGTGCAATGAAATTGGTTCATTGGTTAGCCGCCCCATCGCACCCCAATTTCGACAGAAAATGCATTCCATCCAAGTTTATGTGCATTTCGTCTTATCAGATAAAAAAAGTTAATCCTACTCTGTTGTCCACATTTTTTTATGCAAATCTTGGTGTTTCCATTCAGGGGTATTCCATAAGGTGGATAAAAATGCAGCCATTGTCAGGCCTTGTATATCTGGTTATTTTGAAAACGGGGCTTTCTGTGCAGTTACACCATTCGTCCACGTGTAAAGGAAGCAACGTTTTCATGTTAAAGCGCATTTTTGAAAACGATTGCCAAACATTGGCTGCAAGAAATCACCCATGCTGCCTTTTACCTGGGCGCCAATCTATCTGCTCCAGCCTCACAGTCATTGAAGTGCAGTGCCATTAAAATCCGAATGCTCATCAGTTGGGAAAATTCCTTGCTTATGTATCAAAAAGTTATATATGGTACATAGAACATTGTTTCAAAAGAGGAGGGCTGAGCTTTTAACAGGAGTATGTGTTTCAGTAATTCAATTGAAGGCAGTGTTTATACAGGTATGTATCATTGACACCAGCATTGTTAATTTAACACTGTGAATGTTAGCATTCCAAACCCATTTTAGGTGTAATGGTAATATTAATATCAGGCACACTTGACACTTTAAAAAAAGAGGGATTTTGGTTACACTGCCCACATGTAAACGCACATTTTTGAAAATGGCGTCCAAGATGAGTCTATTTCAATGAAGTGGATGGTAAAAATGAGTTTTCCTGAGTTTAGGAGGTTGGGTTTGTTATTGTATCATTACTTTGTTTAGACTAAGTGTAGTAGTGGAGGAAATGAGGACCGTGTTGTTGTTTACTGTGCTAACATGGCTTACAGCATGTACAGGATTACATTCATATCTTTCCTGTTTGATCACCGAAGTTGCCTTTATTTTTGCAAACTCAATGCTGAAAACTCATTTAGGAATGGCACGAATCAACTTCCACCTGTTAGTTTGGTACAGTCTATGCAGGGGTTTTGCATTGTTGTGTGGACACATTATTTTTTTTTGTTCACAGTGGGAGAAAAACATGTGTTCTGGTGGACATGAATTCACTCTTAGTTTTTTGCTAGGCAATACTACATGAATATATAACTATATGTAATGAACATTTTAGTTTTGCCAAGATAAAGATTACCCAAGCCTTGTGAGAAATATATAATCTTATAATCTGACAAATTGACAGTGGTTCCACAGATCAATAATTTGGAAGGAGGTAAACTTCAGGTCAGGCCATATAAAAGATTTTTACAAGACAGCTAGGTTGACATCATCTTGAGAAGACATTAAATTGAAACACTTTAACTAATTAACAATAAAAAAAATTGAAAGTGCTCCCTGCTGACACGTGCACATCATGAGTGTAATTGCTGATGTTTTAAATCAAATGTACGCCAACAATTAATAATAGGTAGTAGGGGGGAAAAGATAATGTATACTTAGATAGTGTTTCATCCACACAATTGTACACTGTTCTTCAAAAAGAAACAATATATATTTTTGTCTCACTTAGAATTGTGCCTCATAAATATTACATTTTCAAATAAACACACATACCTCCTCGCAAATTCTCCTCTCCCTCTCTTTCCTCTTGCTCTCCCTCCCCCTTTTCACATTTTCCCAAATTCAGCACTTTTACATTCTGCCTCTCTGGGCACGAAATACTTATTAGAGATTGAATTCACTTCTAAGGTGTGTTTTCTACTCTATTCTTTTTCATGCTTGCATGTATGCACTACATACCGTTTAAACAGACAAACCTGAAGCATATTTTATACATCCCCAGTCCTTCTGGGAAGGAAACAAATGTATGTTCAATCTCACTCGAGTGGAGCATCTACATCCTGAATTACTTGTTGTTGATGCTCTTCTTCAATTATTAATTTTCTACAATACAGTTGCTGCCGCTGTATTACAGAGCGCCAGTGTGGAGGTATAAATCATGCTTCTTCATTTATTAACATGATTGTCAAGTCTAGGTTGGATGGTCATCAAGACAACAGTACTTGTCTCACTGCATTGTGCCAACTGTGAAAGTTAATGGAGGGGGATTAGGCTGTGAAGTTGTTTTTTAGAAGCTTAACTTGATTCCTCAGTTACAGCAAATAGTGTACTGAATTCTTCTGCAGACCCAGAAATTTTGGACAATGCAATTCTACCAACTTTGTGGGAACCGTTTGAGAATGGCCCCTTCCTTTATGAACATGACTGAAAACATGTGTGCAAGTATACCTGTGTGTTTCATGTAAAAAAACTCAATTGGCCTGAAAAGAGCCCAGCATAATCCCTTGGTTTAAGACTATGAACCAGGCATTCTCATCCAACATCAGGACCATAAACACAACCATGTTCATAAGCCTTACCAAAATATAACATTAATAAGCCTTACTGTTATTCCTGCAAAGGATGAATCATGTCATATTAAAACCCTAGACTGTAAAAAAAATATGGATGTTGTGACACCGTTTACTGCAACTGGGCTAATATGAGGCTTTTTCCGAGCTGAACTGGAGGCTTGAGCTCACGACATGACGACGTTTAGTCAGCTCTGTTCTTTGTAGCTGTCAATCATAGCTGTCAATCACATGGCCCCGCCTAGCTTTATTGGGGAAAAGTGGGCCATCGTGAGCCACAAGAAAATAAACCTAAAAGTAAAAGTAAACGAAAACAAAAATGAACTTTGTTCACTGTATAGGTATCTTTCGAAAATCATTAAAAACGTTTGTGTAAATAAGATAATTTCTGAGGAAATCATTTTTAAAGTCCAGCTTTTTCCTATAGACTTGTATTGGGCAGAAATCATTCTGCAGCCAGCACCATGAGGGCAATCGCCAAAGTTTGACTTCACTCCGCCGCCATGTGAGACACACTAGTATAAAAGCCTATGGATTAACACTGGGATGGCACTGAACAAGCTTATACAAGATACTGAAATAGAGTAGGAACAGTATAGGTACTTAAAGAAGCAGTAGATAAGTTTGTGGCCAAATGTAGTACTGCAATGAAAAAATAGGAGTATGTAGGCTGTAGCTCCCTCCAGACTACTTTCCAAGGCCCATTTGATGGCGAGACATTCTTGTTCCACTGTGGAGTATCTGGTTTCCAGCAGTAATTTCCGACTCAAGTAGACCTCCTTCTCTCCATCAAACTCCTGACTCAACACAGCTCCAATTCTAACTCCAAATGCGTCCACCTGGACTAAGCGCCTCTTCTGAAGGATGGATTGGTACAGAATTTCACGTTAAAATAAGTAAAAGGTCTCTGACAGGACTCACTCCAGGGTACTGGATTCTCCAACAGATCAATCAGTGGAGCAGCGACCAAGGCAAAATCTGGTATGAACCTCCGATACCAAGCCTAGGAAGGACCTCACCTCCTTCGTTGGTCGTGGACTTCTCTGCATAGCTTCTACTTTGCTCACTTAAGGCTTCAGTTGTCCTTGGATGTCGTAACCAGGTAACTACTGTCCTGTGCCCATCTGTATTTCTGCACACTCAAGGCTAAGTCAGATCCACGAATTCTGATCAAAACGTTTTTTCTGAAGATGATCCTCCCAGTTCTCGCTGACGATGATCACATCGCCAAGATAAGTAGCTACCCACTTCTCACAGCCAATTAAGACCTCAGATGCAGGAATGTGGCGGGTGCCCCAGCAATCCCAGAGGGTAGAACATTGAAATTATATAGACCCATGGGAGTCCTGAAGGCTGTGAGACCTGCAAATAGCTCTTACACAAATCCAGGGTTGTCTTAAAGTGGGCTCTGGCAATCCTCTCAAGCAGATCATCTATCTTGGACATCAAGTATGCGTTGAAACGAAGTTTTCAGATGTCTACGCAAACCCAAAAAGTTTTGGCACAATTAATAATGGGCTACTCCATTAGCCCATTGAGGGTTCAATCACTCCCAGTTCGATCATGGTTTGTAGCTCATTCTTCAAAGATGTAATGAGACTCTCAGGAAAACGGTATGGTTGCTGTCAAGAAGGTGTATGATTTGTGAGATGGATGGTGTGGTTAATCACATCCATCCATTCAGGGCTTTGACAGCACAGTAGTGGTACTTGGGTAAGTATTTTTCTCACATCTTCCTTCTGAGCATCCAACAGATGATCGAGGTCAGGCTCAACTATCACTGGCCGCTTTACTGGTGTTCTTGTAGGTATGTCCTTTGTTATTAACTTCTAAAAGAAGTGAACAGTTCACCCTAGCCTTTAGGGAATCTAAACTGAGTAAATACCGAAAGCATTGTTGAGCAACACATTGTCTCAAGTACATTTCATTGTGTTGCTCTAGCAGCGTAATGCATTCCTGTTGTTTGCATTAATGAGAATGTGAAATGATTTTTGAGCATGTGAAGAAAATATTTGAATATAGAAAAAATTCTGTCCTAAGTTAACCAAAGCTGTCTCATGAGATATTTTGCTTCTGAATCATCAATTTGGCTTCTATGACAAGGCATCTCATATTTAGTAAATTTCTGATCAGTGAACGCTGATAAATAAATGATTATATGATAATGGAGGGTTCCAATATTTTGCCACAAACTTTACCACAATGACCAGATAGGTAGGACTTTAACTAAGTTGGTACAGTGCCTCCTATCCCAAGAGATTCTGGACGGTAAAGCAGAATTTGATGGCATCAAAGGCTGCAGTCATGGTCTAGATTAGAACACGGGTGTTGGGATCCATTCCTTGAGGGCCGGAGCCCTGCAGAGTTTACTTCCAACCCTGCTCAGAGAGACCCACACCTGAAGCTTTCAAACAGCCTGAAGGACCTAACGAGCTGTATCAGGTGTGTTTAGTTGAGGTTGGAGCTAAACTGTGCAGGGCTGTGGCCCTCCAGGAACTGAGTTCGACACCCCTGCTCTAGAAGAACTAACATAGAGAGATAGTCAGAATCAGATGCAAGAAGAAAATCATTATTTATCTTCACCAATGCTTTTCGACGCCATGGAAAGGACGTATATCCTATTTGTCACTTGGAAATGTTGTGAACAAAATCAAGTTATTTGGCACAACTTTGGGTCAAACCTTGCATTTGGTTTTCTTGAAATTTTTCACTCAAGAAAACAAAATCTATTCTTAAACAAACTGATACAACTTTTTACAATACATTTTAAATAAACATTTGCAAAAAACTATAAACAATCATCTAAACTGCATTGTATTAATGTCTCTTTCACAGAGTGTATTAAGAACTCCCCCACTGGAATGGAAAAAGGAAAGCTCTGGTCATTGGACCTTGAGTCACTTAATAACCTCATTAAAACAACCAGCTCCATCACAGTAGCAAACAATTACATTTGAATTTGTATTTAAATGTAAGTTAAAGGGATCAGAACTTTCATTAATTTTTTTTAAACATTTCAAAATAGGAAGCTTTCATGATTTGACTGTGGACATTTCTAGTGAAAGAACGCTTTTAGTTCCAAGTGACTGGAAACAAAGACTTCTGTAAGATGTTTAAGCGTACATAAACTTAAATTTGATGGAGAATTAGGTTACAGCCCATAAAAACCAACACATTACAAAAAATTGACTTGTTACTGAAATTGCCTGAGTCCCATCATGCCTTTCATTGTGAACCTCCGTCTTTTACTTGTTTCTATAGCACAATAACATTTTCTCCTCCACTGGTGCTTTTATTTTCCATTGCCCTAGTCATAACTCAAAGTGAATTGTAAAACAGCTGAGTCCGTTGAAGTGAAGCGGAGCGGCAGTGAGAACTGACTTTTAACACCAAACACTGTGTACCTGTTTTATTACATTCTGATCTATTCACAATGATCTATTCACCGTCCGTCTCTATGGATGTGAGCAATCTTTAACAATGACTTATTCTGATGCAGCAGGCCTCTCTACCTCATTTGAATGAATATTTCATCAGAGTGAAGGTTTATTCTGCTGTGAGCCGGGTCTGCTGCAGCCATTTCTCAAGGTTAGACAGAGTTATCACAGCACTGAGCTGAAAAACAGCAAGCGAAATCTTTGAATAACGGCATCAAGGAAACGATGCTGTCGGCAGAAGCAAACATTGTGTTCTGTCAATTATGTCCCTTTCTACCCAAAGACAGGGTTTAGGC
>SRMA01025719.1:76132-173112 GCA_007224835.1 Danionella cerebrum
TTCTGCTGTTTCATGACAATGGCCACCGTGACAATATGAACAGTGTTGTTTATGAAAAATCGAGGGTGCCATCCGAATAAACTCATTAGGAAACTACTCTTTTCTTGCTCATGCAAGAGTAGTGGCATCTCAATGCACGGCATTAGGAGAGAATGGAGAGCTAGTGAGTTTACTGTAGCTGCATTTGTGTTTACTTTTAGTAGGAAGTTCCATCTCGACTGGCACTGTGCCAGTCAGAGGTGATATTGAATTTGAATGAGGCACAAAATAACTTGTGAATAGCACTGCTTGGTTCAGGCTCCAGTATTTTATTTCAGATGAGAATAGTTTAGGAGTAATAGAGGTTTTTGATTTTATATGAATAACACAATCTACAAGATTTTTATAAATTACTAAGAACCGAGTGGTGCTATTCTCATTCTTTCGCAAACATCCATTTTTATTTTCAACAAAAGCTACGTTTAAATGAACTCGTTACTTTTATTAAAAAATAATTTTAGATTAATTCCCACAAACCTTTAACGTGTGCCCTGCAATCTATTTCAATAACTGTTACATAATTTAAAAAATCTATGACATAACAGTTATGTCTTGTTATGTTGTAACTGGTCAAGTACTGTTAACATACCGTAGCCCATAAGTACACAACACAAATTATTTGATATTTTGTGTTTTTGAAGTAGTTTTTGATTTATATTTGTGTGTATGTATTTACAAATATTCACTTACCCATGCAACTATTTCAACTGAAGTCAAAGGTTTTTATATACCGGTAGTGCTTTCATGCAGCAGCTTCACAGAAGGCGGAGCCTAATACATTACATTTACATTTACATTTATGTATTTAGCAGACGCTTTTATTCAAAGCGACTTACATTGGGAGTAAACCTTAAGCAGTTTGGCACAAAGTGGATTGATCAGAAGACTATACACATAGAACACTTTCAAGCTAGTTCAGAAAATGAATTCAAATCAGTGCTTCAGAGGGTTTTTTTTTTATTTTATTAAGTTAAGTTAGTAAGTGCTCTTGAAAGAGCAGAGTTTTTAGTTGCTTTTTGAAGGCAATGGAATTTCACCAGCCAGGAACTGTGAAGGAGAAGGTCTTGGTGAGAGATTTTTTGCCGCTCGAACATTAGTTCCTGTATGAGCAGGTTTTGTGGAAAGAATGGCTACATGTTTTAGGCAGAAGCGTAAAATGATTGACAATCCTTTAAATCCAGGTAACAAGTTTTAGAATATTTAGAATATGTTTTAGATGTGTGGGAAAACCGGAGCTCTCAAAGGAAAATCCCACACAAACATGGGGAGCTACAAGAGAAAGCTACATTATACTCCACCCAAAGAGGCGTAGCCAGTGTGAGTGCCTCACAGGGGGAATCAAGCCAGTTAAACCCAGGGCTAGTGTTTTCATCTTCAGCCAGGGTCAGTCGGCATTTTATTTTATTTTCATATATTTATTTATTTATTATTACCGTGTCCTGTCCTGCTCAGAAGCCATCAGAAGCATGGGAGAGTAAATGCTTTGCTGAGTTGGACAGTTTTGCTTTCTCCAGGGGAGTAAAACACCTGGTGTGGTGTTGTCTCCTCTGGATTGGAGCATTTAAAGTAGGTAAATATTTGTATGTATATAGTCGGCCGTGCTGAGTCGGATTGTTTGCATTTATAGAGTGTTGGAGATGCCTTCTAACGTTAAGGATCTAGATCCCAGATGCGTATCTATGTTGGAATAAAATAAACAAGAATAATATAGGCTGCTATCGTTAGCCTTGCCTTGCTAAGCCAGCCGTTCAGAGTCGGATCATAGCATATAAGGAATGATGAAGACGCCTTCTAATGTTAAAGATCTAAAACCCAGATGCTGACTCATGTTGGGAAAAAAGAGAATAATGAAGGCTTGTAATGTTTGATGAGTAAAGTAGAAGTTGGCGTTTTTTTGCGGAGCTCAGTATGCACAGCACATCGATGTGCAATGGCCATATATTGATCAATTCAATGCAGGTATTTTACTCAACTTTCATGGCCACATGTGCATAAAATGAAGAACATAGATACACAAATTACATTGGGGAATGAATACTCTCTGGAACTCTGTGAATTCTAGCATTGAGTGTAATCTGTGCATAAAGTCCAGTCGGGAAAATCACCAGGTGCAGAGGATATAAATTTTATACAGTCATTTACTATAAACCTCCAAAACCTTGGTGTTACTGCAAGATCAGTGTGTAGAGAGCTTCCTCCAAGCCATACATCATCAAGTGAAAAGTAAAGTATGCAAAGCACTTGACTATAGACGTGTTCTCTGGAATTACGAATAATGCTTCCCCAATCCGGTGGATGAGGCAGGGTTTGGCGGCTTCCAAGTAATTGACTGCATTATGTCGACATTAAAAACCCTCTGAAGCAATTAAATAATTCAGAATCAACTGCAATCGCATCTGTGGGCGTGTCTTGTGATCAACTGATCTTTTTACTCCCGAACTGTATGCTAAATGCATAAATGTAAACTCTGGTGTTGTGGTTATAATATAACATGTGTTAGGCGGATGATGGATTATAACGTTTTTATAGGGGCTTTGTTGTTCTTTTCGGCTGTTCATTTATGATCACTTTTACCAGAATTCACACCAAAGGCAATTCTGACCAATCAGAGAGCAGTGCACATGTGCTCCAGAACATCATTTTACACTTCAACGGATCCCTGTCATTCGAACATGTCGAAAATAGCATATTTTTTTATAGAAATATGTTTTAAAATGTAATTTAATAGTGTTTTATATTATTGACCTTTGTTAATGAGTTAGTTTGTTAAAAATATTAATTGACAAATGTGTTTATAATTTTCATTTATGTTTAGCGGTGGTGGGGGTGGGGGTGGGGGGTGTCCATGACACCATAAAGATAATGTTTATTGAGTGACGTCAATGGCATTCTCAGATCAAATACACACTGACATCTGCTGGACATATAATAACATGACACTTTCGTCAGTAAATAATAATACTTTGCGTATTTATCTTTGCTTTTCTTGTTTTATGGTGTTAAAGTGAGATTGGCAGATGCCAGCACACTAAGTGGAGTGTTCTGCTTTGAGTCATTTCTTCCGAACCACATAAATCTCTCCCCGGCCTGAGCAGTAGCCTTCATCTGAGACCTCGCCGAGTGATCTCTAGGGAAGCGCCTGCTCATCGTCTGATCTTGATTCTCTGGTTGCTCTGTGGATAGGAAGTCCGTCTGATAAACTGAGTGCTTCCTCTCCCTGGGGCTGGCAGGGCTCTGGGTGCCATAAGGGTGATGGCACAGGCTGTAATGAGAGTTATGCTGCCGAATCTCAGCAAGGCATTTCTTACGGCCTGTACCCTTAACGTGATCAAAGATACACATATGAAAGATACAATAAATATGAAAAAATTTTGAGAGAAACTCACCTGATCATAGACATCAATACAGTTCTGCAGTGCTGCACGGTTATCATGCACTGATAAAGGATACTCCCGTCCTGCTTCTTTCTGCCAAAACCACAATTCAGAATTTCAGTTTCAATTTCAAGGTTACATCAGTGGTATGCAAAAGTTTAAGCACCCCTGAAAATTTCCTTTACAAATCATTAGCTGTCTGCATACGACATTTCAGTTAAATATATCTTAAATGAGACAAACACAGTGATATTTGAGAAGTGAAACAAAGTTAATATGATTTATGGAAGTGTGCAATAAATATTTAAACAGATGTATGTACGTGCATAATTTCATTTTATTGATCTTTACAACTCAACATTGGTTTTGGTAACCTCCAAATACAGGTGAATACAATCAGGAGAAAGTATTTAAAGGAGGCTGACTGTACGTTTTTCTCCTTTTTTTGCATCTTCTCTATGGAGTGGCAACATGGGAGCCTCAAAACAACTCTCAGATGACCTGAAAACAACGATTATTCAAAATCGTTTAGGGCAGCATTTCTCACTAGGGGGCCGTGGCAGGCTATCTGGTGGGCCAAGGAAGCCACTACGCCATCTTTTTTAAAACTTTTTTTACAAATTATTTTTCAGTTATTTCACAGGCTCAAAAACACTGAAATGTCAGTAATTATTTATATAATCAATTAGATTAAAATGGCGTCACGTTAATGTGTAACACAACAAGCAAACATTTCTAAGTGTGATAAAATATGATGCTGAATACATTAAATTTGGCTTCTGAAGCCACACAAAAGAATTTTTCCAAATGATCCACTAAAGCTCTCAAAGCTGCATTTGGCCTCAAAACACCCAAAAAATATTTTCTCAGGAAAAAAGGATGAGTCTCTGGGTGAAGGGTGACTTCTCACTCAACAAAAAGCCATAACATTTCTATCCACTCAATCAAAAGTGAGACTGAAAGCTAGCTGTCTGCTAGTTACACTGCGGATATTTATGCTGGACCTCAGAACTGGGCCTTGGAGTGAAAAGGTTAAGAACCCCAGGTTTAGGGGAAGGATATAGAAAGCTCTCAGTTTCAACTCTGAGGAACATTGTGAGGAATTGGAAGACCAGAAATATAGATCTTGTTAAAGCCAACTAGAAAGACTAAGGACTAAAGGCCTCTGCACACTGATCCGAATTGAGATTTGTATCTCACTCTTCGGATGGCTTCTCAGCAGGGTGCTCTTCATTTGGGTTAAGGAAATATTGGTGCAATGACGTTCCTTCCCTGAAGATGGAGTTTGCTGTACAAAAGATTCACTCCACACAGGAGACAGGAAAGAAGACAACAACAAAATAGAAGGAATCATAGGGAGCTGTTTGACAAAAATGTGGAGAAAAGAGAGAATTTGTGGCATGCTATCTTTGCTGATTGTTGTGTTTGCTGAAACCTGATTGATGTAATCTAATTAGGTCATGGTAGAGCACACTACACAACATTATTTACCCTTTGTAGACTGGTGAACCCTTTTGGATACCGCTGTTCAGCTTGTGTCATTGGTTGAGAAACAGAATGAGCCAGAGCTGTGCTGCTGTGAAAATCACACTCCTGACTAGCACCAGAGTGGACAAACTGGAAAACAAGAAAAGGGAACCAAGGCAGAAACTTTTTGTGACATTCCACAATAAATACAATTAACACATCTTTTAGCAGAGTTATTGTTAACGAAAGAAGAAGTGTCTAAAAGAGGATGATGCAGAATCCCTGCGAAAATGAACGTGACCTTAAGTACTGCTGATTTTTAACCAAGATACCCAAACTGGTATGACTCTGGTTGCTATTTCTTTTCAGACAGTTACCACTGAGAATTCCAGTGAGTGGCTACTGTGCTACTATTGGACCAGTCCCGATTGGCTCTCTGTTGGATAGCACACGACACGTGACTTCATGTGTGGACACTAAACTTTAGAAGTGTCAATGTGCAGATTAAAATAAATGCTCAAAGTATTGAGCTGTTGCCGTTTCCCTTTATCTATCATGTGGCTGACTTCTATAATATGAACGTGATTAAAACTGTGGTCCTAAATATTAAAATATAAAACTGTTCAGAGTAAATAGTTATTGTACTTGAACCTTTTTATATTGTCAATACCTGTGATATCGTGGAAGATTATGACATATTCATATAAACATTTGCATAGAATAAAATGCTTTGTGATTGTAGTTCATTGATGACCAGGAGAGGGCGCTATAGTGATTGACGTTAACCTGGTTAATAACGTATAGAGAAAAAGTTTTATAGAAGACCGGAGAACGCATGTGTAACATATTGTCCCCAGAAATAAAGTACCCTTAACGTACCACTAACTTTATTTAAAGATGCAACAATACCTGTTATGAATCTTAAGTCAAATCAATTTTAACATTTTAACAAAAACCAAAACTGCGCAATTTAGGTTTAGTTGTTTGTACCCCTATTCTATTATTAAGGCACTTGCGCTATTGAAAGAACATACGAGAGAGGGAAAGTGAAAAAAAAAATAGAAATAAAAAAAAAGAGTGAATGCCACGTGTCGCGTGCTATCCAATAGTCAGAGAGTGTCAGTCGTGCTGGATGCGCAGAAAGACTCTTCTCGAAACTTGTGTGGAGGTTATTAGTCTGTGAAAGAACATACCAACTACTGTGCAAAAGTATTTTATTAAATTTTTTTTATTACATAATGTACATTTTTATACTCTAAAATCCTCACTCCCCGCCACGAGTGACAAATGATCTCAAATATATTTTAAAACTTGATTGGCATTCTATAGTGTTATTGATAACTATTTATTTCTAAAATAAAAAAAAAGAAAAAAGAAAGAATTTAATTGTCATCACAAGAAAAACAAAGTGACTCGTTAAGGTTTATAACTTACCCAGTTTCCGCTCTTGTTCTTTTTAAAGTATCTTTTGCCCCCATTACTCATGTCTATTACGTGAATTAAAAAAAAACACGACAAATTTTATTAAGAAAATCTTGCTGACGACCGAAGCTGAACTCAGGTAATGGTCTTAATGTTGATACCATAGCAACACAACGCACACCACCATGCGCCGAGCACAATTTGTATATTTTTATATTTAAAGGCCATAGTAGAGACATCTTAAGGCTATACCCCAAATAATACTTCATGTTTTTTACGAAGCATTCTTCAGTTAATTATTAATTAAATTAATATAGTAATACTGAACTGATTGACACAATGCAAACATAGCAAAAATAATATATATTGATATATGTAATTTATTCACAATACAATGAGATATGCAGTATTTCATTTTTTAATGTTATAAGGGTTTCAGGAAAAAAATATTGATGTGTAAAGTGTTTATAGAACATACATAAACGTAACTTTAATATCTTTATCGAACATTTTTATGTAAATTAAATCTTTTTTGAAACAGTTGCCCGTTTATAAACGATTCCATGTTTTTTTATTGTTTAATTTGTTTGTTTATTTAATTTTTTATTTATTTTTCTATACGATTCCACTATCTTCTAGAAAGTGAATCGTTGACGTCACATGTACTTCCGGGTGAGAGATGTAGTAAGTTTGAAGTGTTGTTGAGTGAGAGGCTCCCAGGTGCTAGACACTGGTTTCTCTAGAAAAGAATAACGTATTTATAATTTGCAGCTTTAACATGATCCACGTATATTGACGTTAAAAATTTAGAAGACGCGAAAAAAGAAGCGATATGTTACATACCACGGGGTCAGAGCAATGGTTGTAGTAACAGTAAGTGAAGCAGGTTTATGATGATTTGCAGCATATCTGAGTGAGGAAATCTTTGCAAGTGTTACCTTCACGTCATGGAGTTTCTGTTTGGAAAACTGTGGTGAAAATGAGCTCCCAAGATAAGACAGAAGCAGATCCCAGACATGAGGAGGACCACAGCAGCTCTCAGGTTTGTCTTCGAGTATTTTCTAATTCCTGCTGTGACTGTAATGTGATAAAGCTAACTTTACACCATCTCATTAATGAATTGTGCAGTAAGTATGCATTGTATAGTTAAAGTCACAATTTTTTTGTAAGTGATTTTATATTAAAATATACCTTACCTTACATTGGTTCACAACTAGAAAAAATCTAAATGTAATTGAATATTATAAGAATGATCGCAATAAATTGGTACAAATGACTATTAAATCTATTGGGCATTTGATATGACTTGTTGACAAACGTGTACAGTTGAAAAACAACGATACAAATCAGCTGGAATGGGGACTCTTGCTGTGTCAGTAAAATTGACAGTTTAATTGATGAGTTGGGAAAATGTCAACCTTACCCTTTCATTTCATCTATTTTTAGCAGGAATAATCACAAGAAGACGCATTAATCTACGTTTGATTGTTATGTGGATTTAAAGATTAATAAGTGAATTTGATGTGAACATACTATAATATTACCCTAAACGAGGGAACCCGCAAATATTTTGATGCGCTCTATTAACCTGAAATGGCCCTGTTTCTCTTTGTTACAACCTGTAGGAGGTGGATAGCTGTCTGGGCAACAATGAGGTAAAGAGTCGAGCCGTGGTTAAATACTCGGCTGCTCCTCCTCCGTCCTCCTATTCTTTACTGCAGGAGAAAACTGACTTGAAGCTACCCCCAGCAAACTGGCTGAGAGAAAACACCCAATTGGGGCCCGCGGGCACTACCATCCTAGGCTCCAGCAGAAAGAGCAAGCCTTTTTCTAGGTACCCAGCCATAATGCATTGTGTACTTTTTTTTAAATGTTAACAATGAGATGTTAAATGAAATGTTTTTTTTTTATTTTAGCTTTGGGATGGCGTACGACTACATCGACTGTATAGGGGACGATGTTGATGTTGTGTCTGACTCAGAGGTGAGACTGTGATGGTTACACCCATCTATGAGCCATCTATGGCTTTCTGGGATATTCAGTTCCGATTGGCCAAAGCTCTTTTTAATTATCTGTGATGCTATTAAAAGGTTGCAAATTGTCATTAATTCATTTATTAGTTTGTCTTATATACATGCATTTTCCCTTTGGGGGTTTGCTGGTGCCTGTCACTAATGCACTTTGTGCAGGAGGGTACACTCTGGACAGGTCTCCAGTGCCACAGGGCAACACACATTGACTCCAAAGATAGTATCCAATGAACACATGTTTGTAAGATTCCAAGGAAGGTCACCATGCCGCTCTTGTTTGCATTTAACTGTTTTCATGATGTTGGCCGAGGTGGAATACATTGAAGGGGCCATGTTATGCATCCAGCCCCTGTGGTATATCTAAAGATGCGCTGGATATATATTCAAACAAAACTTAAAAAAAGCCTCATATTTTTTTGCCTCTGTTTACCGTTTACCCCCGTTACTTTCACAGCCATGCTTTTGCCACGTTCCAGTGTTGGGTAAGTTAAAAAAGTATTTAATTACTAAATTTATTTTGTATTTGAAAAACTTATCTATTTACTGTGTTGGAAAAGTAACATTATTCATCACTAAGTAATTAAACTAAATACAGTGGTACCCCGAAATACGAAATGAATCTGTTCCAGAGTGATGTTCGTATCTCGAACATTTCGTATGTCGAAGCAAGTTTTACATGTAAAACATCTAATCCGTGCAACGGCGCTCAGAAACAACAGTATAAGTAGATGAAAAAAATGGAAAACCAGAGAAAAATCAAGTAGCGTTTCTTCAATCCTTAAATCTACACATTGTTAATGTAATAAATGATAATAAAACAGAATAAAACACAAGCAAAATACGCAATTTGTACACAAATGTAAAACCTTACCTTGAGTGAAGTGATGGTGGAAGACATTACAGCACTACTAATAAAAGTTAACTTTCTCGAAATATTTCACAAATTACTAACACCAACACGGTTTCAAGCACAAGCGCACACAGTAGCGAGTGTACTGTAGAGAGACGCTTCTGAGAACGTCTCACAGGGTTTCTCCAACTTGCGCTAAAGAACAGCACTTTCCACGTTATTAACTTTATTTCTTTACGACACCTTGACTCTAACTTTTGTTATAGTACGTTATTGGTAATCTAAACATAATGTTTCGCTCGATTTAAAACTGATTAAAAGTGTTTTAACGTGTATCAGCCCCAGTTTTGCAATGGGAGAAAGGAGCGCCAGGACCCAGAAGTGCAGCGCAACGTCAGACTTAACAACCGGACTTAACAATAGAGCAGAACTGTTTGTGGTTGTTCATATCTCAATTTTTTTTCCGTATCGGCGAAGCAAACAAATCCCTGCGAGACCTTTCGTTTCTCGAACGTTTTGTAACTCTTGGGGACCACTGTACTTCTTGAAATCTCCCTCTTGAAATAAACCTTAAGTGGACAAATATTTTTATTAATTATATAGACATATAATTATAAATAGATAAATACATAAAAATGCACATTGAACACAATGTTGTATTTTTAATTAGCAAAAATGTTGCCGGTTCTCTTTCATAAGTGAAGCGATCATCTCTCTGTTTAATGCGATGGATGGGCACACAGTAGAGACGTGCACTTTGATTTGTTTCACTCGTTTCTCTTTTGCATATAAATAAATTGAAAACAAATGTGTTTTGTTTTATTTGAGTTTAAATAAATTACTATGACACAAATGAGTTTTTGTAAAACAGCCACAAGTTTTAGCGAGACTGACATCTTCATTTTAAATAAGACTATGCAGCAAACTTGCATAAAACTACTTAACCCCCAAAGACCCACATATAGAAAAAACCTATAAAAAATTTTTGGCCTTTGAAACATTGTTGTAGGGGGTCATTGATTCATAAATTTGTGTGTTTTAAGATTTTTTAGTTTTTTGAGAATTTTTACAGAAATGTTGCCATATGGCAACGTTGGGCCTTAGGGGTAGCAGAATTTCACTGATTCTCTCACTATGTCTCAACAAGTTGGAGGTATTTTAAAGCTCTTTTTTTAAGTATTTATTGCTAATCTATCTTATTTCTAGTCTGTACACATACATACCAATATCATATGACAATAAAAAACTAAATACATATATTTTATATAGTTTTTTAAATAACGTTTATAAACATTCTATAAAAAAAAATAAAATAAAACAGCGTTGCACAAAGTTCCATCCTAACAAAACTTATGTGTTTTTTTTTAACTATTGAGTTTTGTACAATCAATGCCTGGTGATGGTAATCCCAAAAGCAGTTCTTGTTTTCTGACAGGCAAAGACGCACGTCGCACTTGATGCAAAGTAAAGAAGTGTAGCCAGTGGTTCAGGATTTCACCTGAAATCCTCAAACCATGGTCGAAGTTTCCACACTTTATCATTTTTTCCTCTTCTGATACCAACAAATTGTTCTCAAAATGTAAAGATGCCAGTAGAGATTGGAATCTGTTACAGGACATAATATCTGCAACAGGGGCATATCTGGTGTCCGTCTCTCAATACACTCTGGCTCCAGGCATTTGTACTATGCCCATTTTGAGGTACATACCAATCAGTTGGTCTATTTCTGTTGTTCAGGTGTTTATGGATACTCCTTTTTTTGAAAACTGTACTGGTTTGTTTTTTGTGGCAATGATTGGATCATCTTTTCCGACACAAACCTCCGGAAGCACTCAAGGGATGTATTTGGGCAGATGACATCAGAACTATTTGACTGTCCTGAAAAGGCAGTGTTGGGGGTGTAGAATTCTTTTTTTTTGCAAGCGATGTCTGTTGCGGGGCACAGTCTGGGGGGCAAAGTGGCAGATGTTTATTGGGGAATCAATGTTTATTCGGGAATCAATGTTTATTCGGGAATCAATGTTTATTGGGGAATTTTGAGGGGAATCAAAATCCTCCTCCTCACTCTCATCTTCAGTGTCCATCTCAAAATCACTTTCCCCGTTTTGCATGGCCTCAATGACGTCACAGATTACATTGATAGTCTATATTTTAAAAGAACCTATTTATTCAAACAATACCGTCTGGAAGGCCTATTGGCCTATGGATGACTCTCTAATTGCCCATCACCTATAGCCTATTGCTAACTACTGATTGCCTATGCCCCTTATTTTACATGACTAAGCACCACATCCCTCAAGATATTATCACACTGCCCTCAGTCAGGAATAACATACAGAAAAAAGGAATCCAAAACAGGATTAGGAAAACAGAAATACATTAGCTATAGAAATTCTATAAGCTACAGAAACTTGGAGCTTACGTGAAATAAACCATTAATATAATTAAAAAATGTGTAAAGAAAACGTTTGATTTAGTTGACACAGAATGTGTAACAAACTTTTAAATGATAAAAAACTGTTGTCTGTGCAAGTTTTTGATGTATAGAAGAGGAATAGCAATTGACTGAATGGGGATGGTACATAGGGGAATTCTGCTACCACTAAGGCCCAATGTTGCCATATGGCAACACTGATAAAAGTAGCTAGAAATAAGAGATTATGTATTAACTGAGAACTACAATGATATCAAGGAAATATTTGCATCTTACTTTACATAGAAAAAAATACTGGAGGTGTTTTACTTACATGAATCTTGTTTTATTTCACATCTGAGGAACAGGGTGAAGTTGCTATGTAAAAATCACAAAGTGACTAACTTTGTGGTCCGTTAAAAGGTACTATTTGAAATTTCTTCCAGTCAAGGACATTACCAGGCTAAACAATAAGACTCATTCTTTATGTAAATGTGGTTTGTTGAAGGATAGAGAGATTTTTAGGTGTGTTTTCCCTAAGTTGTAAAAAATGTTGCCATATGGCAACACTGGGCCTTTGGGGGTTAAAGAGTTTAAAGTGGCAGAATTTTTTTTTACCTCTAGAAGGTAAAATAACACAATGAAATAATTGTTTTTTGCGAGTTTAACTATTTAACAATGTAACCCAAAAATATATCAAATCCCCCAAAAACCAATAATTAGGTACTGTACTTTTTCAGTGGAAAAGTATTTTAATGCGTTTCACCCAACACTGGCCACATCTTCTGCTGACCAACCCTTACTTTCCAATCAGAATTCTCTTTTGAATATTTAATAATCATTTTACACTATTTAGTGCTTGAGCACCAGAGGTGTGCTCAAGCTTTTATTGTTTTGTGGCTTTCGTATCATGCTTTATGTGGGATTTTTAGGGCAATTTTTTTGATTCGCATGATAGGTGATTGAAAAATGATTGTGAAAAAAGCTCTTTAGTGCCACCAAATGTGTTTGAGCTTATGATGTGGTGACATTTTGTCGTCCATTGTATAGGGTACCAAGATTTAAAAGTAAATCGAATAGTTTGTGTTTCAAAAATTAACAGGAAGTCTTTCTCAAAACCCTTATTTTCATGAACTCCTCCTAGAGATTGTATCTGTCCTTCTCCAAACTCCATCCGTCTTATCTTAAGGTATATGGGATATTAAATAGAGAAGCTTTTTTTGACTTCGTTAAAATATGTATGCACTGTGGTCAGCGAAAGTCACCAGAAACAAGAAATTGTTTTAACTCAGCCCTAAAATCCCCTTTATTAGTCCAAATCTGAACACGTTTACAAAATGCACTCCCAGTAATGGTGTCACCTGGTGGCCGCAGAAAGTATTCATAAAGTGCTTCTTTTATCGATTTTGACATTTGTGTCACAAGATGTCTATTGTCAAAAAAGCTCACAACACTTTATGTTGTGGGTTTCATTATTTATTTTGCCTGTATTATTTTTCCAATTTTCACCAATACATCTCTAGAATTCTGATTTCACACTGCTTGCAGCTTTAATTTGATTTACATTCAAAATGGTTCTGATCTGGTTCATGGTTCTGATGCCACACTTTTGGAAAGGAAAAGTTGTTTTACAAACCTGAAACCTCTACATTTTCAAATTATTTATTTATTTATTTTTTTTTTGTTTTTTTTTTCGGTTGTTCACCACTACAGAACATCAAGAAGCTGCTGAAGATCCCGTACAGTAAATCACACGTCAGCATGGCTGTTCATCGAGTGGGCAGCACTTTGCTCCTGGATGAGCTGGACATTCAGGAGCTCTTCATGAGGTCATCACAGGTAACTAGATGAGCTTCTACCTACGTTTACCTTCAACTGGAGACCTTTACTTTTCAAAGCTGATATAATTCTTTAAAACGTTCTTTATTTAAAACACAAATTCAACCTTACTTTGGATTCAGTATGATCAGTGTCTTTGCAGAGACGAATATCCTTAATTATTAATAAATTCAGAAGAGGGTAACAAAGTGGTGGCCCTTTGCATTAATCAGAACCCAGGATGTAGCTCTCAGTTTCAAAAAGGTTGGTGACCCCTGCTTTAGGATGTTTTTTCTTGAAGCTATTCTTGCATTTATGTTCAATGCCATTTGTAATTTTTATAAGGTAAATAACCCTTTCTAAATACTTTTGCACAGGGGTTTCCGCTGGGTCTTAAAAAGTTTGCCTTTAAAATAAAAAAATGTATGCCTTTAAAAGTAATTAATTTAAGTAATTTAAAAATAATTAAAACACTTACCGTATTTTTCGGCTCATAAGACGCACCGGCGCATAAGACGCACCCAATTTTAAAAGAGGAAGATCTAGAAAAAAAAGATTCTGAACCAAATACTTTTGTAAAATATTTTATATCAACTGTGTAAAAGTTAACAGCCAAACATGTAACATGAACAGACAGTAAACAGTAAAAGTAACAAAAAAAAGGCTGTAATGTTTTTCTTTGCCCCACTCATCACTCTAAAGTCCACCATTCGTTATCACCATCACTGTTCCAGTGCAACATTGCCCCCACATTAGTAATACCATTATAGCCAGTAACATTGTCACTACATTACTAATAATAGCTAGTAAGATTGCCCCCACATTAGTAATAATACAGTGTTTCTCAAACTTTTTTTAGTCGAGCCCCCCTTTAAACCTTTAAAAGAATCTGGGCACCCCAGATGTAAAATAATAATTATTTAATAATTAATTAATAACTATTTTAATGTAAAATAAATGTAACTACTCCTTAATGTTAAATAACTCATTATTTATAGCTTATTTAAGTGACAATTCGGTTGCATGGTGTTAAGATATGATCCTATGCGCTCTTACCTGGTTAGGAACACTACCCAATTGCAGAGCACGTTACTTACGTTTGTTATCTCGTATGTACATGTGTGAGATGTACCGTTGAGAGATGATTTGAGTCAGAGTTTATTAAAGGAGAGTTTCAGTCATTGAGAGCGTTTTGTTTTCCTCACGCGAGCAAGAGAGAGAGAGCTCACGGCAGCAGTTCCGCTCGTGAGTATGGATGTGGAAGCACCGCTGCGGCTACCGTAGCCAAGGCATTGTGGGAAATGTAGTTTTTTCTCGTTTTCGTTACGACCGCGCTATGGCAGAGATGGGCGAAGACGTCAGCGCGCAGCGCTGGGTGTACAAATATGGCCACGGCTTCGGCCTAGCTCCGGGGCTTTTACGTTCAATGTGTGAGAAACGGCAACAGTTTCGCTCGTGAGTACGGATGCGGAAGCACCGCTGCGGCTACCGTAGCCAAGGCATTGTGGGAAATGTAGTTTTTTTTTCTCATTTTCGTTACGACCGCGCTATGGCAGAGATGGGCGATGACGTCAGCGCGCAGCGCCAGGTGTACAAATATGGCCGCGGCTTCGGCCTAGCTCCGGAGCTCTTACGCCTCTCATACGGCCGTGACCGGACTTCGCGGCGCTCTGCATTCGGTCTATAAGACGCACCAACTTTTCCCCCTCAGTTTTGGGGAAGAAAAAGTGCATCTTATGAGCCGAAAAATACGGTAATTATAGATTTTCCCCTAGGATCATGGCCTTGGGAGGGTGGGGGGGGTTGTGGTGTTATGGGTGGTGCGGCAAAACACTCGGACAAACACTTCATAGTGTTTACATGTTTCTTTTAATTGCAGTATACCAATATATTATAATGTCTGAACAATTACTGTACAATAACTAAACAACTGTACACTGAACTAAACACTAAACATCAGATTTATTTTAATATGTTAATTATTCACAAAGTGTGCAGCTTTTGTCACTGCAGTGCATCTTTCTGGGCTTCTGAAAGAACATTTCCAGAGCATCTTGGTATGGATAGTCTGAAACTTCTGGCCCATTTATTGAGATTCGTATGCAGGCTGCAAGATGGTCCCCTTGCAGCCTATTGCGAATGTCTGTTTTGACCTGTAAATACATTAACTGTTAGGCTTTAAAAGTGATAACTGATAGTAACAACAGTAAAATCAACTTAACATAGTGATAGTTTAAAGCAGGAAATGCCATTGTATAACTAACTAGCTAGCTATTAATTAAGCAATTTATTTATCAATTCGTTCATTCATGCTTGTGTGTATTTACTTACTTACCAAGATCAGTCTTGTACAGCCAGGGGGAGTATTTCGCCTTTGACAGCCAAGCTGGGTCAAAACCTGTCGTTCTGTGGTGGCTAGACTTTTGCTGCTTGTCAGGGGCAGGACATTTAGCACTTGGGCTCTTTTCTGTACTTTGATTCGGAGTAGGAAAGCTACACCGGCTGCTGATCGCAGCAGAACACGTGCTGTCATCGTCACCACCTTGGGAGCGTTTAAAAAACGCGGATATTTTTGCCTGCTGCGAAATACTCTCCGGCGCGCGGTCTATGTCCGCTGATGGGTGTGTGTGTGCGCGTGCATCGGAGCGGAACTCCGCCATGCGCGCGCATCGGGGCGGAACTCCGCCGTGCGCGATACGGAGGACAATTGTAAACGCGCAAACGTTGAGACAGAAATTACATGCCATCGTAATAATAACATAATGCTATTTAGTTTAATAAAAGAAAAAAGCAAAGACCTGTTATATATAAATTACTTCTGTCGTTATTCGACTAAAATAAAATTAACTTGACCTTCAAGGGGGGCGGGGGGTGCCGTTGGGGGGCGGGGCGCCCCCCTAATATAATGGTAGGGGAAACACTGAATTATGTTTGCTTGCAAAGCCAACATATTGTTATTAAATTTGCTGTTCTAGGTAATTTTAATCATTTTTCACATGTTAATTTCAGATCGAGTGTGCTCGATTTCCCAGCCTGGAAACATTTGGTTGCTTAACAAAGATGGCTGCCATAGCAACCACAAATAAAGTACTTTTTGTCATTTACAAAGGTTTTAAAACGAAGCTTTATGTAATAAATCCATGTCAGAAAATGTACATGATGTTTTACATCATGCGCCATTGTGAGCCGTATGACAGTAACGTTTCACAATGGATTCACTCATGTGACTAACCTCTTTATAAAACAAAGCATTTTAAAAAGTTGTAAAATGAATGATCAGATTAATGATCTGCGCTAAAAGTGGTCATATTCCTCAGGGAAAATGGCCTGAAGTTTGATCAGTAACTGACTTCTATCATCTCATCAGACTGGGGACTGGACGTGGCTGAAGGAGTTCTACCAACGTCTTATCGACCAAAAGTGGCAGAGAAAGAAGAAAAGTAAAGAACACTGGAATGAGAAGGCCATCCTCTCCAAGTTCCTCTATTACAGGTTAGTGATTATTAGAAAACTTTCATTTGTATAACTTCTATTCCCATGACCCTTTCTTTGTTTTCCAGCATTAACAGCGATGGGACTGCCGTGCCAGTGCCATCGGACTCAGATCAGATGACAGAGGAGGCTTGTGGGATGGCATCTGATGGGTCCTCTTGGCCTGCTCCATTCAGCAGTGCCACGGCCGATTCAGAGTCGTCAGCCATGCCCACACAGGTAAAGATTTAATATATAGCTTCAGGGGTCATGACATTGTTTTATTTTTAATAATATGTTGTTCACATTGGTCTAGTTGTATAGGAAATGTGTTTTTTTTTTTGCTTAAAAAGTCCATTGTTAATTAAAATCACATTTTTTCTTTTCTGCAATAGGCTTATTCCGGAAATGGAATGAGAATTTAATTCTAAAAACTTCATAACTACTCACTAATTACTCACCTAATAGTTACTGATTTGTATATTCATGACTTGAAATGAAAATTACAGTCTGATGGGTCAATGTAGATGTGAGGGACATTAGAGTGATTCATTACGTAGCTGTTAATGTTTTATTAAAGCAACATTGATAAGCGCTGTAATGGCGTTTGGAGGAAACGTTGTACAACCTTTTTATTGGTTGATCTGATCGTAACTGTCAGTTAAGTCAGAGAGGCTTTGAAAGAGACGAGAGGCAGAAACTGTGGATTTTAGATGGTTTTTCAGCAAAGTAAAGCCTTGACAGAGGCTCAAATTTCAAGGGAGCCACTGGCAGAAACAAGTAAATTAATAATTTTTGTTAATTGAGTTGTGACCGTGTTCAGTGGTGACCCAGAATCAACCTGTTCACCAAAGCAGCATTGTGGTAAACAAACTTCATTTATTGACGTTGCACATTTGTGTGTCGCTAGCTCCGTCTTTCTCTCTGTTTGATCCTCATGCATTCGTTTTTGGATATCAAGGGAGAAGGAGTTGCTTTGTGGAAAGCTCATCACTTCCAGGGGAGGGAAATGCGGCCTTTCATGTCTTGTTGTAACCATTTGTGTCGTGTGAATTCGTCAGTGGCGAGAATAAGAAACGTTTTAACACGAAACAAACTTGTTTTTTTGTTCTGTAACATGCATGTTTCGATGTTTGATTCAATCTTCTCTTAAAAACCACTATAAAAGCCACTTAAAGGCTCAACATGTCATGACTCTTTTAATCAAGCTTTCTACCGCAGCTTGTGTTAGAGACGTTGGAGCAAATAGATTGGTGAGAATGCTCTTCACTCATGTGTTTCTCAGGAGCAGGTGGACACGTACGCTTTAGGTCACGTGTCTTCAGTTCCCACGGAGCAGAATGTGCCCACGCTGTTCAACGAAGGAGAAAACAGCCAGGTAACAACATTCATTCAGAGCTACACTGAGAACTAGTGACTTTTAAAGAGATTTTTTTTATTTTGTGCAGAAAAGTACCATGTGTGTAAAATTTTTGGAAAAATAAAACCAAAGCAATAATTTGGTATCATCGTAGCCATGTTTGATGTAATGACGTAGCATCTTTAATGGTTCTCACAGATACATTTGTGTCACATGACCTCTTCAGCAATGATTGTACATGGTTCATTTTGCTGCTTATTTTGATGATGATGCCTTTTTGGTCCATTTTGTGATAATTTCACTCTTAATGGGCTACTTCACTCTTAATGTCTCCAGGATCTCCCCCAGATTAAATTCACCAATGTGAATCGCACAAAAGCAAAAGCATCACTCTGATTCCAGCAAAGTGGAAAAAGGATTTATACCCAGCTACATATATGGGTGGTGGACAAATAAGCAGAGGTGTGGATTCGATTCATATGACTTAGACTCGAGTCCAATTTGACGACTTGTGTAATGGAAGGATTCCGTTCTCTCACCTTTGTCTCGAGAGACAAAGTTTTCTGAGATCTGAGATCTCAGGGTGACAAAGAAAGACACACGACACTGGGTTCATGCTTCAACCTTAGTCACAATTTTACTGTCATTTTCTTCAGGGTATCTGTATATTTCAGATCAGTGGGTGTGAACAAAGTTCCGCTTTTACAAGAAGGGGGACAGGATCATGTACTTATCCACAAGAAATGCTGATTTCAGCATTCGGGTGCGGTGGGGGTGAGTGAGTTTTTTTGAACTCAGGTCAGCCTGACCTGTACACTCTTGAATGCAATAGAAAAGACTGTAGTGAAGAGACTATGGGGTTTCTGTATCTGAATGTCTGAATAATTCTGGGATTTCTATCACACTTGTGACTTGACTTGGACTTGAACCAAATATTTGTAAAAAGATACTTGTGTTTAAGTGTTTTAATTGAAAATATCTTCAAAGATTTGAGGAGCCACGCCCTGCTTTACATGATGACTTGCAAAGGAAGGCATAAATAAACCAAAAAATGGCATATTTTCAAAAAGAAATGTTAAATATCATATCATTCATGATTAAAATGTTTGAAGTGAATTACATTTTTTTACACTTTTTATGGCTTTCCCATTTTGAAAAAATGTAAGACAAAATCATGAAAAAATGCCTATTTTCAACACAAACATAAACATGTATATGTCTGTAAACTTAACAAAACGATAAGATACCTAAACAAAAAATAATTTTAGGGATGATATTTGAAGTTTTAAAATAAATTCAGGCTTATGTCAACTACCCATATACACAGTTCAATAAAAACATGCTGGAAGTGTTGGTCATGGAGCTGCTTGTTAAGCTCATACATATCATTAGAGGGTGGCACATGCCAGGTCTAACGATGAAGGTTCTGGAATGCTACAGTAATCCATGATCCATCGTTACATTCAATGGTACAGGTACAGCGGATCTCCTGTCGGCGTGTCCCTTATTGGGCTGTGGTGCTTTAACTGGGTCATCGTTCCAGGCAAAAGCTCTGGTACATCACCAGTCATGAACTTCCTCTGTGCATCTGATCACTGATAATCTGATCACTGGTAAAATGTTCACTGCAAACCTTTAGAGTTGCTGATGGGACAAAGCGTGTCGCCATATGTTCAAAGCCGCAAAGGTTGACACTCACAGGAAAACTGTGAAAACGTAAAATTTGATTGAACTTTGCAGACGTTGTGCACAATGGAACACAACAGTGCGTCGTATACCATCTGGTTTCTTTTTAAAGCTATAATCACACTTTTTTTCTGGATATTTTCTGGAAACTGGAGAAACTGGAACTAAGCGCGCGTGATTACTTCGAGACGGAAGTCCATCACGAGTCTATATGTCCAAGTAGTCCATTCCACTGAGAACTTTCTTCTGGAAAGAGGGGTTGGGAAGTGTATTTACGTTGTGGAACTATGAAAAACACTGCTCATTGGCTGATGAGGCATGGCTCCACCTTGATGTTCCCATGATAAAAGTTCATGCTTGTTTGGGAATTGCGACCTCTTGTGGTAAAAAATACATTGTGTGTATATATATATATATATATATATATATATATATATATATATATATATATATATATATATACTGTGTATATAAACTAATTTTATAGAAACAGTTAAGTTAAAAATGTTATTCTAATGTTTATTTTACAATATGTGCTTTCTCAGGGTTTGAAGAATGACTTTGTTCGGAATATTTTATGGACGTTTGAAGACATCCACATGCTTGTTGGGTCAAACATGCCCATCTTTGGAGGCGGCCGGTACCCTGCAGTCAGTTTGCGTCTCAGGTGCATTCTTTTTTCATCAGCTCAATTGTTTTTATATCTTGATATGTACCGTAGCTATGCCCTCCACTGATGATAAAATACAACAAAATGCCCTTTTCTCAGAATTATGAGTTATTTCATTATTAAAATTATGTTTATAATAACTCGCTCTCAATTGTGAGTTATTGCGAGTTCTGGATGTTAAAACAGTGGTGCCCTGAGATACGAATATAATCCGTTCCAGGGTGACTTTCGTATTTTGAACAATTCGTATGTCGAAGCAAGTTTTACATGTAAAACGCCTAATTCGTGCAACGGCTCTCAGAAACAACAGTAGAAATAGATGAAAAAAAGTAACGTTTCTTCAATCCTCATATCTACACATTGTTAATGTAATAAATGATAATAAAACAGAATAACAAGCACAAGCAAAATACGTAAATATGTACACAAATGTGAAACCTTACCTTGAGTGAAGCGATGTGTCGGAGGAGGTGAAACAGGTGGTAGAAAACATTACAGCACTACGTTAACTTTCCCGAGATATTTCACGAATTACTGACACAAACACGGTTTCAAACAAGCGCAGACAGATGGAGAGACGCTTCTGAGAACACGTCATGGGGTTTCTCTAACTTGCGCTACAGAACAGCACTTTCCACATTATAAACGTTATTTGTTTTACGACACCAATCTAGCCACAGGGGTTTCAAGCCAGTGACTTCTGTGCCGGTCCCAAGCCCGGATAAATAGAGAGGGTTGCGTCAGGAAGGGCATCCGGCGTAAAACATGCCAAAAACCAAATATGCGAGTCACCAAATCGAATTTCATACCGGATCGGTCGAGGCCCGGGTTAACAACGACCGCCTCCGGTGCTGTTGACTTACAGGGTGCCGGTGGAAATTGGACTACTGTTGGTCGAAGAAGGAGAGGAGGGAGAAGGATTCACAGTCAAAGAGAGAAGAGGAAAGGCAGGAGTATAGATCTAAGAATAGGGACTCTTAACATTGGTACAATAACAGGGAAGGGTAGAGAGCTGGCGGACATGATGGAGAGAAGGAAGGTAGATATTCTGTGTGTGCAGGAGACCTGGGGCCTGTACCATGAAGCCGGATTAGCTGGCTAGCCAGGTAAGTTTGGGATTAGTTTGCACCAATGCTGGGCTTTAGGTACCATGAAATAAACTCGGCTTCAGTTGGTGTTCGTTGCCATGGTAACTTGCGCTGCACGGCTAACCTGCTCCGGGGCAGGTTACCGTAAGTTCTGGATTCGAGATCTCAAAACGAAATTTGACCAATCAGTAGAGAACATTTAAGTGACGCAACTAATTTCTAGTGTCTGTTGCAATGGCTTGTCCTTTTCTGAGAAATCCTGTGGACATTTCCGCGCAAATTGTTCGAAGAGCGCTTCGCAGAGAAAGAGTTTTTAGGGACAGACAAGATCCCATTGCCTTCCCTGATAGTTACTTGTATGAAAGATACAGATTTTAAAAATAATTTTAAATTATTTTAACTGTTAACAGTAGTTCAGTAGTGAAAGCATATTGATATCCAGTAATTGAAAAGTAGTTAGTAACACTACAACTTTAGTGATCATTCTTCATTTGTCCGGTCGAATGCTTTTAACAATTACACTTTTATTGTAAAGCGTTAGCATAATTTTTACGGGCGTGCAAATACATAAACTAACATTACATATAAATAATTAGACCTTGATGTATAAAATATGTATTTAATTTACGCATTAACGCTATCCGCAATCTTTCTCCAACAGTCTTCTCTCGCTTTGGCAGCAGACACGGTATTACTGCGCGCTTGTAAAACGTGCTTAAATTCATTGTATTTCTGCATTATAATAGTTTGCTCCTCAGCGGAGAAATATAAGGACCTCCCTCTCTCCATGTCGAACGCAATTTGTTGTTCGGTGGCACGTCACTCTTTTACGTGCACGTGCGCGCCTCAAGTAATCATGCTTAAGGATCAAAGCCTGGGTTAACAAAGAAAGTTGATGAGCTTCATCATGGTACCAATAATGCCTCATTGCATCGGTTTGGATTTGTCAACCCAAAACTAATCCTGTAACTCTGAGTTTGTTCATCTACGTTCATGGTACAGGCCCCAGGTGGAAGGGTAGCAAAGCGCGTAGTATTGGAGGGGGATACAAACTGTTTTACTATGGTGTGGATATGAAGAGAAATGGGGTAGGAGTGATCCTGAAGGTGGAGTTTGTGAGGAATGTTTTAGAGGTGAAAAGAGTGTCAGACAGGGTGATCAGTTTGAAGTTAGAAATTGAAGGGGGTGATGTTGAATGTAGTGAGTGGTTATGCTCCACTAGTAGGCTGTAAGTTGGAAGAGAAGGAGAGATTTTGGAGTGAGTTAGATGAGGTGATTGAGAGTGTTCCCAGAGGAGGGAGAGTAGTGGTGGGAGCAGATTTCAATGGGCATGTTGGCGAGGGCAACAGAGGTGATGAGGAGGTGATGGGCAGGTTCGGTGTTAAGGAAAGGAACCTAGAAGGACAGATGGTGGTGGACTTTGCCAAGAGGATGGAAATGGCTGTAGTTAATACTTATTTCCAGAAGAGGGAGGAACATAGAGTTACCTACAAGAGTGGAGGTAGGGGTATGCAGGTAGACTACATCCTTTGTAGACGAGCCAATTTGAGAGAGATCAGAGACTGTAAAATAGTGGTAGGAGAGAGTGTAGCCAGACAGCATCGGATGGTGTTGTGTAGGATGTTTCTGGTGGTCAGGAAGAAGAAGGGGAGAAAGATTGAAAAGAAGACCAAGTGGTGGAAGTTGAAAAAGGAAGAAGATTGTGAGGAATTCAGACAGAAGCTGAGACAGGCTTTGGGTGGCCAGGAAGAGCTTCCAGATGACTGGGAAACTACAGCAGAAGTGATCAGGGAGACAGGTAGGAAGGTGCTAGGTGTGTCAGCTGGAAGGAGGAAAGAAGATAAAGAAACATGGTGGTGGAATGAGGAAGTACAGGACATCATCCAGAGGAAAAGACAAGCTAAAAAGAAGTGGGACATCGAAAGGACTGAAGAAAGTAGACAGGACTACAAGGAATCGCAGCGCAGAGTGAAGAGGGAGGTGGCAAAAGCCAAACAGAAAGCATATGATGAGTTGTATGCCAGGTTAGACACGAGGGAAGGCGAGAAGGAATTGTATAGATTAGCGAGACAGAGAGACAGAGATGGGAAGGATGTACAACAGGTAAGGGTAATTCAAGATAAAGATGGAAAGGTGCTTACAAGTGAGGAGAGTGTGCTGAGAAGATGGAGGGAGTATTTTGAGGAGTTGGTGAATGAGGAGAATGAGAGGGAAAGATGGGAGGAAGAGGTGAATATTGTAGAGCAGGAAGTTGATAAGATTAGAAAGGATGAGGTGAGGAAGGTTCTGGGGAGAATGAAGAGTGGTCCAGATGAAAGGCTGTTGGTCCAGATGACATACCAATGGAGGTGTGGAAGTGTCTAGGAGAGACAGCAGTGGAGTTCCTTTCTAGGTTATTCAACAGGATTTTAGAGAGTGAGAAGATGCCTGAGGAATGGAGGAGAAGTGTCCTAGTGCCAATCTTTAAGAACAAGGGTGATGTGCAGAGTTGTAACAACTACAGAGGCATAAAGTTGATGAGCCACACAATGAAACTTTGGGAAAGAGTAGTGGAAGCTAGGCTAAGAAGGGAAGTGGATATTTGTGAACAGCAGTATGGCTTAATGCCTAGGAAGAGCACTACTGATGCAATTTTTGCTCTGAGAACCTCTTAAACCCGAGAGTCCCCGGTACCGGGGACTTGCCCCTTTGTGCGTTACATTTTCGCTCATAGCTCACTAACCCTGAGAATAAGCCACACATATTAAATACAGTTGTGCTCAGCGGAAACTCCTCTAAAATGTATCTAATTCAATTTCATATCCGTTAACCACAGCTCGAACGCCATGCAAATAAACAACAACATAGTCGGAGTATAATTCATGACCAAGTTTTTGTTTATGTGCGATATGGATCCACAATATAAACGGAAACACCAAAACCATGGCATCAAATGAAAGCTAACAACCAGCTGAATCCAGCGATATGCAACTCATTTACATGGCGCAAAGTATTTCAGAGCAGGAAGCGAAAGTTCCCCCCCAAAAAACGCCAGCAAAAACCAAGCAAGCATGTAAATCTTGTCTTACCTTTGCCGTTTTTTTAACAAAAAGTTATTTCCATAGCGATAAAAGTCTAGTTTGTTGTTATGTCCGGTGGATAGCTTCGCGGAAACTCCATTTTGGGTCTTTTCTGTTGCTCTGTGGTCTCATAATGTCACCAAATATGGAATGACTCCCCGTGCGTAAGAGGTGGTCTCTCCACGCTGCGCGTCGTGTGATTCGTCGGAGATGCTGTCCTTCTTAAAATGGTTGAGCTCATTGGCTTCCTCAGAATCAGAGCTTTTCAGCGATATATAGAGCTCCCGGATTGGACAGATGGTCGGGGGGGGTAGGGACACTCAGAATCTCGAAAGTAGGGAGTACTGTGAATGAAAGGTTCCCAAAAGCGCAGCAAGATGGCGTAAATGAGCTTCCACCCCCCTTTTACAGCGTTTCTTTAGGAGTTTTTTTTTGCTGAAATCATGTCCCATAAGCAAGAAAAGAAGACTATGAACGTAGCTGAAGCTTTGGACAAGATTTTTTCCATATTTCAATTATTGTGCCAAATTGTGCCAAACTGTGCCAACATGGATTACGCCTGAACTTTGTTCAATCAAAACCTGTACAGAATATTAGTTTCTTGTAGTATGAACACCAAACTTGCTACAGATGTCCTTGACATGTAGTTGTTACAATTGATTGTGTTTATTTCCTTCGTTATAAGTAAAATAAGGAGATATTGGAGGAAACATGTGGTTTTTTTTTAGGCGGAGTTCATTTTTTGGCCATTCCAACATCAATTACTCTTACGCAGTGTAGTATTTTAGAGAGAAACAGAGAAAATGGATATACATTAGGTAAAGTAGCAACAAAAAAAAGCGCCTTTTCTGCATTGTCCTTCAAAAAAGGGCACTGTGGAGCAGGTTAAAAAAAAGCCAGGATGAGTTAGGGGTCCGGGGAAGTGGTGTAGCCACTGTAGTCCGCAGCCGGCGTTTTCCTGCAGCCAGATGGCGCTGTACTAATGGCCCGGAGGAGAAAAAAAACAGGAGGAGATAAGTGGATGTGGGGGAGGGTTCTGAGAGACTCTCCCCATCAGGCCTTCAGGGGAAATGTTTAGACTCCTCTTCTTGGCCTCCAAGGCCAGAGGAGATAAAGGAAGCCAGATGGTAGAGAAGTTACTTTAGGTCAAAAGCTGAAAATTTTCAACAGATTTTTAACGTCCATCGCCGGTCTCCAGATTATCCAACTTCCGTTTCATTTCTGCCAGGCTTTCTATGATGAAATCCAGTTTGTGGTCACAGACCGTTACATGAGTCCTGACAGTTTTAAGTCCAGTCAACATTCCATTCCAGTCGGTCAGCTTAGTGGGGCTTTGAGCACTGACCGCTTTTGATAATCGCCGATAGCCGAGAGCTCCACATATTCCAATCAGCAGAATCCCAGTTATCACAGTTCCAATTATGTAGATGTCTTCGACATCCTCCAGGGACAGAGCAGCCAGGTACACAATCCTCCACTTTCGCCCAGGAGTCCATAGAGTAGCCAGCAGCATAAGTTCCAGCAGGACAGGTGGGTTCCCCCAAACCCACGCTCCTTGTCGAGAAAATGGTGTCAATTGCATTCAGAGACCAGTTGATCAGATCCATAGTTCCTTTTATTTGGAGAGCAGGATAGTCTCTGCAGACAGACAAAAGACAAAGAGCCCAGCTGGGATGATAAGAGATAAGGGAGAGAGAACAGAGCGTCTCCGCCGACTGCTGAAGAGAGAGAGAAAAAAAGCTTTATCCCCACAAGCCTTTTTATCTCTTTAACTGGTTTCCTTTTGTATAAAAAAACCCTAAAAATAATGTTTATATTTTCCTTACTTTAATAATGAACCAATGTCAGTATCGTTAAGTGTTCGTTCTTCGTCATGCATGTTCCGCGCACGAGCATGAGAATTCACTATGACCTTGTGCCTGTAAATTGTTTCATTTTATTCAGTGTTGTTCATTATGTGGAGCAGATGAACAATGTTTGTTTTTAGTAAAATAATTAGATATTCTCTTGCATCCCACACATACATGAGAACTGTTAAAAATTGTCCCATGCAGCACACGGAGCGTTAGGTCCCGCTGTTATTCAGGACATTTTGGTTCATGTTTGTTAAAGCAGAAGCACATTCACATTCAAGAGAAGGTGCACGTGACGTTCGTGCTTTATGCTGAACCCATAGTTATGATTTTCCCTGCCATTCTCCCATGTACCACCAATTGGGAACCCTTGCCCTGGTGAATAGGAGAAGAAATAGTTCAAATTCATTATTAACAATAAACTGAATGTACATCTTAGTGATATTTTAAAAACTAATGTTTCTGAATCAAAGCAAATGCACTCTTCCTGAACAAGTATTTTAATGGTTACGTATACCTGGTAAAAACCTTCTAAATATTCAGATTTCATGTCTTCTCAACAGGGACAACAACAAACCAATCAATGTTCTGACAGGAATTGACTACTGGTTGGATAACCTGATGTGTAACGTTCCCGAGCTGGTCATGTGCTTTCACGTCAATGGCATTGTTCAGGTAAAGACGGTTACAGTAAATAAATCTCAAAGAATGATCACCAATAATATTCCAAATCATAATACCTGATTGTTAACAGAAATATGAGATGCTAAAGACAGAGGACATCCCTAATTTGGAGAACTCCACTTTCTCGACTCGTGTTGTTAAAGACATTGCTCAGAACATCTTGTCCTTCCTGAAATCGAACTGCACCAAGGAAGGGCACACATACTGGCTCTTCAAGGGTAACTGGATCATTTTCTGAGGGTTGTTACTGAACTGGTGTTGTCAATAGAGGTTAAAAGTGGCCTTTTTATCTCACAATCCTGTGGGTTTCTCTACTGAAGCTAGCGGAAGTGACATCGTGAAGCTGTATGACCTGACCACCCTGTGTGAGGAGGCCGCAGAGGAAAAGTACCAGAATCCATTCACACTTCCTGTCGCGGTGCTTCTCTACAAGTAATGTTTTTTTCTATATAAATATATTGGGTTCAATTTTAAGTTTCATTTAGTAAAATACAATGAGAAAATTTTGTTTATTGTGTGTCAGCAGAAATGGATGCCATTTGCTTGTAGTAACTTTTCAAAATATATCATTTACTGGATTTCAAAACAGATTCCAATAGCAAACATATATTCAAGTATTCCAAATGGCTATTGGTCCATCTTAAGTAACATTTAAATGTTTTATTGGATCTACAATAAAACATTGGTGTCCTTTTTCTCGTTACTAACCTACTGGTTATTCTTTATAAGCTTTAGCAATTCAGTTATTTACCAAATATGTGAATTTTTACTCTAAACTAATTGAATCTCAGAAATAACAGCATAGTTTTGTTAAAGGACACATCACAAAATCATCAAATATCTAAATGACAAATTAAGTGAACTTACCTTCTCATGGCCCCAAGTGATGCAACTTCCTGCTGAAACGTATGGAAATTCCCCTCCAGCTTTTCAGGAGGGGTGGTATAAATATAAAGAAAGTATAGATATTTATGTAAATAAATATATTTTTGAAACAAACTTTATATATGGATTTACATATCAATGCAAAATAAAATATATCTTCATTATTATATTTTATGATGAAGTATAACATCAGATACTGGGGCCAAGCAATAAATGCTATTTTTCAGTGTTTTATGTGGATTTTATCACAATTTTAATTGTTATAGCTTAAATTTGCAATACGAATAGTGTATAGTCAGGGGCGTGATTTCCACGGGAGTTAGGAGGGGGTCATTACCACACCAAAAATCTGATTGAGCCTAAATAACCATCCCAATAAAATCACATAATTCTAGTTAAATATTTGTAATTATTTTCATGAATAACGTGTGGATTTTCCTAAATTATTTAAATTGCGTGTCAAATAATCTGGTAATATGACCCCCTCTTTTTCATTAATACTTGGTATTACTGGCGCTTCAACTGGCAATTTGTGACAAATGTCTGTCAAATGTCTGATATTTGGAAATGCTTACACTGCACGTGGGATCAGGCATGAAGAGAAGCAGACAGAGTGAAATGGGTGAATAACATTGATGAATGAACAGATAAGCTCAGCAAAATTTCTGACTGCTCCGGGAGGAAACAGAAATCTTTTACACTATTGTTTTTCCAGAAGCTGGCTCCAACCATAGTCATTTTTAAAAAATTCACATTAACTCCTGAGACTTTATTAGTTCTATTGTTTGAGTTCTCATTATTCGACCCTTTTAAATGGTTAAAACCTTTTAACTGTATGCTTAGTGAAGACGATGCCAAAAAACACCTTTCCCTGAATTATTGGGTGTGATCTGGATCTTAAACTCATTACAGAAATCTTGTATTTGTCCGACAGAGTTGCAAGCAACATGATGATAAAGAAGAGCCAAAACAGGAAGATCTATGGGACGATCCGAACTCTGTTGCTCAACTGTATCAAATTGCTGGATGAGGACAGGCATCCTCAGGTGAATAGTTTTGTAGTTTTTCTTGAGTAAAAATCGAAGACATCATAGTGAGGCCCTTTGGCTTTTCTGTATCTGTGTATCTGCTCTCCGTCTTGTGTCTGAGCCTGACTGACTCTGACTCTAACCCTCTTTCTGTGTGTCTCATATGAGACCTTTTCATTGTAACAATAGGAGTTTGGATGATTTCCATTCAGTAACACAACCATACTCCAAAGTAACTCCAAATGTGTTATTCCAGGTGACTTAAAATAAAAGGTTCTCACCCTGTAGTAAGTTTCCTTTAACTACTCAAACACACAGCTGTGCTCATAAGTTTCCATACCTTGCAAACTCGTATTTCTTTGCCATTGTTCTGAAATATTGAATTATAGCGTATTTTTTATTCATGGTTAGTGGTTGGGCAAAAGGTAATTGAAGTGTACAAAAAAGGAAACAAATATAAAAAGATCTCCAAGGAACTGGGAATGCCAATAAGCAGTTAAAAAACTCTGCTCTGAATAAGTGGAAAGTGAGAGATTCTGGTGAAACCAAAAAACAGAAGTGCTCTCTGAAAAAAGTGTGGGGTGGCTGTTTCAAGGAGCACAAAAAGGAGACGCTTGTTGCATGGAGTTTCCAGAAGAAAGCCATTACTACGAAAATGCCACAAAGTAGCCGCTTACAATACACCAAACAACTCAGAGACTACAGGAACAAAATTATTTGGAGCAATGAGACCAAGATGTAATTTTTTGGCCAAAGCAATAAATGCTATATTTGGAGAGGAGTCAATATGAACAGAACACCAACCCAATTTTTAAGCATGGAGGCGGGTCACTAATGTTTTGGGACGTTTGAGCTCCACAGGGAACTTGGTAAAAATTGACGGGAAGATGAATGCAGCATGTTTTCAAAGGAAAATGTGCATCATCAGCCCAGAAGCAGCACATGGGACGTTACTGGACATTCCAATATGACACTTGTGATTGGTTCCACCAGAACAAAGTGAAGGTTCTGCAGTGGATCTCAATCTCCTGAGTTGGAGGCTTTTTCTAAGAAGAATGAGTTGCTTTTACCAACAGAGAAGACAAAGAACCTCATCGACCCCAAGAGACTCCAGGCTGTCATTGATGTTACAGGGGGGATGCATAATATTAAGAGCTGGGGTGTGTAAACCTTTGGGTCATATGGACGTTTCTGCTGTCATATGATTTAAAAAGAGTAAACAGTTGTTTGACATTTGCCGTTTTGCGATGTCATTTATACTTTCTGAAAAATGGAGTATTCAAAACATTAGCAAAACAGACAGAGCTGGAGCTACTAGCTAAGGGGCTAACCAATAGCATAGTCCTTAATTTCAAGAAGCACCACCCCTTAAATTAGTCATTGTTGACCAAGGTACTTCAGAAATGTAATTAAATACAAATTAATCCTTTTAAAAGTAGTCAAGTTACTCTTAATTACTTTATTTGTCAAGTAATTATTTAAGTTACTAGTTACTTTAACCCTAGTTTTATTTTTTAAGAACAATTATTAATAATAATAGCTGTTAAACTCATTCATGTGAAGTTGTGTGATTATTGTGGATTGAAAAAAAAACAATTAAATGTTGTGGCTGAGGGTACTAGGGGCTTTCTTTGGCGTCTTGAACTTTTGTTGTTCATTTGCAAGCTTTTTCCCAAAGACTGTTCTGTTCAGTTTTGATGGCTTAGCAAAGTGGTCCTTTTTTAATCATCATTTCTATAGATCCCATGAGGAAAAAAAACTAGGTGTTTGATAGAATTCACTTTATTTTGCTAATTCAATTGTCAATACACATCTTCATAAATAAACAATAAAAGAAACACTTTATAACTAAACAAGTACTGCTGCCCTCTATCTCTATCTCTCTCTCTCTCTCTCTTTCGGTCTCTCTCTCGTTGTGTGTGTGAGACTGCGCCTCGCTCGATTCAGAGTTGCTGCGTGATGATTTATTACTGATTATTATCTGATGCTTGCACACGGTGACATTTGTTTACCATTTTTCTCTCATCTTTGTCATATTCGACAGTGAAATGTCCCCAAAACAACAGGTTTAAAAGCTGACTGTACCTCCTCCAGAGCTGGCTGAGGAAGCTCTGCTTTCTGGCCACGCTTCAGTGTAACACGAGAAGTCCCGCCCTCCTCTACAACTTTCGCCATCGCTAATTTGGATATTTACACAAGGAGCAGTTAGTTGATTGGATATTTGCTCCAGAACGCGCTCCCCTCCCCTGTGAATGACTAAAAGCCAAGCACCTACTCCAGACTGACACAGACAAAGTGTGTTTTATAACATCGAATTATAAACATGCGCTTTCTCTCAGCAACTCTGTAACGCAGCGCAGTACTTGGACAGTAACTATAATCTAATTACTTGTTTTTAATTATAATGTGTTTAATTACTGTGTTTGTAAAAAAGTAATTACAGTAACTAATAACTAAGTAGTCATTACGGTTGGTGACCATCTGTTTGCTGTGTAGATCATTGCCTCTGCTCACTACATGCTGGCAGAACTCTTTCAGCTGGACGATGTGAGTGAAGACGAGGGAAATGGAGAGTCTCTGAGAGCAGGCGGCTCTGAGGACAGCTACAGTGATGAAGATGAAGAAGAGGAAGATGAGGATGAGAGCTGCTCCTACAGCACCTCCTCACAGGTGAAAGACGACTCTAAAGCTGTGGCCGTCATAAAGTCCGTGGGAGAGCTGTCGGTGCCAGAGAAATACAAGAGCACGCATCAGATCAGAGTAGGAGTCCCTACCCTAAAATTGTGTTGAACAGACTGTGTGCTTTTATTCTAACATTGCTCTGATTCCATTTCCAGCCAAACTGTGTATTTCCTGTGTCACAAGACAAGGAGGAGAAGTGCCGGCTGGTTCTCAGCTATGTTCTGCAAGTGAGGAACCTAGAGCGATATATTTTTTTTATTTTTATTCATGTTCCTTGAATCATACTATTATCAGATGTAAAAGGACAAACCCATTTATGGCATTGTTTAGGGTCTGAAAGCAGTGGACAGCAGCATAAAGAAAGAGAGTGACCTCCCTGCTGCCGACCCAAGCACACCCATCCCTCTCAAATATGAGGAATGGAGTCAAAATGGTGCGAGGGAAGTGGAGAAGGAGATTGCTTTATTGCTGGAGAGAGGTCAGTGTGGGTTTCCCTGCATCACACAGAAACTGATCTAATTCGCTGTATTATCGTTTATAGTGTTGTTTTGATTTTTGGTTGATTAGTAGGTCCATGTAACGAGGAGCTGAAGGTGCCGACACGTTCTGGGATGTTACCAGGAACATGGCAGCACCGCATGAAACTTCAGTTATTCCTAAAAGCGTCAAAAGCGTACTATGTCCTTTCAGACGCAGCAACCAACTTGCTGAAGTACGGCCGAGCGCTGCGCTATATTAAGCTTGCTCTGCAGTGCCATGGTAAGTGTGATCATGTTCGTGGAAATAACCCATGGGTGTGCACTAGAGGATGACACAGGATTTTCACTCCTGTCCTATCCCACTCACACAATAAAAAAATCCCATTCCAATCCTGGACCAGAGTAAAAAAATAAATCCTGTCCTGTCCCACTCCCATAGAACTGACTCCTGGTCCTATCCCACTCCCACTCAAAATTACTCCCACTCCCATCCAACTCCTGCCAGCTTACAAATACCTGTAGTCTTTTGAAATGGATTCCAGTTTAGTAAAAACAGGACATTGGTCACACAGTGACATTGGTCATATTAACCATGTTTTTATAATTTTTTCTTTTCAGAGGAAAACTTTCAAAATCTGGCAAATATTTGTTATTTTTATGTTATAAATGCTCAGAACAGTGTGTAATAACAACAAAGGATTTTTTCCTCTTTATAAACAACTATAAATGTACAGCAACAAGATTTTTGAGATTACAGAGTGCATCAACTCATATTGTTTTGTCTGAATACGGCTTTCAGTGTCGATTTTACAGATAATTTTATTTACAAAGGTACAGGTTTGTTTTTATCAGCTGTTCAACATTGTAGAGTAGTTCCTGTCCAGCTGAAGACAGAGCCCAACCTTGGCACAGAAGGTTTCCCCTTCATCAGAAAAAATCTCTATAAATATATTACATCAGATTAGATTTGTCCAAAAGAAACCCTTGTGTTTCTATACAAAAATTAGTTAGAAAAGTTAAAAATGAATTAATGAAGCAATATGTTGTTGGAATCAAGGGCATGAGCAGTTTTAAAGCAATAATATATAAAGTCAATTTATATAATGTCAAAAATGACTATATATATTGAAAAACATTTGGAATAAATTTGTATAAAAACTTTTATTACATATGACTGGGATTGAAAAATTCACAAAACTCACAGGGGCTCTCGATGATGGTACAAACATCTTCTTTCACTATTTACAAGTGTTTTGGTACTGAAATCTAACACTTTAGTGTGCCAAAAATGGCGGAAGAATGCGAGGAAATAAGGAAAAAAAGACGCATGTGCACGAATGCGGAAGAAGAATCACGGACAGAACACTGTAAAACAAAAACAGTTCAATCCAACACTAATAAACTTACTCTTATAAACCTCTTACTACTACTAAGACAATGCTTATATTAATATATACAATATAAATATTATATTTACAATGAAATCTCCGCTAAAACACTGCTAAAGTCTTTCTAAAGTGATCACAGGAAATCAATCACTCATCTGTCACTGCTCTCCTGCGCTCCTGGTTTGTCGCCGGCGACAGCTTTAGTGTTAAATGGTTCACTTCTGTTGCCGACACGGAAACTTTGGACTTCTTTGGACTTCCGTGTTTTGACGCGCTGAAAGATTCACAAAAGCTTAACAAAGAAAATTATAATCTATTAATGGTGTTCCTGCTTCTGCCTGCTCCCGTTGATTTTTATTCCCGTCCCATCCCAATCACGAGATTAATAAACAAAAGTTTATCCCATCCCACAGGAATCCCACGGAATCAAGAGACCCGCAGGAAATCCCGACAAATTCTGTCCTCTAGTGTGCACCTGTTAGCCCAAAACCTACTTCAGGAGCTTTATTGAATTTTACTGTTTCGCAGCTTTCGGTGAATTTTTGAGAGGCTTAATGTGCTTCAAAAGTCACAGAATGTTGCACACACGTCAAAACCTTTACGTCTGATTGGGATTTGAAAAGTGGGTATGGTAAATGGCTTTTTAGCGCCATCTTATGTTGTTATGCCAATATAATGGTATTATTCACACTTTACTCTTACCTTCCGTTAGTAAAAATCTAGGCCTTAATGAAACCGTAATTCACACTTTCTCCATCTCTAGATGCCTATTGCTCAATCAGTGGTGGCCTCCACCCGCAAGTGCTTCTGTTCCACTGTCAGTGTCTGTCTCTGTGCGGAGACGTACAGCTCATGCTGGCACAGAATGGCTCAAACAGAGCTGCGTACCTCGAGGAGTACAGCTACCAGACCAAAGATGACCAGGAGATCCTTCACTGCCTGCATCGTGAGAGCTCTTGCCAAGGTATGAAGGCTTGTGACGCATCTGATGTTTGTTTATGTCAAAGTTGCTGTTTGAAGGCTGGATGTTTCAGTCCCTTTGGTGGGAAGCTCTATAGTAGCTATTGATGAGGAGTGGTAAAAAGGTGAGGTGTGTTGGTTGAATAATCTGGTGCGTAGCTGCAAACTGTTATTCTAATACCAGATGTTTTTGGAAGTTGTTTTTGCGGAGACGTGTCATTGGGACCATCAGGTGGGCACCCTGACTTCTGTCTCCACCAACTTTTTAATGATCCTTTCTTTACTAGTGCACCTTTACTAGTGAAGTTGACATTGCTGGAAATATAAAATAATATATTCCAGAGAAGACAGGAGAGGGCTTGATGTCCAAACATTTACAAAAAATGTACTAATAACACATTACAGATATATCTGGAATTGCTTCACACAATGCTTCAAACTACCCCCTCCTGGCGAATTAGCAGATGAAACACTTCCTGGTGAACTGGTTATTTATAACTTTTAGGAGGAGCATGTAGTGCAATGAAGGGTTAATTGGTGAAATGGAGGGTTTCCTTAAACGACAAACACACTGAGAGCAACGTGGCATATTTTTGAAAGTCACACTTTTTTATTGTCTCAGTTTAATAATAAAGAAATAGCTCAATAAAGATAGTTTATAAAAATTCTAGACAAATTGAAATTGTGAGGAATATGACAAAATTAACCCTTTAACCAAGTGGTTTTCAAAGTAGGTGGCACGCCCGCCAGGGAGCTTCGTGAGAGATGGGGGGGGGGTTTCTTTCAAAGGTTTAAATGTGGGCTCGACCAAAAAAGTTTGAGAACCACTGCTTTAACCTGAATGGTCAATGTTTGTGGGGGTCATCAAGTAACTCCCAAATTCGAGTATCGGGTGAGATTTGCAGTGCAGCCTGATGACATGTGAGCCTTTCTTTGAGATATTAGGGGTTAAAAATTATTTTTGAGGATTATTTACATTGCTTTTGTTTCTTAGCCTTTAACATGGCCACTGATCTGGCGTTGGACCCAGAGTACCAGCTCATCGTCAGCAGCAAGTGTTATGAAGCTGCCCATGACCTTTTGACCTCAGGAGCCCTGAAGGAGCTGGGCCAGGAGCAGCTAGGCCAGGTCTTGAAGCGCCTTGGAAACATCCGCAACGAGATGGGGGTTTTCTACATGAACCAGGCTGCTGCCCTGCAGGCAGAGAAAGGAGAAGGTAACGGTTTCTTGGTTTTTATTTTCAGGTGAGCGTGTGTTCTCTGATGTCATCAAATGCAGAACCAGTGGTGGACAAAGTACAAATAAGTACCGTATTTTTCGCCGTATAAGACGCACCCAATTTTAAATGAGGAAGATCTAGAAAAAAAAAGATTCTGAACCAAATACTGTAGTAAAATATTTTATATCAACTGTGTAAAAGTTAACAGCAGTTTAAGAACAACTAGATTTTAAAGTTTGCACGCAAACTTTGATATTGGCTTGCGTTGGTGCCGTTAATACCTATTTTTTAAAATGTTGTCAATTCCGCAACAATAACATAATCCAACCCCCACGACTCTATGATTCTCATAAGCTGAGATAGGTACATGCAAAATTGGTTGCTATGGTAACCAGTCTGGTTGGTATGGAGGGGTAAGTGACCTAACACATTGTTCCCCATGTCAATACATCAACCCCCATGTCTCTATGACTTTCCTAAGCTGAGATAGAGCTGCGCCATATTGGTTGCTATGGTAACCAGTCTGGTTGCTATGGAGGGGTCGCTGACCTAATATATTGCTCCCCATATCTATACGGGTAAAATACAGCAACCCCCATCTCTCTATGATTTTCCTAAGCTGAGATAGAGACATGTCATATTGGTTGCTATGGTAACCAGTCTGGTTGCTATGGAGGTGTCATTGACATAATATAAAGTTTCAGCTGTCATTATGGGTGAAGCTTACCAACCCCCAAGTCTCTAGCATTTTCCTAACCGAAGATAGAGATATGCCAAATTAGTTGCTATGGTAAACAATTTGGTTGCTATGGAGGAGTAAGTGACATCATGTTGTAATCTACTTTTCATTTAGCATAATATTAAGCAACCCCCATGTCTTTACTGTGTTCCGTTTAGAAGATAATTGACATCGAAAGTTATGTCCAAAAGTGGGTGTGGCTTAATGAATTTATGGTAATTCACAAGCAATGATTGGCTGGATAAGTGACTTTTTTTGTAGGTGTTGGTCCCTACAAATAAGCATTTAAAATTTTAAATGTTTTTTTTTTTTTTCAAATTTTAAACACAGTCTGAAATATCAGTATAAAACATAGGAAGATGGGATATTCAACATGTTGCCATTAGGTGGCGCTACATCTGACACTTAGATGCTATACAAATTTGTTCATACATGGACCCTTAACACACAGTGCAAATTTGAGCCAGATCGGAAATTGCACAGATGAGTTATTAACAACTTCCTGTTTGTCAAAATTTTGACTTTTGACAGAAAAATAATTCAAATTCTAAATTTTTAATTTTGTCTGATTTCCTGTCAATTGTAGATCCATATTACTTCTATTTAAGTCTTGGTACTAGGGCTGGGCGATATGAAGCAAAAAATATATCTCGATATATTTTGCTATATCTCGATATACGATATATCTCGATATCGACAGGATTTAACCCCCCCCCCCCCCAAAAAAAAAAAATACTGCAAAAACAAATATTACAAATTTCAAAGTCGTTTTTTATTGACGCTCAGAGGTGCTTCTGCAAATTTTCTTTCAGAAATCCTTGTATCCATATTATAAAACAATAAAGAAATATATATTGCCTTTTCATTCAAAAATAAAACAACTAAAAAACAGGCAGTGAATAGGGACAAAGTGCTCCTGTAACATTTAGGATATAAACAAAATCCCTGATAACATAAATAATAATTTAACTGTAAAATAATACACATTGCCTTCTTTTCATTCAAAAATAAAACAACTCAACTCAACTCAACTCATCTTTGCAGGACCTCTGTTGTAAGAATGTAAGTAACCTTTTCCAATTCAGGAGCAAGCCGCGCTCTCTCTGTAGTGTACAGTCGCAGGAGTTCCTGTCTCGAAAAGTAATGCCGACTGGGTAAACTGTATCTGACTGGGATCAAGTGTTTTTAGCATACGTTTAAAGCCACGTTGTTCAACGACGGATATGGGTGCCATGTCCACCGCTATGTGAAATGCCACGGACTCTGTGATGCTACACCACCTTGCGCTCTGTTTGTCTTATTCTACACTCCGCGTTATAGAATTGTGGAGATTAGTTGAGCTTTGGTTGGCAGCAACTTTCACGGCATTCACGGCAGTAGACATCTGTCTGTTGTTCGTCTGACGACTTAAAGCCGAAGTATTTCCACATAATGGAGCCAGCTGTTCTTTTTTTGCAACAAGTTCTGTAGCCACCGGGCTAGTTGCGGGCGCCGCCATGTTGAATGAGACGACAGGAGGGGAGGGGGAACAAAAGCAAGGAGGCGCGGACGAGCGCAGCACAGAGAAGGCACACAAGCAAAGTGGCGAAAATTAAAAATAAGACATTATATCGATATATACGATATGCCAGAATTCATATCGAGTTTAAAAAATATCTCGATATATTTTAAATATCGAGATATCGCCCACCCCTACTTGGTACCCTACATGTGTGTGCTAAATTTTATTTATGTTCATTGCACTGAGGGCGCAACATGAGCTAAATTGTGTTAGGTGGCGCTATAGAGTCATTTTGTCACGTCCACTTTTAACACCCTGATCAGATGTAAATTCTCACCAGTTCTGACGTGTTTGAAATTCTGTGATTTATTTTACAATAGCATTTTACGTACTTTTGGTGCTCAAGCCCTAAATATGATTATGTGTTATAGTGCCACAATAATTACTATTTAGCTAAGAATACATCCCAAGATTGATCATTCAGTAGAGTTCTGTTGCAAAATCATTGTATTTAGATGTTGGTTGTATAAAGGAAAGCAATCCTGAGGGTTCTGCGTCTGAATGCATCATAATGAACTTTTGGTCCAGGCTAAAAGATCCAAGAGGATTCATCAACATAAACAAAGTCTTTAAAAAGAAACAATCAGGCTTTATTTTAAAAGAGAGCTGTTTGTATATCTTCCTCTTCCTCCAGAGCGCAGGAGTGTGAGCTTGAGCGAGCAGGAGTTGTGGAAGAAGAGTTTCTCCTGCTTTGAGAAGGGCATGGTGCATTTTAACGCCATTGTGGACTCTGTGAACACAGCGCTGCTGCTTTGCAACATTGGTCGACTCATGCGCATCTGCGCTCAGGCTCACTGTGTGATGACATCAGAGCAGAGCCGCGGCGAGTTCTCACCAGAGGAGACTCTCTATTACAACAAAGTGAGGCACACAAACTCCCGAAATGACTTCACCAGTGATTAATTCATGAGAAAGTTATTACCAGTTTAAATTTCATTATGTTAAGTTGTAAATATTTGGATGTCATCGAATGCATATTTCTCTCTCTCTCTCTCTCTCTCTCTCTCTCTCTATCTATCTATCTTATCTATCTATCTTATCTATCTATATCTAATCACACCAGGCCATTGACTACTACCAGAGAGCACTGAAGGCTCTGGGGTGCAGGGACAGTCACTCAGCCGTTTGGGACTCTGTGAATTGGGAACTCTCCACAACCTATTTCACTTTGGCCACTCTCCTCCAAGATTACGCTCCACTGTCACGAAAAGCACAAGAGCAGGTACCACACAGACATTATATTTCTTGCTCTACCTAGCAACAAAAAAACCGAGGTGGAATTTAACCATTCCAAAATACACATTTACTGGTGAAAAGAAACAAAGGTTTGTTGGAAAAATGTCAAGCATTCCTAGGTTCATAGATTTAAGATCACATGCCGGAACGACTCAAATCAACTTCTATATTCACCTCCTTGTTATTTATAAAAAAACACTTTAGAAAGCTCTGTTGCTGTGGAAACATGCAAATAGATCCCAATATCAACCAATCATACGTCCCAGCTACGTAACTATGTAGTTATGGGGTAGTTTTTTGTCCTTTGGTGCATTCCTTGATGACCTTGCATGACCATACAAGGTTCTCAGGATTGCTTTAACACTTAGAAGTCCGGGGTCTCCTAATTCAAAACAGCAGCTGTGATTGGCACACAAACCTGTGCAGGCAGAGACTTCTAAGGGTTAAACTGATTCTGGTTCATCTAAAAAAAAAATCATAATTTCAATATTCTCATTCTCAACTGTAATATTCCGAATGTTGGAAGAAACCATTTATTAAATCATTGTGATCAGTTCTTGCAGTCAGACACTATTGTAGAGTGAACTACATTCAGACTACAGGCCAAAGTGACCCATATGTGACATTCATCTGATTTTCCCTGTAGGTCTGAATGGCTGGATACCTTTTTGTTCCATCTGAAGTCACATTCATATGTGCTCTTAAATCAAGCGAATCATAATAATGAACCGAAGGTATCCTCTGAACATGTAGTTGTTGTGTTACAGATCGAGAGGGAAGTGACTGAGACCATGATGAAGTCTCTGAGATACTGTGACCTGCAGACAGAGTCTGCGCGGCAGCCGCTCTATCAATACAGAGCTGCCACCATCCACCACAGGCTGGCTTCAATGTACCACAGCTGCTACCGCAACCAGGTACTTCAGCAAACACATCTGGTAATGGTGAAGTGGACATGACAGTGTCTATGTCTTGGATGTTTTTCTAATGGAGAATATTTTCTGGCCACCACTGTTCATGTTTCCATTACACTGATACCTCGAGATACGAAATTAATACTAGTTGTGGCGAAGTGTCTAAGGAGGTGGAATGGATGGCAGAGAACATTAAGGCACTATGTCCGAAAGTTAACTTTCTCAAGATATTTCACAAATTCCGAACACCATCACGAAACCAAGCGCCTACGTTCACAGTACTGAAAGCATGTGTGAAGGGATGGAGAGTCGCTTCTGAGAAGGCGTCACGGGTTTCTCCTCCAACTTGCTCTACAGAACAGCAGCTTTCACTATATAAACGTCATTTATTTTAGAACACCTTGACTCTACCTTTTGTTATGACACATTGGTAATCTAAACATAATGTTTCACTTGATTTAAAAACTATTTGAAGCGTTTTTTTGTGTGATGATCAAAGTATCAGCACCTTTTCCTATTGTCTGTCAATGAGGGAGTGGAGAGCAGCACGACTTCGGACTGAACAAGCAAATAGGAGAGAGAGCAGAACAGTTTATGTTTTTCGTATCTTGGAAGTTTTTCCGTATCTCGAAGCAAAATATTTCCCGAGAGACATGCGTATCTCGAGAGCATCCGTATGTCGAGGTACCAATATATTTATAGGTAATTACACAGGTTATTTTTTTTACCAATGCACAAAAAATATTCTATATTTTTCTACTTATTTTACAATTTTTTAGCATGAAGTGTCATAGGGTGCTTTCAAACCTAGTTTGTTGAAATTGGTCCAGACCAAGAGGAACAACTGATAGATTGTTACAATCGTCTGAAGATTTAGTCGTTGTTCACACCACACTGATCACTCTGGTCCGTACTAGTTGAAGACATAGCCATGTGACATCATACAGGCCACTCATTGGTCACATACGTCATCATACACATTTCCTCGACTGCTTTTCAATTGGTTACAATGATGTGCACTGGGAAGTAAACAACGGAGGGCAGGATGCCAGAAAACTGGGATGGCGAGCTCAAAATGGACAGACTTTGCAGCTTGATTTTGACCCATGGCAGCTTTTATTGTACATCATTATTTTTTTAACCTTGTCCTGTCCTGCTTAAAAGCAACCACATGGGAGGGTAGCTGCTTCGATCTGGAGCTGGACAGTTTTGTTATTGTTATATGTTTGTAGTCAACATCTGATGTGATGTTTCCTCCTCTGGATGGAAGCCGTGTATTTTTGTCATTATTTATTTATTTTTCCCTTTAACAAGTTTGCATGAATGATATCAGGACAGGAGGGTGTTGAAGGGGAAGGAGGGAGTGAATGAGAGATGTAGGCAAAGATTCAGGAGGGGGAAGAATTCCTACCTGAACATACCATATCAGTTTGTTACTGTTCATACAGTACAGTTTGTGCCATTTGTACATATCCAAAATATTGAAAAACACACATTTTAGGCCTTAAAAAGTCTTCAATTAAAGGTCTCCTATTCTGGGTCTTAAATATTTTTTCACAGATCGTAATGTCAGATCCAGTGTGCTTGAGACAGATTTCACAGCATGGATTGTGCAAGCCGCCACATTTGGATATCAAAAATGGTTGCACAAATAAAGTTTTTGTGATTTGCAAAGGTTTAGTAATTATGAAAACAATCGTTCACAAAAAAAATCACTAGTTTCACATGAAAATACACCATTGTTAGCTGTATAACAGTAACACTGCAGAATAGATTCGCTCATAAAACTTTTTTAAAAGTTGCAAAATTATGAAATCCATTTCCTAGATTTCATGTTATACGTGCATATGAAGAGATTGGTTCCAAAACGTGATAAACGCCATTTAAAAAAAGTGTTTGTGTCAAATCTGAAGTTTATTTGAAAAGCTCTTAATCAATTTTCCAAAAAAACACAATATTGATTTTTTTTTCTTGTTGTATTTTGAACTTGCCTGTCATTCAGAACCATTTTGTTGCTAATCTGAAGTTATTTTCAAGTGTTGACAACTAATGATATATCAGGAAAAAAATTTTCATATGTAAAATTTATTCTGTTTTTTTTTTCCTTTTTTTAATTTTTATTTAATGTTTGTGGAGAAACAATTTAGTTTTTTCATCTGTTTTTTTTTCACAGTTTTTCAAGCCACAGGTATTGTTTGCATTTTTAGATAGCTTACATGCAATATTTTTTTTTAATTGTATATTTTTTATATATTTTATATTTATATTGTATGGATTGTATAGTAAATGTATTTTTAGTTATTTTTTAGATAAACATATGATATGGGATTTCAGGTTGGCAATGAAAGCGGTCGTAAGCAGCACAAAGCTCTGGCGGAGCAGCATTACAGTAAAGCCGTGCGGCTCTTTGTGAATCTCCACGATGCTCCCTGTGAGCTTCTCCGCACCATTCTGGAGAGGGTGGCCTTTGCAGAGTTCACCATGGCAGGTAAACACAACGTCACTTCAGGAGTTCACCCAAGAGGCTAATGGGAAGCTGAAACTTGGATGCTGTGTGTTTTTTTCAGGTCAGAGCAGCAGCACAGTAAAGGTGAAAACCTTGACCGGAGCTCTGGAGATCATCTGTGAATCACGGCATGCATTCAGACTCATTCATAAAGAGCTGCTGGACAAACAAGAAAGAGTATGCAGTTTGTTCCAACACCTCATTTCTCATTTAATTGTTTAAAAGTAATTAAGTAAAAAAAACTTTTTTTAAAAGATAAATAGTTTAAGTAATGAAATTCCCTCTTAAAAGGTGATGTTTTGTTTTAGGCTATAGATTGCAGTAGTAAAATAACTTAGCAGTAGTAAAATGGTTCAGATTTAAATTCTCACATTTATTTTGTTTGAACGCTGCAATAAAATGCAGAAAAAAACTAGTCCTAGATCAAACAAAAAAAAAATCTGCCAATGAGGTCTTTGAGGATTGAAAAGTGAGAGTTGAAAATGGCTCTTTAGTGCAACCTAACACATTTCAACTTATGGTGTACTAACAGTTTGACATACGTGAATGAAATTTAACACACGTGTCGGATGCTAAGACTTAAATATATGTGATATGGATTGCGTTTCCAAAATTGACAGGACGTCAGTTATTTTGCAAAAAAAGGGCACTTTTACAAACTCCTCCATCTGCAAAATCTTAAGGCACATTTGATGCTAAATGGTGAAGTTAAACTATGAGTGCTTTGTGGCCATCCAAAGTGGACATTTCGCCATAAACAGGAAGTTGTTATTAACTGAACCATTCAAAATCTGAGTGGGTTTAAACTCGACGTGTGTTACAAGTCCATGTCTGAACAAATGTATATGGTAACCTACAGTGTCAGTTATAGTGCCGCCTAGTGTAGGAATTTACCATTTTCTGCAGTTTTATACTGCTCTTTTACACTGTGTTTGAAGTATATGTTTTAAATTTCAAACCCATGTAAGGGACAAAGACCTACAATGAAGTCTATTAGATCTGAAGTCTATTTGGTCTTAAAATTTGTAATATTTGATCATATTTGAGGAAAAACTGCATTCATTCAAGTGGTTGTGTTTAGTTTTAGTTCCTCAAAATATAGTATGTGGTCTTAAAACAAGTATTTCTGTCAAAAAAAATATTTTTAGGGGGGTTTGGGTATATTTATTTAAAGTGAATAAACGAATTTAATGAAGAGCTGAAACAAGAACGTCTTGCTTAGTCATTGACATACATATAGGAACTTAAAACAAAAATAACTTCCTTGTTTTAAGATTATTTTTCACAAGAGTGTTTTCATCAGAACTTAATATCGATTTCTTAAAATAAGACGTTCACAATATTCTTTAAGTAAAAATACGTGGAGTCAAAATTTATTGATTGAAATATATATGTTAAGATTCTAGTTTCAAGTTTAGTGGCAAAATCAAAAGCTTAATTTGCTAATTCAAGTAAATAAATGATCAGAATCAGTCATATTTTCTCAAAATAAGCAAAACAATCTATACCCTAAATTCTATAAATCTACACCCTCTAGTCTTATTGAAAAAAGAAAATAAATTTATGTTGTTTTTTTTCAGCTTTGCAGTGAATAAATGTCCTAAATACAAGCAGCTTCTTTTTGTTCGTCTAAAAAGGAACAGCAGTCAATATAGAACCCTTTGACATTCTGAATGTGTAAATAATTTGGTTAAGGCTAGTGATTTTTACACTGTCCAGACACAATCGGCTGAAGACAGACCTGCAGAAGTGGTGGAGTTTTCAGAAGGATCCTGCTCTTCATCTGAGCTGAACACTGAAGAGCTCCTGAAGCTGATCGGCATCTTTGAGCCCAGTTTCTCCTTCCTGCTTCTGCAGCTCATTAAACTGAGCACTGCAAGCAAACGCAAACTCAGGTAAGTTTCACCTGAATGCTACAGTTGTCGAACTTGTTGCCTCCTCTTGATCTGAAAAGTTTGAGGTTCTGTGTGTTTAAAGGTTGTTACATACAGTAAACACAAATGCACATAAAATACTTACTCATGTTCTGCTTTCATCTGCAGTGCGAAAGAAGAAGAGCAGGTGAAGATCTACAAGAGCGTTTATTCTTGCCTCCTCAGGGCAGAAAAGAGTGTTCCTCTCCCCCAGCGGATTTTCCTATTCCTGGAGCTGCTGGATCAGCTGAACTTTCCTACAGGAAGCCAAGAATCACAAGCTTCTTCTTGAGGATCAAGTCTGTTCTGTTTGATCTTCAGAACTTTTCACGCCATGTTCCTATTCCAGGATAGTTCACCAAAAATGGAAAAAACTCTCTTTCTCTTTGTTTCAAGCTGTTTTGGCTTCTTTCTTCTGACTGGGGTACTTTGAAGAATGTACTGATTTCCTTTGTTGAGACTCAGACTTGTTATTTTCACCTTTTAAAAAGAATATTCTTTATAGAACCCCAAACAGGTTTGAAATGATTTGAAAGAGAGGAAGCAAGGATGGCATTTCCAGTTTTGATTGAGCCATCATTGGTACAGTTTCAAGTTGAAACATCTACAGTTGGTTAAAAATACATCTACTTTTGCAAAGTAACTGTGAACTTTGACCACCAGCAGTGTCTTTCTGATGGCCACATTTTGCTGGACTTCCTGCCAGAGATGGGTCTCTAACTAGACTTTATAAACCCAAACAATATGGTTGTATGACTTGCAGATATTTTTTTTCTGATGAAGCATTATGTAAAAAAAAATTAGGCTCCTTTTTACAGTTTATTCTGAAGCACATTCACTGGTTTCCTCAGATATATTAATACGATTTTGGATTATTTAAAAATGCTGTTTTTTTCAGTGATGAATGTGCAATAGTTTTGAAGAGGTTGATGCAACTGGTTAATATCCAGACACAGTATTGTGAGCATTTATGTCTTGGCTTTTTAAAGGCTTTAATAAATGTAAGAGGTGTACACGAACTCATCGTTTATGGTGGTTTTGCTCTTTCATGTGACTTTCTTTATGAATGTTACATTTACATATTCTCAAATTAAAAACCAAATTAAGAACGCAGTCAGTTGAAACATCTTAATAATATGTGTTAATGTTATGTTAAAACGTTTTATCTTCAATAGATGTAAATGCCTAGGAAAAAGTCTAAAAACGTAACGACCTTCTCAAGATGGCCGGTCAATTTGGATATTTTACGGCAGAGCATTATGGGAGTATTAACGTCATCTTCAACGCCCAATCAGCATGTTCGAATGTTTCCGTAGGAAAATCTTTGGCGCGCAGCTTTAAAAGAAACAAATGAACTAGGCGATCAAAAGATCTTATCTGTTTAAACCCTTTATAAAAAAGTTCCAGAGGGACTTGTATAAGAGTACTATACCGTAGCAACTGAGGTAGTTTTTGTTTATCTGTAGATCAGTACACATTTCTAAAAATCCGCTGTGGTGATCCTGCGAAAGCAGGCAGGATGACGCCCACAAAGATCAAGCGTAAGTTTTTGTAAATATGTTTAGTATCTAACGTTATATATTTGAGGAGATCCTTTATGAGCCCATGCTTATTTTAATGTCAGTGACAATAAACACATCAAATGTGTTTCGGATAAGGCGATTCATTTCTCTCTTCTCAACGTAACGTAAGGTTAACTTGTTTGTTTACACTTGATTGTCAGTTGGAAAGTTGTCGTGTGTTTAATAAGTAAAAAAAAAAATTCAATATACTTTGTTGTTAAAGATAACTTTACATTAACGTTTGCTTTGATGAAATATCGGTAATTCATTGTTAGCAATAACTACTTTTTTTTCTTTTAACTTTCCATTGGCACTTATGTTTATTAAATAAACCTCATGTTCGCAATAGATTAAATTCTTAGTATTATTATCCTAGAAACATACAAAAAAGCTATTTTGATATCCAAATTTAGCTTTATTTCTTTCTGAAGAATTCCATTTGAGAAAACTAAAGATTAGAAAAACAGTTTTGCATTACAAACTTAAAATACAATACAAATCACACTGCTGTTAAATCCGAGAGCAAAATTTATGTATATATTTTTTGCTTTTAATAACTTTTTGATTCGTTGTGTTAATCCTTTTTTCAAACCTTTAAAGGAGACATCTTTACGCATAATAGATATATTAATATGAACTAATAAGACATTATAATATGAGAAATTGTATTTATTTATAATACATTTTCTACATTTTTATTTATTTATTAAACCCGTAATAAATGGGGTTGCACAGTGACGCACTGGTTAGAAATGTTGCTCAAGTTTTCTGCTTCAAATTGCATCTGTGCCTATTTTTAGAGTGTTTGCTTGCTCTTCTTTGATTGTTATCCTTATTGAATGTTAGGCCCGTGAATTAACGAAAGTTCTTATGTTTGATGTGAATTGAACATGTTCACATATATGTTACAAGTTGTTTACACTGGCCACAACATTTTCTAAACTTTATCTCAGCTTTAGTATATGATGAAGACATGCGAGTTGGTTAAAACAATGTATACTGACAAAGGCAACATTATATTGTCACTGACCAACCAGGCATATTTCTTTCTCAACTTAGCAAAGTTATAGAAAAATGGGGGTTGGTTTATGACACTCACTTTTAAATGGCACTTTTACAAGCCAACGTCAAAGTTTGTGTGCAAAGCTTAGCCATCTAGTTCTGATTATTATTATTACTATTGCATGATTAGCGTGTGAGTAATACTCATCTTTATATTTATCTGTAGAGCTGCAGAAGGCCAAGAACAAAGCCCAAAGCAGCAATAACCTAAAAGAAGAAGCCAGTCTCTGTAACCAGCTCGGAGAAGTCTATGCAAAAACTGGTATAAAGACCCTCAAGATCTCAACAGACCTTACCTAAAAATGAAAATGTATTGCTATGAGTTTCTGGTTTTCTTTTAGGAAACTATCAGGCAGCTATTGAAGAGCATCGGCAAGAGTTGGCACTGTCTGAGATTTTGCGCGATGTGATTGGATCGGCTGTGGCCAATAGGAAGATAGGAGAGTGCTATGCAGAACTGGGGAACATCGAAGCTGCTTTGAAGGTTTGCAGGCACATTTTGAGGGTTTTGAGGCAACAGTTTCTCAGTTATTGAGTTATTGCTAAGCTTGACCGACTCTGACAACCAGAGAACCCTACTCTAAAGGAAGAAAAGATATGTTTTGGGCAATTTCTAACAAGACTTTCATTCCTTCATTCATTTTCTATCCCGCTTTGGCAACCTTCTAACGGGAAGGCCACATGCCAAAGTGCTACCCGCAGCGCCTCCGACAAGACTTCTTCAAGTCAATTGGAAATGCTACTAAAATACTTGTTGTAAATAGTCTGAAAGTAGTGGATAATATGTTTCTCAGTAGTCCTGGGTATTGTGACCAATTCAATGATTCGATTCGATTCTTATTTTTATGGTTTCAAGTTGATATTGATTAGCTATAAATATTTAATTTAAAAAGTTAGTCATACAAACTCTCCTACTTAGGTTTATTACTGAAATACAGATCTACTTTAACAATAGGGTGCACACAAATGTTCATACGTGACGCATGTGTATTAAGAATCATTTTTTTGGATGTCATGATTTAAATCGATATTGTTGTGTCAATCTGATTAAAATCTGAGAATCAATATTTGTTTCCCAGCCCTATTTTTTAGTGACCATCAAAAAAAGCTCAATGCATGTTTATCAAACTTTGTCCTAGTGACATAAATTGCTAAAATGTGATTGGTTGATCTCTCCTCCTGAGGAAGGGCTAAGTGATGGGTCAAATTGGTTTGTGTTTATGCTAACACTGTTGGGTCTTTAAGAAATATCCCTAACCCTCTGTGTTCCAGGGGTGTTGTATCATGGGAACTTGGTCTAGTTAAGAGACCCCGAAAGTCTTTGACCTTCAACGAATCTCACACAAGATACGTGAATTTTAGAAAAAACACATTGTGATTGCATTACGCTTGGATTAATTCTGTAAATATGGTGCAGAATGTTTACCTTCCAGTTAGAAGGTTGCCGGTCCGAGGCTCGCCGGTGACCTTCCTGGAAGGAGTTTGCATGTTCTCCCTGTGCTTGCTTGGGTTTCCTCCGGGTACTTCGGTTTCTCCCACAATCCCAAAACACATGTGGTTAGGTTAATTGAATAATCCAAATTCCCCTTAAGAGTGAATGTTGCCCTGCGATGGACTGGCAACCTGTCCAGGGGTACCCCTGCGTCTCGCCCAATGTGCACTGGAGATAGGCACCGGCAGATCCCCGTGACCCCCAAAAATGAATGAATGAATGAAATGCAGCAACTGATTGTCTTGCTAGAGTTGGATCAGATACAAATTGCTATGTGGGTAGCGTTTCTCTCCTTCCAAATAGTCATGTGACTTCTGATGTAGTGTAGATCTATATCATCATTCGATGGCTGATTACAAATTACTGGTCAAGTAAATAGCGGTTCCTATTCGTTTTAGAAATGTGGCCTCAAGTGGCGAAATATTGCATAGCGCTCCTTTACACTTTTTTAACGCTCTTTCTCAGCACCAGAGGCTTCATCTGAACCTGGCTCGGTCTGTTCATAATGTGGCAGAAGAGCAGAGGGCGCTGGCAACTATTGGGCGAACATACCTCTTCCTGTTTGATACGGACCAATCAGCAGATAGCTTGCAGCATGCCAAAGATGCTTTCAAGAAGAGTTTGGCCATTGTGGAGGAAGGCCTAGAAGGTATATGAAAATTTTCTGTATTGTGTTCATTGTGTGCAGCCCTAACCTGTGCTGATCCTGTGCCGTATGCTGTGTTTGTGCAGGTACAGTGTCAGTGCGAGAGCTCAGTGAAATGAAGGCTCGTCTACTGTTGAATCTCGGATGTGTTTATGATGGCATGAAGAAAGCGGAGCGCTGCAGTGAACACATACAACAGAGCATCTACATCGCAGAGTAGGAAAAATCATATACTTTTTCTTCTTCTTCAAATTATCCGGAGTCGGGTCTCGGGGGGTAGTCAAAGTAGAGATGCCCAGACATCCCTCTTCCTGGACACTGAGTGTGTCCTATGTCTTCCCCGGGGCCTCTTCCCAGTGGGACATGCCAGGAACACCTTCCCAGGGGCATCTGAAACAAATGCCTGAGCCCCCTCAGCTGGCTTCTCTCGATGAGGTGGAGAAGTGGCTCAACTCCAAAGTCCTCCTGGGTGACTGAACTCCTCACCCCACCTCTAAGGAGCAACCAGCCACCCTATGGAGTAACTCATTTCATCCGGCTATATCCGGGATCTCGTTCTTGCCTTGCAGCTCAGCTCCTTCACCACCACGGACCGGTGCATCGACTAACGTGGACACTGGTGATGGCAAAGACGAGAGCTGCGCCGCTCTCTTGCTTTCTATATCCACCGCTCTCTCTGAAACGGTCTCTCAAGCTGAAGTTTCTTTCCCTCAGTTGATCTACGTTCATCCATTGGCTGCTAGGGCTCAAAGCTAATGTGTGATTGGCTGATCCCACTGTTACCATTTGAGTGGTTTTCTAACATTCTGAATGTTTGTTTTGTTTAAGTCCCGTTAGCTTCACGGGTGTTAATATTCTACATAAATAAATAACTGTGTAGCAAACTGCAGTTTGAGTTTGCAGATGGCTCACAGGTAAACTTCCTGGAGGGAGTTTGCATGTTCTCCCCGTTCTCCGGGGTACTCCGGTTTCCCAATCCCAAAGCTGTTAGGTTAATTGAATACATTCACACTCTTAGGTGTGAATGTGTGAGTTTTGTGTTGTGAACGACTTGAATTTAAAGTGAATAAAATAATGGCAACAATAAGAAAATAGAAATTCTGGATCTCGTCATAGCTTTGAAGTTTCCTGTTGTGGAATATAACCGAGCTATTCACAGATTATCACTTTACCTCTTCTCTCACTTCTGGCTTCATTCCTCCTCACATTGCCTTCGTTTTTCCAGTTACAAACTCTGTTGTTAGTAGCCTGTAGCCCACCATCAATACGCTGCTTCATATCGCTTTCTACTGGACGTTAAATGCACTGCATTTGTCATTTTAGAATGTTAAGTTCTAATTCTAAAGTTATTTTGGTGGATGTAACTCAAAAGTAGTACACGAGTAGTTTAAAGTATTATAATTCTGTGAGGTAACTGATTACTTTTTAAATCACAGTAACAAGTAATCTGCAGTGTATTACAGTTTGGAAGCACAACCAAGCTCTTGCTCTGGGCATACAGCTCTTAGCAAAGAACCCCGCACCCCATGCTACAAGAGCACCCCCTATTGGGCTCCACGAAGGACACAGTCGAATGCCTTCTAGAGATCCTGAATTCTCCAGTTACTGAATCATTGATTAAAGAGTGGTTGGGAATTTTGCCTTGATGGGGTCGACACTTAAATATCATAGAACTTTTGAGACCAAAGTAAAAATGAATCGATAGGCTTTATTTAATAAAATTATAGAGATGCTGCAAAGATTGTCAAAAGAATGTCAAAATTCCACTTTGTAATTAAATCTGTAAAAGAGACTTCTTGTCTTGTGACCATCAGGAAAAACAATCTTCTAGAAGATCTGTATCGTGCCAACTTCCTCCTGGGCAGCATTCACTTCAGAAATGGACAGCACTCACGTGCCATGCGTTGCTTTGAGCAGTCCAAAGAGAGCGCTCGCAAAATGAAGGACAAGTTTAGCGAGAGCGAGTGCTTCCATAGCATCGGCAAGGTGAGGATATTTTTGTGTTGTGAACTTCCCAAATCTTCATAAATGAGAATTGTTTTGTTTACAATGAATCGAGTACAGTGTAACTCACAATGCAACTATGATTTGATTCAGTAATGATTCACAAAGCCTGGTTGAATATAATGTAAACCATGATCTCGATTTAATCTGAACTGGTAAATTTGGTTCATGGCAAGGAGTGGGCAGGAAAATTAATGAATGGACTGAAGTGAATCATAATGAACTGAAATGAATCATGTTGAACTGAACTGAATCATATTCAAATAAATTGACTTGAGTTAATCTGCACAGAACTGAATCATATTGATCTAGGCCAAATGATATGAAACTCAATTAAGCTAAACTGGAGTAAATTGAACTGAATCATATTGAACTGAGCTGAATTACATTGAACTACAGTTCCTTCTCAAACAATTAGCAAATTGTGATGAAGTTCATAATTTTCTGTAATGTACTGACTTTCTTATACGGTATTTCAGATTAATTTACACACAACTGAAGTAGTTCAAGCCTTTCATTGTTTTTATATTGATGATTTCATATACAGCTCATGAAAACCCAATCTCAACAAATCATATCATGTATCATGTCATGAAAAGATTGTCTAAAGGATCTATTAACCTAATCATCTGAATCAACTAATTAACTCTAAACTCCCAGCCTGGTTCATTACTCAAAACCACAATCATGGGTAAGACTGCTGTCCAGAAGACTGTCCACATCACTGACACTCTCAAGCAGGAGGGTAAGACACAGAAAGAAATTTCTGAACAAATCGGCTGTTCCCAGAGTGCTCTATCAAGGCACCTCAGTGGGACCCGCAGTCAGTGATGGTCTGGGGTGCCATGTCAGCTGCTGGTGTTGGTGCACTGTATTTTATCAAGGGGCGGGGTCAATGCAGCTAGCTATCAGGAGATTTTGGAGCACTTCATGCTTCCATCTGCTGAAAAGCTTTATGGAGATAGAGATTTCATTTTTCAGCACGACCTAGCACCTGCTCACTGTGCCAAAACCACTGGTAAATGGTTTAGTGACAATGGTGTTACTGGTGCTCAACTCTCCTGACCTGAACCCCATCGAGAATCTGTGGGATATTGTGAAGAGAAAGTTGAGAGACACAAGAGCCAACACTCTGGAGGAGCTTAAGGCCGCTATCCAAGCATCCTGGGCCTCCAGAACACCTCAGCAGTGCCACAGGCTGATTGCCTCCATGCCACGCCGCATCGAAGCAGTCATTTCTGCAAAAGGATTCCCGACCAAATATTGAGTGCATAATTATTTAAAGGTTTACCTTTTTTTTTGTTAAAAACACTTTTCTTTTATTGGTCAGATTTTGGCTTTTAATGAGTTGTATGCCAAAATCATCAATATTAAAACAATAAAAGACCTGAACTACTTCAGTTGAGTGTACTGAATAATATATGAACAAAAATATATAATAAATATATATTGAAGAACCTGTATAGGGATATAGTTAATCTGCATTCAAGTGAATCATATTGAACTGACCTGAATCATTTTGAACTAAACTGACGTGAGTTAATCATCACAAAACTGAATCATATTGGATTGAACTGAGTCATTTTGAACTAAACTAGCTTTTGTTAACCTACACTGAAATGAATCATATAGAACTGAACTGAGTCATATTGACCAATATTGACTTCAGTTAACCTAACTGAAATGAATCATATAGAACTGAACTGAATCATATTGAACTAAACAAACCTGTGTTAATCAGAACAGAACTGAATCATTTTGGACTGAACTGAATCATATTGAACTAAACAAACCTGTGTTAATCAGAACAGAACTGAATCATTTTGGACTGAACTGAATCATATTGACCTAAACTGACTTGAGTTAACCTACACTGAGATGAATCATATAGAACTGAACTGAATCATATTGAACTAAACAAACCTGTGTTAATCAGAACAGAACTGAATCATTTTGGACTGAACTGAGTCATATTGACCTAAACTGACTTCAGTTAACCTACACTGAAATGAATCGTATAGAACTGAACTGAATCATATTGAACTAAACTGACCTGAGTTAATCAGAACAGAACTGAATCATTTTGGACTGAACTGAGTCATATTGAACTAAAGATTAATCAATAGAATTGCTAAGTCAAATTATATTAGAGTTAGCTGATCTAAATTGAAAATCATAAAACTCGATGTAATATTGTACTAAACTGAATCATATTAAACAGAGCTTAGTTAAACCTGAACAAGGATATAACACTGAAATGAATAATGAAATACACAGAATAGTATATTAATGAACTGAGTTAAATATGAATACAGCGAATCATTGAGGTAAACTTAATCAAATTGAACGGAATGAAATCATCCTAAATCAAACTGAACTGAATATATTGACGTTAACAGAAAAATACAAAACATATTGATTCCGAATTGAATCGTGATGATGGCAGGCTGGATTAAAACACTGTAATTGTGCAAAATTCACATAAATATTTCACTTGCAGCCTTTAATTGTTAAGATGCTATTGGTGTTCCAGTCATGACCTTTAAACATCTACCTCTCAGCTTCCTGCCTCTTTTGATGACTTGTGACCTGACTGTTTTTTTTCCCCGTATGTCCCATCAGATCTTGCTGCATCTCGGTGATTTTTCTGCAGCACGGCGCTCCCTGAAGAAAGCCTTTTGTCTAGGCTCCCAGCAGTCCTCTGATCGCGAGGCGGTCAAGAAAGATTTTAAACATGGTGAGATGAACAAAATCATCTGTTGGCATTGCTCAGCTTTAGCGGCTACAGTTTTATAACATCAAGAGAGCCAACAGACTTCTATCTCCCCAGAGCTTCCTGGAATCTTTCTGATCATAATAGAGGGTCTTCAGTCCTAAAGTGCAGAATCACAAAGCTGTATCTTCTTATAGTTTTAAGAGAAGAGGCTAGGGCTGATCTGATGTAGTCTCTGTGCTTGTAGCCATCAGGGGGTGTCAGCTGGAGCAGACAGCAGCTGAAGTGACAGAGAAGATTTCCCATCAGGCTCTGGATCTGTCTGAGCAGTTGGGAGATCTCTACTGTAAAGTGGGCTGCTATAGCAAATCTCTGAAAGCCTATCAAACTCAAGTAAGGACCTTTTTTCATCCATATTCTGTAATTTTACAAAGACATCGGATTTGTCCTCGATGCAAAAGACGGAAAATGGAACTCAAGTTGATAGATCCTAAATGGAATAATATTGAATTAAACAAGATGTCATTAAATGTAATTTAGTTCATATGGACTGAAGTAAATCATATTGAACTGAACTAAAAGGAATCATTTTCAACTGATTAAATTGGATTAAAGTAAATCGTTGGAAACATTTATATTATTTCTATACTAAACAAAATGAAAACGGAATCGAACTAAATTAAATATTAAATGGAATTTAGTTGAAATGAACTGAAGTGAAAAAAGTTCAACTCAACTGAATCATTTTGAACTGAACTAAAAACAACTGATTCTAAATCTTAAAGAATTGAATCGAAACCAACTGACTCAGTTTCCTATGAAACCTTTTGTTCTATTGAACTAAAAATGAAACGGAATCAAACTAAACAAAATTCTATTAAATGGTATGTAGTTAATATGAACTGAATCATTTTGAACTGAACTCAAAACAACTGATTCTAAATCTTATTAAATGGAATCAAACGGAGTCATTTTAAACTGAACTAAATATAATCAATTTAACTGAGTTAAATTGGCTGCGATGGACTCGCGACTTGTCCAGGGTGTACCCGCCTTTCGCCCCAATCTGTGCTGGAGATAGGCACCGGCAGACCCCCGTGACCCCAAAAAGGGAATGAGTGGGTTGGAAAATAAATGAACAAGTTAAATTGGACTGAAGTGAATCATTGGAAACTTATTTCTATTAAACAAAATGAAAACAGAATCGGGCTAAACTAAATTAAATTGTTAAATGGATTACGATTTAGCGAACTGAATCATTTTGAACTGAACTAAACAGAAAAACTTTCAACTGAGTTAAATTGGATCGAAGTGAATCATAGCTAACTATCTCAACCGAATCAAACTAAATTAAGTTCTATTGTTAAATGGAATTTGGTTAATTTAAACTGAACTGAATCATTTTGAACTGAACTCAAATAACTGATTGTAAATCTTATTTAATGGAATCATTTTGAACTGAACTAAATCTGAGTGAAGTTGGACTGAAGTGAATCGTAGGAATCTGATATCTATTAAACTAAATCAAATGAACATTAAATGGGATTGAACTGAGTCATATTGACCTGAACTAAGTTAAATTGGACAAAATTGAGTTAACTGTGAATCATATCAAACTAAACGAAATCATATGAAACTGAATTGAATCATTAAAAGACAAAGTTCCAGAGCTCTGGGTGTAAAGTTTTCAAATGTGCATCAGCTGGCATGTGCAGAGGCCCTGGGGAAGCCGGCTCGAGAGCTAGCGGTGATTCACGTCTCCCTCGCAGCCACTTACACAGACCTGGGACAGCATCAGCGAGCGGTGGAGCACTACACTCATGAGTTAAAGCTCAGACAGGGAAACCCTAAAGAGGTAAACAACCCACAAACACCTCCTCAAGCCCTCCAACCAATCACTACAAGCCTCTTTTACAAATCGCTTCTGTTTCTCAGGAGTGTGAGACATGGTTAAACATGGCGGCCTGTCAGGAGGAGATTGCTCCACATACGGAGACCATGGATCACAGTTTCGCTTCTGCACTGAGCTGTGCTGAGAAATCAGGAATACATAAATTACAGGTTTGTTAAGAATTTTAACACCCCCCCCCCCACACACACACACACTATTTATTTGTCTTCATCTTATTCCTATTTTTGTCTGTGAAAGCTGTTGCTAAAATGCAATTTCTTAACTGTGGGACAAGAAAGGTTCTTTCTATCAAAAAGCAGTTTGTATATTATATTATAGTTGTATATTATATCCTTCTTTTTACAATACAATACGAGTGATTACATTATTGTATTTTGTTTGTGTTAGACTGCATATTCAGTATAAAGTTTGAATAATCCTTAAATAAATTATTAAAATATTCACTGCTGTTTACATCTTGAATTTGGCGATGGCATTCTTTTATAAATATATTTGTACTTAAATAATTTGAAAATTAAAATTAAAATAAAAGAAAGTTTAATTTTAACTGCTCCCATTGGCTGAAACCGTGTAATCATGTGATTGAATGCGTTTTCACACAGAGGGTAGTTGAAATAAACCAGGGAGTCAAAAACACGTGATTGTCAAACTTTTAATGTTCAGATCTTTTTTTCAAACGACCAAACCAACCACGACCCGAATATCATTAAAATAATTTTGGGTGACTCATAACTCAGTGTTTTAAAGCCATGTCGTCTCATCGAAGCTGATTTGTTCTTCCAGCGGCGTGTGTTGCGAGCCTGGCTTCAAGCACAGCAGCGCTGTGGATCCTCACAGTGTGACAGCACAGAGGCGCGGCTGATGCTCCTCTGTGAAAGGGACGGCCTGACTCTCGATGACAATGAGGATGAGGAGGAAGAGGAGCCAGTGAATAGTGAACCTCTGGATGACAGTGACATCCAATATTCTGATTCTGAGGGTAGAGCAAACATAATAATTTTTATTATAATAATAATTCATTCTATTTTACGCACATTCCAAGGACACTTCACAAGTCACTTTACGAAAAAATACAAATAGCTGTTGAAATAAGAGCTGGAGAAAACCAGAAGCAAATGGAAACCCACGCTCAGATTTGCTAAGTAGTCTAATGCTGTCTTTGCAACACTTTTATTTATGAGCAATATCTTGTGTTATGGAAATATTGTGAGGATCCATTTTTATGAACACACTGGAAGCAAGGTTTAGGAAAGTATAATAGAAAATACAGCTTTATTAGCTTTAAAACACTTATAATGCTAAACAGCTAACAGACCATGCTGCATTGAGAACAAAGGAGTTCCTGTTTGTGATGATACTTCCTGTTCTGTATCAGAACAATAGGATTCAAAATATCTTTCTATTACATTTGTTACCCATTAAAGTCATAATCAAGTTCAATCAAGTTATTTTAAATAATTATTCAAATTTAGCTTGTTTGGTTATTAAAAATTAGTTGTAATAAAAATGTAATTTAATTTTTTAAGTATCTTTTTTTCTCTTGCTCATATTCAAGGGTTAATAGTCTGTGCTGCCCCCCTCCCTTGATAAAATGTTATGACTTTAAATTTCTGGTTTTAATTTTAAGGTTGCGTTTAAAAAAAAAAAAAAAACAAGATAAAATGACATCATGAGATACATTTGTGCACAGTGCAATAAATAACTGAATAAGTGCCCCGACCTTTCAATTCTGTGAGCTGGAGACCCCTGTGACGCCAACTAGATTCTGAAGATGAAATAATGTCTACATGCATTGATTGTAATCTATTTTTTGTTGAATGAATGCTGTGCAGACGAGGATCTGGAGGGTTATGATAAGATGGTCTCGGGCAAGAGGAAGACCCATAGGGTGAGTTCTGTCAGACTCCGGATGTGCTTCATCCTCATCTGTTTCAGTGCTTGTTTATCATCTTTGTTTGGTGCAGTGGGGGCGGACGAACGAGAAAGGCGAGTCTCCTCTGCACAGATCCTGTATAGAGGGGAACCTCAAGCAGGTCCAGTACCTTGTTGAGCATGTGCGTTTACATTCCTTCTCTCATCGCAGTTGCAAAATTTATTTCACCTACTTTAAAGAGAAAGTGTTTGATGGGTTTTAAAGAGTTGCTTCTCTACAAAATATACTTTGAACAATATCAGCCAATCATCTATCCCGTCACAGTTAGCTGCAGATTCACGGATTCGGTTTTCTCTGCTCAATAGCTCGAGACCAGAATGTTCTTAGTAAACAAATAGTACCTATTTTTAATCTGTGTTATGTAGCGGACAAACTACAAAACGTTTTTATCAAAACAAGTTTCCCTCTGCATTCGCAAAAACACATTACCGTCTATGAGCAACCCGCTGACATGGAATCTCTTAGGGACCGTCTGCAAATTACCAGATCCAAAATATGTTTTACCCAGAATATGCTTCATAACTTCATTCTAAATTGCTCTATTACAACCAAAATCAAGAAACACGCCACTCCTCACCTGCGTATTGTACTGCACGACTCAGTTTCAATAAATATTGAAATATTTATTAGAGCATCATTTTTATTCTTGATTATTTGGATCAAAGCTCAATTGCTCCCATAAAAATCACTCTATTACCATCAATTCAGATCACACACAACTGTTCTAATGATTCAATTCAGTGCAAGTCATCAAATTAAACTCACGTTATTACAAAAAATATAAATAATTAATTATTATGTGTGTTTTGTCAATTCTCAATAAAGTTGAAAATAATTGTTGATTGATGTTTTACATTTTTGTAGCGAGTAGATCACTTTGACTTGGTCATTTTAAAAGTAGCTCGCAAGCTGAAAAAGTGTGAGCACCACAGGTCTATGAGATACTCTGTACTCCATTGATTGCAAACGAGATTTGCACAAAAAAGTGATTTTCCTAACAAATGTATTCAAGCCCATACTGCAAAAACGAATCCTCCCCAATTATATTCTCAGGAGAAAAGCCTCACTTCAGAGTAGAAAATTGTAATTGAACCACAGACGAGTCTAATGATTCTTTCAATAGGGGTCCGGCAGACAGGAGATTATAAAAGGATATTAATTAACAAAGAAAAGCTCATTTCATGCTGTCAGCAATGATTCCCCATGGAAGAGAAATGTCACAAAACCTACATTTAGAAAACCTACAGAAAGAAAACATACATTTTCTTTTACATAAAAATGGTGAGGGCTACAAAACATATCAGTCAAAATACTGCAGTAAAAGTGTTGATAAATTGTATTTGCAGAAATGACTGAAAAGTAGTCAGTGTAAAGGTTGTATAGCAGTGTAAGATTTTGTCCCCTTAAAATATAATACAGCCAATAATAGCTGAACCCCGGTCACAAAGTGAGTACACCCCTAAGTGAATATGTTGAGCACAATTACTCATTTTCCTTCCCCTGCGTCATGTGACTCATTAGTGTTCCGTCTCTGTCTCCGGCGTCACCAGATAGCAGTTGAGTTGGTATAAAAGCTCTTCCTCTCCCTCAACTCGACCACTGAAAGTGTAACATGGCAAAAAACTCCCAGAAAAGCTGAAAAAAACCAATGGTTGCTTTACATAAAGATGGCCTTGGCTATAAGAAGATAACCAACACTCTGAATGAAGCGGTCCTGCAGCACAGTGGCCAACACCATCCAGCGCTTCTCAGAATATTCCTCATCATGGGCGTCACATACTTTGGAAACCAGTCGGATGAGTGCTTCCAGCATTGCTGCAGAGATTGAAGGGTTGGGAGGTCACCTGTCAGTGTTCAGTCTGTACACCGCACACTGCATCAGATTGTTCTGCATGGTTGTCGTTCTAGAAGAAAGCCTCTTTGAAAGATGATGCAAAAGAAACAATTTGCTGCAGACACGCAAACTTAGGACCAGGATTACTAGATCCATGAGTAATCCATTTTACCTTTTTGGTTCAGAATATGTGACTCGTGTGTGGTGGCAACCAGGTGAGGAGTACAAAGACAAGTGTGTCTTGCCTACCGTGGAACGTGGTGGGGGTGTGATGATCTGGGGCTGCATGAGTTCATTGAGGGAAACATGAATTTTAACATGTCCTGTGATTTACTGAAGCAGAGTATGATCCCCTCCCTCCAGAAATTGGGCTGCAGAGCAGCGTTCCAGCATGATAATGACCCTAAACACACGTCCAAGATGTCCACTGGTTTTTTTAAAGAGGCTGAGGGTAAAAGTGATGGACTAAACCCCAAAGAATTCAGGATTTCAGTGGAAATCTGTGAACCTTATTTATTACTTATTACTTTACATACTTATTAATACATTTACACTGCTTAACAACCTTTACACTGACCACCTTTCATTGTGTCAAAGAGCAATTTCTGGAGTGTTTTTCTATTAAAAGATAAATATTTGCATAGATAAATATTGGGTGTACTCACTTTTGTGACATACTGTTGCTAATAGCCACAGATTATTATGAGCAGATAAGTTTTTTATTTGAATTTGATTAAACACTTGTGTGGTTTCCAAATAAACAAATCATATTGTTACAAACACCCAGTCTAATAACTTGATGGAACTGATTTGATCGTATTCTCCGAATGGTGTAACATGGCTCCTTCTCTGTTATTTCTTCCCTGACAGGGTCACCCGATAAACACGAGGGATTTCTGTGGCTGGACTCCTCTTCATGAAGCTTGCAACTATGGCCATGAAGGTATTACAAGATAACAAAATGTACACAATTTCCTGTTGCTTTTTGAATTTCATTCTTCGGTTTCACTTATTAGGACTCAAGAATTGCTGAGAGCATTGTGTTTGCCTGGCTTTCGAGTGCATTTTTGAGGGCCTAAATGTGCTAAAAGCATCACCAAATTTCACATCAAAACTGAAGAAAATGTATGTCTGGTTGTGTTTTGAAAAGTAGGTGCGGCAGAGAACATGTTTCAGTTTATGCTGGGCTCCCAGTGTGTCGAGAACGAAATTAGCCACACATGTAGGGTACTAACACTTAAATGGAAGTAATATGGGTCGCTTTCCAAAATCAACAGGAAGTCTTGAAATGTCTAAAATGGCCACTTTTGCTTATGTCATACTTTATGGGATATTAAATTGCAAAGCTTTTTTGACTTTGTTGCGCACAGCAGCCGTCAAAGTCAAGAGTTTGTCTGGACTATATGGCAACCTGCAATGTCAGTTATTGCGCCTCCTAGTGGCAACATGGAATATCCCATTTTCTTCGACCTACAAAAAAGTTTCCTAATACGTCTTCTAAATAAGTATTGGATTGGTCGTAGTGCATAGTGTAACAAACTGGGCACCGAGAGGCGATATTATTTAAATACCGGTATTTAATTAATTTAAACTATTTTGTTTCTTTAAGTTGAGAATTTCCAAATTTACTGGCAAACTACAGCAAGTAGATCTTTGATTTTTTTAAATATTGTTTTATATTTGTTCAGCACACTTTTCACAGCAATAGCTTCGTTTACACTTATTTTTATGCGCATTTTGGAATATTTCATAAAAACCCTGAATGAAAACGGCAATATGCGCATACATTTTGAAAACACCCGTTAACTACCGTATTTTTCGCCATATAAGATGCACTTTTTCTTCCCCAAAACTGAAGGTGAAAAATTGGTGTGTCTTATACGGCGAATGTAGAACGCCGCGGAGCGGAGGGCGGTCACGGCCGTAGGAGAGGCGTAAGAGAGGCCGTGGCTTCGGCCTAGCACCGGAGCCGTCTGCTATGGCAAGCATTTAAACAAGACATTTAGAGATATCTTCAATTGTTGTTGCCCTAGTAAGAAAGTGAATTTGAGATATCTCCAATTATATATTGACTATTCAAAACTCAATTGAAGATATCTGCAATATTTCAAATTCACTTTCTTACTAGGACAATTACAATTGAAGATATCTCTAAATGTCTTTACGTCCAGTCAAAATATATTTACTACTAGTCACAAAACATGTATTCCTATCTTTAAATGCATTTGCGTATAGTCAGGGCAGATGTTTAAATGTTAAAAGGGCTTGCCATACGTCGGCCATATTTGTACACCCGGCGGTGCTTGCTGACGCGCATCTCTGCTCGTCGATCCTACCATAGCACATAGGACTCTGTGAAGGAGGACATTGTTATAAAATCATTTAAGAAGTGTGGCATTAGTAATGCCTTGGATGGAACAGAAGACAACATCTTATTTGACACCAGTGAGGAAGAAAGTGATGACAATGACTGCGTGGATCTGTCCATCCCCATTGCTGAAGTTCATTATAGTACCACTCTTTAGCCCTCCGATGAACAAACTGCCTTCTGCTACTGTGAAATATTGCACATTTTTAATCCAGCGCACCCCACTTCCAATGTTTTTGTGTTCCTTTATTCCACTGCACTCTCTGTGAATTACGGTCACTATAAATGCATTTAAACTACATCACTGGTCACATGACTATGACTGCACCAATATTGTTGGTATGTTTTAGGTTTTTTTTTTCTCATTTATGTTATACATTTCATTTTCTTTTTTCTCTTCTTTTTACGTACTTGATTCTGGGTTTGTGTGTATAACGGACAATTAAAAAAAAAAAATCATCAGAAACTTGTAACAATTCAAGAATAAAAATGATCAAATCTAAATTGCTGAGCTTAAACTTATGAGAAAACCACAAGCCAAGCAGCTCCTCTGATTGTCTTAAAATGTGTCTTTCAGCGATTGTAGCTTTACTGCTGGACCACGGAGCCAATATAAATGACCAAGGTGGTCAAGAGTGTACAGGCATCACTCCTCTCCATGACACTCTGTGCTGCGGACACTTTCATGTGGCGCGGCTCCTGATTCAGAGGGGGGCGTCTGTCACTGTTCGAGACAACAAGGTCAGAAAAAGCTCTATATTTTACTTTTGCATGTTTAAAGGGTGTGCACGTAATGTCATAGTACCTGAAAGTCATTGAGTGAGTGGCACAAAAGCCTATTCATGTGCCAGCAGTGATTGTGAGTTTTACCCGTGTTGTTGCTGGAAATGGGGAAAAGCTGTTGTGTATTTATTTAGTATATATAAAAATATATGTTTACAGATCAATGTTACCAAGAGCATTGCTGCCTGAAAAATCATGACGCAGCAATATTAGCCGTTATGCTAACCAGTGGATCATTGATTGGTTAAATATTGTTTAGTGGAATGTATTTTCTGTTATTTGTGTGAAATTGAACACCATTGCTGTGTCCCAATCCAAGTGCGTATTTTAAGGCCACTTACGTTACAACGGTGTGCCAATGCCGTCTCATTTCGGCAAAACTTAAATGGGCCTTAAAATGCACCCTTCAAATGCGTCCTACTTTCCCCTGAGTTCGGAGGATTCATTGCGAGCATCCTTCGTGGCCTCAGATATCCCACAGTGCAATTTTTTTTTTTCATTAGTCAACAAAAAAATGCACTTGGATTTGTATTTACATGTACATAACACTTTTTCTTTTATAAAGGACAGTATATTCAAACTTTAAATGCTGGTAGTGATATATTTTTATTTTAAACATTTATTGTAAAAATTAACACACACAGCCAACTAAATGTTAACAAAGTTTTGGTGGACATCATTATGTTTTAAGAAGCAGACGAGGGAGTTTATTAAACTTATGAAAACAGAATGAAGCTAAAACAACATACTGGTTTAAATTAGACACAACATAAAAAAGAAAATAATCTAAGAGGGTAATGTGACCAATGCAACCAAAACGAAATGACAAAGCATGTGTTAATACAATGTATTCAAAATAAATGAAAGAATATAACAATTACAATAAACCTTAAAAATCTAGAAAATATATCAAGCTACTAAAAGAACTTAGATTGATCTTAAAAATGTATCAGACACAAAACATAAATACACTGAACAAAAATATTAACACAACACTTTTAATTTTTTTTATGGTATGAACTCAGAGATGATCCATCCCACCTCACAGGTGTTCCATATCAAGATGCTCATTAGACAGCATGATTATTGCACTGGTGTGCCTTAGACTGAAAAACAAGAAAAAAGGCCACTCTGAAATGTCCAGTTTTGTTTTATTGGGACTTAGACAACCAGTCAGTATCTGGTGTGACCACCGTTTGCCTCATGCAGTGGAACACATCTCCTTCGCATAGAGTTGGTCAGGTTGTTTATTGTGGCCTGTGAAATGTTGGTCCACTCTTCTTCAATGGCTGTGGGAAGTTGCTGGATATTGGCAGGAACTGGAACACGCTGTCGTACACGCCGATCCAGAGCATCCCAAACATGCTCAATGGGTGACATGTCGGGTGAGTATGCTGGCCATGCAAGAACTGGGATGTTTTCAGCTTCCAAGAATTGTATACAGATCCTTGCAACATGGGGCTGTGCATTATCATGGTGCAACATGACCTGAAGGTGATGGATGTATGGCACCACAATGGGCCTCAGGATCTCGTCACGGTATCTCTGTGCTTTCAAAAGGCCATCAATAAAATGCACCTGTGTTCTTTGCCCATAACATATGCCTGCCCATACCATAACCCCACCGCCACCATGGACTACTTGATTTAAAAAAAAAAAACGCTCCCCCACACGACACCCTCACGCTGTCTGCCATCTGCCCTGAACAGTGTAAACCGGGATTCACCTGTGAAGAAAAGACAGACGCCATCGCTTGTGAGCATTTGCCAACTCAAGTCGGCTACGACGACAAACTCGAGTAAGATGAGGACGACAAGCATGCAAATGTGCTTCACTGAGATGGCTTCTCACAGTTTGTGCAGAAACTCTTCGGTTATGCAAACTGATTGTTTCAGCAGCTGTCCGAGTGGCTGGTCTCGGACGATCTTGGAGGTGGACATGCTGGGTGTGGAGGTCTTGGGCTGGTGTGGTTACACATGGTCTGCGGTTGTAAGGCTGTTTGGCCAAATTCTCTGAAACGCCTTTGGAGACAGCTTATGGTAAAGAAATGAACATTCAATTCACCAGAAAACAGCTTTGGGGGACATTCCTGGTATCAGCATGGCAATTGCATGCTCCCTCAAAACACTGCGACATCCGTGGCATTGTGCTGTGTGATGCAACTGAAGATTTCAGAGTGGCCTTTGCTTGTGGTCAGTCTTAGGCACACCTGTGCAATAACCATGCTGTCTTATCAGCATCTTGATATGGAACACCTGTGAGGTGGGATGGATCATCTTGGCAAAGGAGAAGTGTTTTAAAAAAGAAAGTTTTAAGCACAGCCATTTTACTGCTTGTTTTTCCACTCAGTCTCAGTGAGGGGGGTGTGTCCCAGGGGAAAGTGATGTCACTGCATACCCTTTATAAAGGCCCTCTTGATTCTTCTTAAAGAAGTTTCTATAGGGGAGTGTTTGGATTAAGTGTAACTGTGTTTTCAGGGCCGCACTCCTCTGGACTCTCTTCGAGAGTGGTTTAAGACCTACAGCCGAGAGTTGGACTCTGAGACTAAGCAGAACTGTTTGGAAACAGAGAAACTCATCAAGAGAGTTCTTTCCGGAGATGGTTAGGACAGAAATGCATTTATTCAGTTGTCCTGGTTTCATTTTAAATAATATTATATCAATAGAGTGGGAGGACTGACATCATCACGTCTGCCATATTTGTAGCATAACGCCACCGTTGCCATGGTTACTCATTGCCCAGAGCCACTCCTTTGAAAAGAAACTAACTGATATTTCAGGGGTTTGTTTTTATATTTTACTAGTAATAGTTGTTTATTGAGTATTTTTAGTATTTTGTAAATATTTAACGCCAAAACAATTCAAACTGGAGTCCTAGTGGAAACTAAGAATACAAACAAAATGGCCGCTGCGCCCAATGTGACGACAACTCCTCCCGCTCTATAGGCAGCCTGTATCTGGTTTCTAGTGTTGGTACATCATTTGGAAGTCTCACATTTCAATTCTCTTCTCCCTCCGGTATAGTCTCTTTTGTGTCTGCTGTTCCTCACCACCAGAGGGAACTTGCAGACAGTCAGCTCTTTGATGCTGAATATTCAGAACCTCTTCTGCGAGAGTCACCCCCATCACCCAGAATCATCACTCAAACGGTCACAACTCAAAAGGACTCGATGTCTAGACAGAAAAGCACCCCAGGGCCAGCCCGGCGTACCCGAGGAATAGAAGCAGATGTTCTATATGGGGTAAAGTTGCTTTTGCATGTCTTGAATTTTGTTTTCTTTCGACAATTCCTCCATCTGCAAACATTTCAGACGTTTAGCAGAAAGGTATTTAGTGTGTAAAGTCTCCTTTTTTACTCATTCTTGCTCTAGGATGACAGCAGCTCTTCAGATCATTCAGACTGTTCACTCAGTCCTCTACGTACTGTTTGGTCAAGATCTCACTCTCCACTGGCGCAGTTTCCACCGAAAGTTCCATCCAGCCAGGAATTGGTGCCAGTTTTTGGGGTTAAAGACACGTTACTCCCTCCTCAATCAGAATCAGGCAGACTGGAGTACCAGAGGGCCATACACAACCTGGGCAGTGCCAAATCCCGCTTCTTATCTCAGAGCCTATCAGAGCCAGCTTTTACCAGTACACCAGCAGTGTCATCGTGTAATAGAGCAGCATTGGTTCCTGAGGACCAATATCTGGCAGATGATTGGCTGGAGGATGACCTGAATGATATGCAGCCCAAGAAAAAGCGCAGGGTTTCTGAGCACAATGCCCCACGAGAAACCGCTTCCAGAAATCACTTCTCTGCAGCGGCTGAAGCTCCGCCTCAAGGTGTGTGGTCTTCTGTACAATCGCAAGTGGAGGATTTTTAGCTATGTAACAGACAGCTTTTGCTTTGCTGTTAAATGCTTTGTTGATGCTTATGGTGATGACCCTTAGAAGTCCAGGGACTTTTTAAGCATTTTTTTTACTACTGTACAATTTGCTTTATTAATTTATTAAGAGTTTTTGTGGAAATGCATTTATTAGTACAACCCCAAATTCTTTTTTTTTTTTCACTAATATTACACGATAATTACACAACAAACCTGAAATTTTACAAAAAGTTAATTTCCGGGTAGTAGATTGTAATTTTTTTTACTGCAAAAAATTGATTTTTTGTTTTATATCAAAAATCAAGTGTTGAGACAGAATAAAAATTCATAAATCCTCCCAAAACGCAAAGACAAGGTCAAAACGATGTGAAAATTGTATATAAAAACCTTTCCTTTACCTTATACAGTGGTACCCTGAGTAACGTTCGTATCTCAAAGCAAGTTTTACACGTAAAACACCTATTCCGTGCAACGGCTCTCAGAAATAAATAGATCCAAAAAATGGAAAACCAGACAAAAATCTGGTTTCTTCAATCCTTAAATCTACACATTGTTAATATAATAATGATAATAAAACAGAGTAAAACACAAGCAACATACGTGATATGTACATAAATGTGAAACCTTACCTTGAGAGTGAAGCGATGTGTCGGAGGAGGTGGAACGGGTGGCAGAATACATTACGGCACCACGTATGAAAGTTAACTTTCTCGAGATATTTCAAGAATTACGAACACCAACACGGTTTCAAGCACAAGCGCAGACAGATGGAGAGACACTTCTGTAGCACAAGCTAGAGAAACCCTGTGACACGTTCTCAGAACTGCACTTTCCATGTTAAAAACGTTGTTTCTTTTACGACACCTTGACTTTTGATTTTTGAGCACATTATTGGTAAACTATACATAATGTTTCGCTGTGTTGTTGAAGTGTTTTGAAGCATATCAGACCCTTTGTGCACTGGGAGATAGGAGCACCAGGACCCGGAAGCGCAGCGCGATATGACCCAGAAGTCATACAAACAAGAGGAAAATACAGCAGATCTGCATGTGTTTGTTCGTATCTCGAATTTTTCTTAGCATTTCCAGCGATACATTTCGGAACTCGAAACATTCGTATCTCTGTGATTTTTTTTTTTTGCCCGAACTTTGAGGAATACAAGCTATATCACAGGTCTTATACTTCTAATAGTTATCCCTTTTTTCACCACTGATGGCACCATTTTTGGGTCTATAAAACCAAACTGAAACTGTGCATTTTCTTTTTAAAACTTTACAATTTTTTTCACATTCTTATGACCTTGTCTTGCTTTTTGGGGGGGTATCTAATATTTTTTATTTTGTCTTAAAATGAATTATTTTTGTTATGAAACCAATAAACTGTCATTTTTTGAGATTTTTCCAGTTAAATAAAGGACAATTCACTTCTGAATTTTACTTTTTGTTGAATTTCAAGATTGTTATTGAATTATTGTGTAATGTAATATTAAAAATACATAAGTATTAGGATAATTTATCATCTTTTATATACATTCATCAGACAGTAATAAATATTGAAGACCACCTTCTGCCATTGGTTTATTTGTGCCCAAAATGACTAAGAGTAGGAGTGTGCACTTGCTCAGAACCATTCGAGGGAAGACCAGTATTATCAGACTCCACGCCGAAAGTCAGCTTTCTCAATTCAGCTATGAAAAGTGTGTGGTTTTGCCAGTTGTATTTAACTTAAACGAAGAAACGAAAAAAGACTTTGAGCAATGTATAGATAGCTACGTTTATGTTCTTCTGATAATTTTGTTTCACTGCAGTTCAGAGTTCTTCCAGTGGGGCTCAGTTTGTGAAGAAGAAGACTCAAAAGTCCAGACAGATAAAGATGAACCAGCTCCCTGGGATGTTGATGCTGGGTCGGAGAGAGGTCAGCAGGGCACAGAGTCCCATTGCCACCCAGGACTCTGAGCCTGTTTACGAGTCAGCGCCCCCCAGCCATCAAACAGTGGTAAGATATACCTGGCTGTCATTTATTATCAAGTGGCATGTGGTTTCCAAAAAACAGAACATTGTGACCTATGGAATATAAAAAGTCACCAAAGAAAACCAAATATGTCTGTTTCTGTGGATTACGGCTTGATTTCGGATTACAGTCGGATTGGAATAATACTAAATAAAAGGTTGGAATTCAATGATTTCTATTGCGACTGTGTTTCAAGGATCACTTTAACCCTTGTGGATTGTTCAAATTCACTAGCCTTTCGTGTTGTTCTGGCTGGTAAAAAGCCACTAAATTAAACTCCTGTAAAAATATATCAGATAATTTTTCCTTCTTTTTGTTACAGAAATCTCTTTATCAATCTCAGCTCTAATCAAAAATCAAAATCACATTTTCTTTTTAAATCGAAAATGTTTACCCTTTCATTGCCCAAATCTTACATGACGTCACTGATTTTGGAGGGAAAAAAAACTTATTTTCAATATGAAAAATGTTTATGGCAGTCTTGGAGATGTTAAACATTAGTAGCAACATTGGCTTTGATAGATTTTTGGGGTTTGTGTAGAACCAGATTTACTTTTTTTTTCCCTTGCTCATTTATCGCTTGTGGCTGCTTGTTAGGGCTGGGTATCGAGTTCGGTACTTTTTTAAGCACCGACCGAATCGATACTACCGAGTATCGAAAAAATCATTTTAGTTCGATACCAAATTTCGATACTTAAGGGTATAATCTTGTTAACGTCAGTGAGCTAGAAAACGTGTGGTATCCTTAACGTGCCCGGATCAAATGCTGATGAGTGGCTGCCGCACCGCATTACAAGGCGCTACAGGAAAGGCTGGGGTTACGTTATGCATCCACTAGATGGTGCTGCGCTAAAGGGAATGTCAAAAAACAGTCAGATAGGTCAGTCAAACTTTATTAACAATTACAAATCGCTGTTGCCTTCATTCGAATAGTGATAGTACTGACTTGCTGCTCTCTGTTCAACAACCCACTGTTCAACTATGTCCTCTAACTGTGGCCATCCTGCTTTGTTCCCGCGGAAACTCTGTTTAGTCTTCTTTACTTGGAGCAGCGCATCCTCTTGCTTCCTCCACTTCCTCACCATTGATTCGTTAATGTTAAACTCTCTCGCTGCGGCTCTATTCCCGTGTTCTACTGCGTGACCGATCACCTTGAGTTTAAACTCTGCGTTGTAACAGTGTCTCTTGGTAGGAGCCATTTCATGGTCTTTTCACAAACACTCAAATGTAAATGAGACGCCGTTTTATATATCCCAGCTTGCACCACGCACTACTTCTTCTACGGAAGAAAATGTAGTCGGTAGGTGCTTACCACAGTTGCGACACTTGTTGTAGCTCAATTTTAATCCATATATAAGGCGCTCCGGGTTAAAAGGCGCATCGTGAACTTTAGAGAAAATTTAAGGTTTTTAGGTGTGCCTTATAGTGCGGAAAATACGGTACATTACACTTTAAAACATAGCATAAATTTAACGCAAACTATGTTTAAGTGATCAAAAGTATGGCTACATTATGCCAAGATTGACGGCAACAGCGTACGATGCAATATTTGTAAAAAGGTTATCGCGTCCAAGTTTGACAACATGTCAAATATGATGAAACACCTGACAGTACACGGAATTAATTTACTGCAAGAAGATCACGCCGGTGCAGTCATCATCATCATCCTCTCAGTATTTTCCTGACTCAATGCCTCCAACAACATGCCCACCACATGCGTCGTCCTCAGAGACTGCGATGGCTGCTCCGGCAAAATCAGCTAACTTTTAGCGCTTCATGCTTGTGTACCGTTAAAGTTAAGTTTAAGTTTGTGCAGGGGTCAATTTATTAATCATGTTTCGGACTAACATACGCTGTGTAATGTTATGTACGGTTTCAATGGCTTTAAATACCTAGCTAAGTAGATATTAAAATACTTTGTTAACAGCAAATGTTACCCCTGCACTTTGTTCATTTTGTGCTTTTGTTTCTTTGCTTATTGGTCAGCTGTGAAATAGATAAGCCAGCTGTGAAGTGTTACAAACATCCTGAAAAAATAAAACCAAAGTTTCTCTGCGATTATGTGTTATGTAATTTTGTTAAAATCTATATCTTAAAATAGGGCTGGGCGATATGAAGCAAAAAATATATCTCGATATATTTTGCTATATCTCGATATACGATATATCTCGATATCGACAGGATTTAACCCCCCCCCCCCTCCAAAAAAAAAAAAACTACTGCAAAAACAAATATTACAAATTTCAAAGTCGTTTTTTATTGAAGCTCAGAGGTGCTTCTGTAAATTTTCTTTCAGAAATCCTTGTATACATATTATAAAACAATAAAGAAATACATATTGCCTTTTCATTCAAAAATAAAACAACTAAAAAACCTTTTCCAATTCAGCAGCAAGCCGCACTCTCTCTGTAGTGTACAGTCGCGGGAGTTCCTGTCTCGAAAAGTAATGCCGACTGGGTAAACTGTATCTGACTGGGATCAAGTGTTTTTAGCATACGTTTAAAGCCACGTTGTTCAACGACGGATATGGGTGCCATGTCCACCGCTATGTGAAATGCAGCGGACTCTGTGATGCTACACCACCTTGCGCTCTCCGCTCTGTCTTTCATATTCTACACTCCGCATTATAGAATTGTGGAGATTAGTTGAGCTTTGGTTGGCAGCAACTTTCACAGCAGTAGACATCTGTCTGTTGTTCGTCTGACGACTTAAAACCAAAGTATTTCCATATAATGGAGCCAGCTGTTCTTTTTTTGCAACAAGTTCTGTAACCTCCGGGCTGGTTGCGGGCGCCGCCATGTTGATTGAGACGACAGGCAAGGGGAGGGGGAACAAAAGCAAGGAGGCGCGGACGAGCGCAGCACAGAGAAGGCACACAAGCAAAGTGGCGAAAATTAAAAATAAGACATTATATCGATATATACGATATGCCAGAATTCATATCGAGTTTAAAAAATATCTTGATATATTTTAAATATCGAGATATCGCCCACCCCTATCTTAAAATAAAAGTATCGTTTGGAACTGGTATCGAATTCAGGGTATCGGTATCGAACATTTTTGAATGATACCCAGCACTACTGCTTGTGCCCCATTGCACTGAAATACCAGGACATATGAAAGCAAAAAATCTTGTGCCTGAAAGTCTTTCAGCAAGATAAAGACCCAAAACATGTGGCCAAATCTGCACAGAAATGGTTCATCACGCATAGAATCAAGCTCATCCCATGGCCATCTCAGTCCCTGGACCTCAACCCCATTGAAAACCTGTTGAGTGACCTGAAGAGTTGAGTCACTGAATGATTTAGAAATCTTGTGAAACACTGAAGGAGAAGATTACAAGCTGTTTTGTTGGCAAAAGGAGGTTGTACAGAGTATTAGGGGTGCTAATAATTGGGGAACCCATGATTTGATGTAAATTATTATTATTTTTTCCCAACTGAATAAATGCACTTGATTTAAAGGTTGGAATTCTCTTTATTCCGTTGAGGTCCTATATTATTTAGAACAAAACTAAATTTTTTAGAAGCTAAAGAACACATTTTAACCAGTGGTGCCTATAGTTTTGTGAATTGTTGACCAATAAGAGTGCCAAAGGTAGCAGACTGAGATGTCATGAGACTAAAATGTCATGCAGAGCTTCTAATCTTGGAAATTCCCATAATGTTCCAACATTAACCAATTCTCTTTTATTGTTGTTCCAGACCAGAACTCCCCATGTTCCCACACCAATCAGGATGAGGGTCAGAGTGGAAGACAATGTTTTTTTGATTCCAGTTCCTCACAGGTCTGATGCTGGTTCATAGATTATGGTTGAAGTGCAAGACGTGCGGGTGTAAGGCTCACTGATATTTGCTTGCAGTGAGGCAGACTCGTGTACGGTGGCGTGGTTGTGTGATCAGGCTGCGAAGCGTTATTATCAGATGTGTGGATTACATCCTCGTCTATCCCTTCAGAAAGAGGGCGCTCTGCTCTTACCCAGTGACCCCTTGCTTGCTGTCCTGCAAACCAATGAAGAGGTGAGAGGACATGGCAACATGTTCTGCTTTCTTGCTCCGATCAGTCACAACTTCTCATCAGGCCATAAACCAACAGTGTTGTGGTGTTCTTTTACGAAGATTGTATCGGTTTCAGGCAGAGTTTGAAGTCGAATGTTTTTTCTTTTATGAACAGTGATCGATTGATCTGTAATGACTACACTAATGTTCATTTTAAAATAAATATGTATATTTGAAAAAAAAAAATGTCTACTAATGCTAGATTTAATATTTTATTATAGTAATAAATACACTTTTTTTAATTAGTGACAACCTACCAAAAACATTACTGCAGCAGTAGTCATTCTTTATTAAATCTATTACATTTTTTGGAGTCTTATATCGAAGAACTTTTTGGTTTCTTGGTTCATGACTCGCTGACTATTTCAGTTCTCTCAGGATTTCAGCATCAGTAAATCTATTTGAACGAGATAGCTAAAGTTTGATGTTGGCTAGTAAAAGTGGCGTTTAAAAGTGTGTATTTATATACATACATACAAAGTTCCCCAAGTCAATATATATGAGTAATATAAAGTTATAAACCAATCCACATGGCTCCATGATTTTCTCAGCCTAAATAGTGATATGCCACAATGGTTGCTATGGTAAAAAGTCAGGTTGCTATGGAGGAGTCGTGTACCCCCATCATTTACCAAAGCTGAGATTTAAAATCTGAAATTTGGTTGCTAGGGTTTTTTTTTTTTTTTGCTAGGGAGCTAAATTACTAAAATTAACATAAACAAACCCCCATTTGTTTATGATGTTTTACACCTTAATAACAAGACTAAAGGTGTAAGAGAATATTGATAAAGATGGGTGTCTTTATATTTTGATTGACTGTTATTTATTTACATCATTTAATATTTCAATATTTTGTTATAAAGTTCATGAGATTCATTTTAATTTATATTAACCAAATACTCAGCATTAATTACAAACATTTTTATAACTGTAGCTATTACCATTCAGTGTTAATGTAAAATGAAAAGGTACTTTAGTAAAATAAAAGTATTTTGTTCCAAGACTTGGAAATCTCGTTTTACTGAAATATTTAGAAAGATTGTACTCTTAAAATAAGAATTATCTGATATATCGCTTGGTTTATAGTATCACAATGTACGTATATATCACAGAATATTAAATCACAACCCTTGTATGATGATGATGATGATGATGATGATCGTGCCAGATTCTTGGGGATGCGTGGGCCTGAAATTGCTTATCATAAAGCGTATTAAAAAAACAGACCAGACTTTTTATATTTTGTTTATTTGGTGAAAATAATTATATTTGCTAGTCAACGTTGTTCTTCTTATTTCGCTTTGGACAAAAAAATTTTAAATGCATCTCCTCCTAGAACGATCAGTTGTAATACACAATATATTATATTTGGTAGCTACAGCCATTCCAAATGGAACAAGACCACTTCAAGCAGACCCCGCCTAGCAGGTCATCATTCTATGTGAGAACATAGTACTCTGTAAAAGTATTTGAACCCCCAAGCTCCAAAAGGGGTTAAATATAATGGCAATTAATGAAAGTAAATAGGAAAATGCAAAATATCTTCAAGAGGGAGTATTATAGAGAAATTGGGGCATGTTTTTTATTAACATTTTTTTATTACTGACTGCTCCCAAGCAGTCAAACCATTTACCCTAAAATTCTGGAGTTCATCGTTGCTTTGGTAAATGATAATGACACAGGTGTTAGTTGATATAACATATAGTGATAAATAAAACATTATATTATGTCACTACCCTCTCTATCGCAACCTGACCGTTTACCATAGCAACCAATTTGGCGTATCACTATGTTCGCTATGGAAAACCATAGAGATACGGGGGTAGGTTTATATTACTTATATTGGCATGGGGAACCTAGGCAACCATTACATTTTCCTTATAAAAGTTCTTTTGAATGCCACTTTCACGAGCCAACATCAAAGTTTGCGCACAAACATTAGCCTTATAGTGGTTTTATGTTGTTTCATTTGTTGCAGGTTCTTGCAGAAGTTTGCTCCTGGGATCTTCCTCCTCTCCCGGAGCGCTACAAGAAAGCTTGTCAGAGTCTGGCAGTGGGTTAGGACCTTTTAATATCACCGATTCTTAGTCAAACAGACGCTTGGCTTCCTTACAATTTCATATAATTGACATTGCATTGCGTGTGTTTCAGAGGAGGACCGTCGAGTGTCTCGCGTGTGTGAGGTTCAGGACAGCGGCTCATCTTTGAATGTCTCTGGTCTCTGTTTGTCTCCCTCGTCTCTGACCCCTCTTGTCCGAGCACTGAAGCTGCAGGCCAGCCTGACGGAGCTGCGAATTTCAGCCAATCGCCTCAATGATCTCCTGCTTCCTGAAGTGATGGCCGCTGCTGCCACGATGCCGAGACTGCGACTGTTAGACCTGTCAGCCAATCAGATCACTGGAGAGGGCGTTAAGAAAGCCTCAGAAGCATTTGAAGCGAAGAGTCAAGCTGCCTTCCCTGTAAGTATTCTTGAAATGCAGTGAATCTCAAATATAGTCAAATAAACTGGATGGCTAAAGTTTTTACACAAACGTTGATGTTGGTTTGTGAAAGTTCAGTTTAAAAGTGTTGAGCATGTTCTTAATGTAATAAAAACCAACCCCTTTGTCTTTATGACTTTCCTAAGCTGAGATTTTGGTTCCTATGGTAAACAGTTTGGTTGCTATGGGGGGGGGATATCATATAATGTCTCCCTTGTCACTTTAAATGAAATAAATCAACTTCTGTGTCACTATAATTTTCTTAAGCTGAGTTACAGATTTTTGTAAAATTGGTTGCTAGGGTAATTAGTGTGGTTGCTTGGGAGTTGTCAGTGTAAGTTATATTTAATTCCCAAAAAATTAAGTTATTACTATGGTTAACATAAACAACCAAAAATTTTGTTTTATCTTGACAATATGTTCAGTGCTTTTTCCCATTTATTTTCTATGGCTATTGTAAGTAAAATGTAAATATCTAACCCCTTCTAGAGCCTGGGGTTCAAAAACTTTTGAACAGACCGGTTTGGATATCTTGGCAAAGTTACAAGCAAACATAATACATTTTTCTAAAGTAATGCACTCTGGACAGTAGGGGAGCAGTTGGGTGTATACCTTGTAGCTTTCTCGAAGAAAATGCTTGATAGAACTTTAGAGTTTTGACAATTTGGTTGTTGGTGGCCAACAAACCGGTCGAGGCCAGAGTTTAGCTCTGACTTAATCACGGGGGAAAGCCATCCATCACCTTTGCACCACAGAAACACTTGAAAACCATTGTGAACTCCAATCAACAGCGTGGTCTTGAAACTTGACAGGATGTGTTAAGAGTTAGGCCTCATTAATAATTAATACACCATGCCTTTTCATTGGATAATAGAGGGCAGGCTCATGAATAATTAAAATACTGATGAGTCAAAGATGCATCACTTCTTGAGAAATTTCTTTTCAAACAGGAAGTTAGAATTAGCGAACAAAAGATAGAAATGAAGCCAATTTACCCACAAATAAATACAATAAAAAAGTCAATAAAATTGTCCCAAATAATTTAAACACGTAAATCTCTGAAAAGATTATATTGTTTACATTCTGTGTATCGTGTCCCTTTAAAAATCTTGAGCATTTATAAGGAAACACAAATAGAGCATTAAACATAGCCACCTTCCTGAAAAAATATATGAGAAATAAAATATAAACTTAGGTAGTGCTGTAAATTTAGTGTCATTCTGCAAGAATTGGTTATTGGTTGAGTTCAGCTTGCAGAGAGTGCTGGGTGATGACATCTCAGATGTGTCTTATGTTTGATGTGTTTTGTGATTTGTACTAGGGCTGCAACAACTAACTGATAAAAAAACGATGTTTATCGATAATGAAATGTGTAGCCAGCGAATGCCGTTATCAATGAGTCTGGCCGCTCACTTAAACGCCTCTAAGAAGACGGTAGCCTAGCTTTCATGGAATAGGAGAACAGAGATGACATCATAAATTTTTTTATGTATTTTCACCAATGGCTATTGAGAACTCGTTTAGGATCTACAAATTCAAGTTTTATTTTGCCTGTTTTCTTCCCATAGTGTCTGGAGGAGTTGAATTTGAGCCTGAATCCTCTGGGTGACGGCTGGACTCAAGCATTGGCCAGTCTAATCTGTGCTTGTCCACTCTTGTCCACTCTGTCTCTGCAAGCTTGCGGTCTCTCAGCACGGTTCCTCCAACAACACCGCCTCTTATTGGCCAATGCTATGTCCAGTAAGTGCTTCATGTATTCTCAAGATCAATTTTTCATGTATTCGTTACATTTTCATGGTGACTGTTTATCCACATATTGGCGCTTTTCCACTGCACAACCCGGTACACCTCGGCACAGTTCAACGTGATTTCCAAACTGTCACGCACTAGCAGCGTTAGCACAAGTAATTTGTTTCACCCCCTTAAATTAAACAACCACAAGATGTTGAAGCATATTTATTATATAAAGCCCTTTTGTACATTTTCTGGAATAACTACCTATAAAAAAATGTATTGTTACAGTGAAATTAGTTTTCTCATACCGTGACATAAACATTTGGTATCACCGCCCAGCCGTAATTGCTTGGCCAATCAAGAGAAAGGCGTCATTTCAGAGAACCGCACGGTTGCAAGCCGTGCTGAACTGAACTCAACTGTACCATGTCGTGGAAAGCGACATAAGCTTTGATTAAAAGTGTTAACTGAAATATTTTTGCCCAAATTTATGCACACAAAACCCCACCCATTTATTTACGTAATTGCTCAATAAGTATCGCGTCTTTGGCAATTACCTTTGCCGAAGTTTCTCCCACTGCTCTTTGCAGTACCTCTCAAGCTCAAGATTGGAGGTACATCGTCAGTCTGTAGTGATGATTGTAAAAGACATTCAAGGATATCTGTTGTTTAGGGTAATTGTTCTGCGGAAAGAGAGACCATTGCCCCATTGTAAGGCCAAGAGCGCCTCATGCAGGATGTCTATCTACATTGCTGCATTCATCTTCCCCTTTGTTTATGAGACCTTCAGTGAAACTATTGGGGGTCTACCAAGTGATTGTTAGACAGTGCTTTACAGAGGCACTATAACATCTTATATTTTATATACAGTATATACCTCATAGTGATCATTTTCGGATGCTGGTTTGTTCCTTTATTGTTTTACAGGCACCGGGAACATGCGGTCTATCTGCCTGTCCCACAATGCACTGGGCTCTACAGGATTTGAGCTTGTGTTGAAGACATTACCGATGCACATACTCACACATCTTGAGCTCTCCTCAGTCTGTAGGGGACCATCTGACCAGCCGTCCATGGAGATCCTAGCAAAAATCCTTTCACAGGTACGTTTAGGTTCTGAACAAACGAACGACTGAACAAATATTTGGTGTTCAGTTTTTGTTTTATAGATGACATTTTGTTTCATTTCCTATACTTTCCTTGTTGGCGCTCACTTTATTGTGGCTTGAGGACCAAAGGTGCTTAGAACCCGACTGTTATTGGTCAAAGTATTAATGTTTCACGGATTTCGGCGCTCAAAAAGTCCTCCTGGAAACTGCTCCTGGAGATTTTATCGGTTCCATCAGTCCTATTTTAAAACAAAAATAGGTTTGTTAAATTGCAAAGCTTTTCCAATTTATTATAAAGAGTGTGTTCACCAAGGCCATCAAAAGTCGAAATTTTGCAAAAAACAGGAAGTTGTTAATAACCACAGCAAATAAAGTATTTAGCATTGATAAGTTTCTTCTTTCATGAATTTTGACCATAGACTGGAAATAAATATGGACGGCGTGACACCAGCTACTGCCTTTGGGCTAATTTGAAACCAGCGCAGGGCTCTCATGGAAGCCGCCATTGAGCGGCACACTTGCGTACATGATTTAAGTCGTGGTTTTGGAGCTCCTCCTCTTCGAATCTGGCTGGCACACGCCCTCTCACACTCAGCCTGTTATAATAAACTTATTTTTTAATTATTAAGAATTTGAGATCAACTTTTCTGAATTTGATCGTTGGCGGTGTAAATGATCTTTCTCACGACGTGAACACTGCGGTAAGTCAGCTCTGATCTGTGACTTACCACAGTGGTCCCGCCTGTTTTTTTTAGGGGAAAATTCAACCATTGTGAGCCACACAAAAATAAACTTCAGCCAAGAAAAAAAAAACTATTGAAGTTTGTTCAGTGTAAAGATAATTTTCAAAAATCATTAATCAAATACTGTACTTTCTGAGGAAACTATTTTTAAAGTTCAGCATTTTCTCATAGACTTGCATTGGGTGGTAATCATTCTGTTTGGCTTCCCTCCGCCGGCGATGTAGGACACACTTTGTGACAAGATTACTATTTATTCTCAATCTCAGCGCTATTTTGTAGTGTTTATATTTTATCTTGTGCTTTTCATTGTTTAATTTGTCTATCTTTTTTAGAAATGTGAACATTTCTCGAACATTTTGCCTAAAAACTACTGATCATAGTGAATGAGGCAAAATTTTGGCGCCTGAGGTGCTCGACCCCTTTGATCGTTGCTTTCATTTAAGTTGCAACCAACAGTGTTGAATAATAAACAGTGAATGCTTGCTTTCTTTGTTCTACAGAGGGATTGCACACTCACACACTTGGGTTTGGCAGGAAATGGACTCACAGACCACAGCATCCTCCTGTTCACTAGGTGACTTATTTTTATATATATCTTTATTCCTGTATTGAAGTACAGCCTATAGATTGAGTGTATAGTTTAACAATGTCAGAGGTGCTGTTGAAGAAACTTTTTTTTTTGTTTAGTGTTGAAGTACTGAGGCATCATGGGAGTTGTAGTTTTAGACACACAAACCCTCAGAGGCAGTTATTTGGATTCACAGGAATAAATATGCTTTTTATCTGCCTCAGTGTTTCATTACTTTATGTTGCTTCAAGACCCTGTAGTATCCTACTCAGTCATTCGCTTTGTGTGCAAAAGTCTGCATTAACAATTTTTTTAATGAATAATAACACAAAAGCATTTTTCCAGACCATGTTTAGTGGTTGAGTGAAGCCATTTATTGCCACAAAACTGTGTTTACATACCTTGATGAGTTTGGCCTGATAACATGCACAAAAGTGTCATAAAAGTTGTGCTTTAAAAGTTTCTTCTGATTAGAACCTTGATGCACTGATGATGTGCTGACATTTCTGAACTCTGAGAAAGTGGGAAAGCAAATGAGTCATCAAAGGATCGACAGGAAAAGGTAGTTGAAATGTGCAAAACAGGAAAGGGATGTAAAAAGATCTCTGGGAATGCAAACCAGCACTGTTCAAACTTTTATCAAGAAGTGGAAAGTGAGGGATTCTGTTGAAACCGAACAAATTTCTGCTACTACTGCCAGAAAAATTGTGAGGGATGCAATTACCTACATAACTTTAGCATAAATACAGGGATCTCTTTTAAGTGTGTCATGGCTTTTTCAAGCTGGACAATAAGTAGATGAAGAAAAATAGGTTGAGGCTTTTTGCCAAAAAGATTGGTAAAGATAAAGAGCCTCATCTGCAACTACCTCAAGAGACTTCAGGCTGTCATAAATGTCAAAGGGGGAAAACATAATGTTAAGAGCTAATGTATGTAAACTTGTGATTGGGGTCATTTGGAAAGTTCCTGTTGTCATTATGATTTGAAAAAGAGTAAACATAGTTTTTTGACCCAACCACTAACTCCGAGAGGTTTCATATTCATATTTTCTGAAAAACAGCAGATATTTAACATTTTTCAAGGCTGTGTAAACTTATGAGCATCACTGTAGCTGTTGGATGGGTTCTAGGTTTTTGGATTTCCTGCTTTAGATCTGACTAAGTAGCATACGGTCATATATATGAACACATTTCCACACTTCTTTGATCAGTCGCTCAGTGATTTGGTTTATGTTGATGTTCATAGTGGCGATGTATACTCTACAATTGTTCTGTGATCACGCTGACCATTCACAGACGTTGCAGTCCATGTCACCATTATGAGCATTTAATTTTGGGGAAGTGTGTGCATCAGGCTACAAGTGTTAGCCTCAGGATTTAGCAGAAGGTGAGAGCATATAGAATTATAATTTATCTTAATCACAACATTTGTTTTATTCTTCATCCGCAATTTCTACTTTATTCTACGTTTAAAGGTTTTTTTGTCCATTACATAACAATCTCAAAGCTCTGATCTGAAAACAAGTGTGACTTTGAATCACTTAAACAACGGATACATGAAAATGTGAGCGTGCACACGCAGGGTGGGTTTAGCTTTCTGCAAAATTTAATTATGGTTGTAAAAATGTTTTGACCTCAGATTCAGTTTTAACAAGCAGAGTGACAGAGGAAGTGGTTTTGTTCACTAAACATCTTGTAAAAAGTATTTTCTTGTATTCATGTGCATTTGCTAGCAAAATCTAGCTAGCTATTAGCGATTTTACTATTACTGCTAGCTGATGTTCTTTTCTTTTTGAGATCATCATGCCATCCTTGACCAATGAAATAATGTTTCTGCAGGTGTCTTCCTGTCTGTCCATCCCTGATCTCTTTGGACCTTTCTGCTAATCCTTCAGTGAGCGCCTCTGGCCTGCAAAGTCTTATGCATTCCCTCGATGAAGCTCAACGTTCTCTGAAATATCTCAATCTTCAAGGTATGTGAAGACTTCACTACTCTCTGTGTAATTTTATTATAATATATTAAAGTTCACAGTTTTTTATTTCCTCTCAAATTGAGGTGAGAAACAACTGGTAAAACTGTCATGAAGATGAAGAGATCAGTCTGTTGCTTTTTTCACATTTGCTTCACACATCTATTTCCTGTTTTAGTGTTGTTTTACTTATATACTTTACACTGGTTTCGATACATGACTATACAAAGAAAAAAATAGATGTGGACTAGTAAATAAAATAATTCGTATTGGTTTAGTAAAAGAAAAAGGTACACTGTAATCGAATTTAGTTTTCATTTGATGTAACTTAAGAAATGCTGTATTCTGATATTTAGTTTTGATTATTATTGACATTTATGAAAAGGAAACAATATTCCGATTAAAGCTGCAAGCAGCGATCAAAGGGCTCGGGCACCTCCAAGGCCATCGCCTCTCGGTGTCCAGTTTGTTGCAAAATGTGCCACAACCAATCCCAAATTTCTAACCAAAACAAGCAAATTAAATAATGAAAACCATATCACAGTCTGACACCAAGGTGGCGCTGTGAATAATGGTGTTTCCACTGCATAACACGGTTGTATTATTTAAAAAGTTGATGATTTCTAATCAATAAATTCATGGCTGGTCCCAATACTTCCACCATCCTTGTCATGTGACCTGTGATGTAATCATACAATTGGAAATAAGACCCAAATTATCACATGGTTTCTTGGCAAAACGACTGAAAGTGTCACAATTAATCACTAATTTGTGTGATATTTAAGGTTGTGTTCTCCTTCCTCTGTACAGGCTGTCAGGTGTCAGGGCCTCTGGGAGAAGAGTGTTTGGATGCTCTTTCTGATCACATTCAAGACCTTCGCTTGTGCTCTCAAGGTCTGAATAAACTGGACCAGCATGCACTGCAGCAGAGCTGGAGACGCAGATCTGAAGGTGTACGGGTTTATTCACAGTCCTCCAAGTGTATGCTGAGCTTCACCACAGCCTAGCACACCTTGCCTTCTACTCATAAATTAATGGAGAGGAAATATGAAATGACTATAAAAAGATAAAATATAATTCTTGAAAAGCAAAGTAAGCAGATTTCGAATTTGTTTCTTTACCATGCATTCTATTGATAAATGAGTGTGAGGTATTTATCTGTAAACGTTGTGTGGTGTGATGTGTGCTCATTTCTTGGCATGTTTTGTAATTATTTGTTTAGAGCCATTGGTTTGTTCTCAGTCAGATTCAGTCTCTGTATCGTTGAATTGTTTTATCTGTTCGTAGTGTTCTGCATTCAAGAAATGGTGTGATGTGTGCTTATGTATGTAGTGTGGAACTGATTGATTAATAAAATACAGATTCAAGCACTCTCTGAGAAGAACTGATCAAATATCAGCAGAAACACTCTTCTGTCACCCAATCTGAAGTCACGGGGGTAGTTGGGAAGCTCCTTGGGAGCAAAACACCGGGCGTTGATGAGATTCACCCTGAATTCCTCAAGTCCCTGGATTGTCTTGGTTGACATGCCTCTGAACATCGCGTGGCAGTCGGAAACAGTGCCTCAGGACAGGCACACCGGGGTGGTGGTCCCTCTTTTCAAGAAGGGGACTAGAGGGTGTGCTCCAACTACAGGGCAATCGCACTCCTCAGCCTCCAAGGGAAAGTCTATACCAAGGTACAGGATTAAGGAGTTCGGCCGATAGTTGAACCTTGGATTCAGGAGGAACAACACGGTTTTCAAACTGGTCGTGGAACATCAGACCAGTTCTATACCCTCTACATCAGGGGTGTCAAACCCAGTTCCTGGAGGGCCACAGCCCTGCACAGTTTAGCCCCAACCTCAACTAAACACACCTGATGCAGCTCGTTAGGTCCTTCAGGCTGTTTGAAAGCTTCAGGTGTGGGTCTCTCTGAGCATGGATGGAAGTGAACTCTGCAGGGCTCCGGCCCTCCAGAAATGGATCCCGACACCCGTGTACATGATGTTGGAGGGTTCATTGGAGTTTGCCCAACCAGTCTACGTGGGTCCTTTACTGAGAGCTATCCGACTCTTATACGCAGGAGCTTGGTCCGCATAGCTGCCATGGTTGGGTTGAGAATCAGCAATTCCAAATCTGAGGCCATGGTCCTTAGTCAAAAAAATGGAATGCTTCCGCAGAGTTGGTGAAGTGATCCTGCCCCAAGTGGAGGAGTTCATGTATCTTGGGGTCTTGTTCATGAGTTAAGCCTGTTCACATCGACCTGAATTTTCAGTGTGATGTTTCGTGCTCTGACAAGCCTCACTATTGAACTACGGGTGTGTGATGATGTGCTATCCATTCATCACCAACTTTTCTTTTCTATACATGTTTACATATAAAAGAGACACTCAGTGTGAGACTTTTATTATGAAGTTGAGAGAGTCTTTTCTGGTCATGTGATCCACAGGTGGCCATCTGATTGGTTGCTTCGTAGCATGTTCCAATCTGACAAGGGGGGGGGCATGATACCATTGTTCTGCATAAACTTGAGCGTGTGTGCTGTGGGACATGGCTTGCATGTATGCGTTTAATACCATTCATTGTCCACTTGCTGTGAAATGTACTTACCTTGATGTGGTGCAAATTAGTTTTGGCGGGAAAAAGGCTTTAAAAACAGCTTGGGTAGCCTGCTGACAAGAGGGGGGATAGGAGAGATAGGCACTTCATGACGGGATCTACACATGACAGGGGCATGTGTTTGTGCCAGTATCCTGTATGTTCAGGAAGAGCCTGTAATGCTTACACATGTTCAGAAGAGAGGACCTTAACCCTGTGCGAAGACGATTGTCCCAGATGTCCCCTACACGTTAACATTTTGAGTTAGACCTAGGAACATTGAAGTAGTTTAGTTTATTAAGATTTCGCCCTCCTGCACTGTTTGTATGCTTTTACTGGTGTGTTGGTTTCATTTCTTTTGATTTCACTTACATCATCGGTGGCACAATAAATCTTCACTTCGGGGGCAACAGTACTTCAGTTGTGCGTGGATTTGCTTCCCCCGAATTGGCCCTTTGGAGCCCGCCTACGACAGGGTGCCAATGGGACATTACAAATCAGCCAAAATGAACGGTTCCAATGAAAAAGTCGATGTGAACGGTCCTTTGGGGGACCACCAGTAAGTAAATTGCACCTGCAGGGGGTGAAGATTTGGTCCATTATTCTGCTGGGTAATAATTCTAATCAGCATGGTGGGCCCACACAAGGCACTGTGGACATCCGCTAGGTCATGGGAGACATGTTGGAAATCTTCATGTAAGCAAACCAGGTATGGTTCTGGAGAGAATTGTTCATCGGAGCATTGTTGTGTATTTTAGTGTTAAACCTCTTGTAATTTCGAGTTTCTCCACTTTTCCATCAATCATACGAAATGGGCTCACTGTATTTCCGAGGATACCATTCATATTTTAAACAAGTTTACTGAAACTCAACTCAACTATGGTGATCTATGTTTTAATGTCTGTTACAGATGTTTATGTTTTGTTTGTTTTGTTTGCTTCTTTTGAAAAGGATAATGAAATCATTCTGGGAGAGCTGGAGTGGATGATGTCATTACACGAAAGGCAAAGGCAAGTTTTAAACTTGTTAACTATTTTCTCTTTTTTATAAATATATATATTTTTTATTGTTTTACAGTTTTTTCTCCAGATGGGCTAAACCACAGAAAGTACTGATCTCGATTCATTCACTTATATTAAAAAGATGCAGATGTTGTTTCCAAATCACCATTAATACTTTAGTTTTTATCATTTGCATCATTCTCTTCGTTGAAGCTGTTATAGAAAAATCATTATCCTAAAAATCATAATATTAAAAACTTGAGAGGCTAGGTTGTAATGAACACAGAAAGATATACATTTATTGTTGCTTTGTTGGAATTTTTATATTTTAACATTAGCTTTATTTAATATAATGATAAAAAATTCTCTCACACAGCATTTTGCTTCTGTTGAGAAAAAAAAACTTCATGTGAGGTGTCATTTCTACTTCCTCCTAAATTGTTTGAGGTGAGGTTTTCAGTAAAGGTGCTGTGAAGCTGTCAGCAATTAGAAACAAACGTTAACCAGGTGTTTGTAATTACTGGTACTTACACGGCCAAAGGTCACCATTGACTTCACATTGTCATCGAAATCATACAGAAAATTGGTTCAAATCATTTCTAATGAGAGAGTATTGTATCGAACCACTTAAGCTCCGTTTGTAAAAGTCCTAGTGTGATTGGCACTGGAAAGTCATTGTGGGATGATCAAAGGACTCAGCCAGCAAATCATGGCTTGTAAATTAGCATAAATCACAGACATAAGGGAGTAGTTGATATTGTTCTAAGTGGAATGGGGATTATAACATGATGTCACTAACCCCTCCCTCAAATCTATTAAGCCCCACCCACCGCAAAACAGAATATTAAAAATCATGTCTTCAAAATAATACATCTTAAAGACTGGAGAGGTATGTCGTATTATTCCTATTACAAAGTGGATTATAACACGCCTCTCCTAATTTGGTTAACCACGCCCACTTCATAACACAACGTTCAGTGGGAAATATCTTATAAATGAAAAAACCTATAGTCGTAGGGTTTACTTTATCTTAATCTAAGTGGAAAGGGTATTTTAACGTCACTGACCCCTCGCCTAAGTATGTTAGGCCACGCCCACCTTGCAACCAACCATTTCTTGTCAAAAATCTTCAAAACAAAACACTACATTTGTGGGAATTACTTTTTCTTAATCGAAGTTAAAGTTTAATTAGACAATACAAAATTTCAAATCTTATGGAAGTGAATTGCTTTTTGTTTTTGCAGGAACCTCCCCAAAATTCCATTCCCACACCCTATTCCCTTTATTACTTCTGTATCCAGTCCTGGTTATTTTTCCAGTCATGGTTAAGCTTTGGTTTTTAGATAATGTATGTTTTGTAAACGCTTGCCAAAACCAACACAATGATCAGTGAACAATACAGTTTTATTTTTGCATGTTTCAGTCACATTGGATGAAAGGTTACCCTCTTTCACAGATGGTTATTAACTTGTTCATCTACAAAAATAAACTCTTTGATTGCTGGTGTTTTCCTGGAACAAAGAAAACGAAATAATTAAAAGTAGAATGTAAGCAAAAATTCAAGGTGTTTGTGTGGTACTTACTAGCATGCACCTGCTTTAGCGCAGATGGTTCTTGGCCCATCATTAGTCATAAGCTCATCAACCAGAGTATGCAAATGAGCCACAACAAATTGCTTGCATATTATTCTTACAAAAAAGTTTAGTAGGTTACAGCCCTCTATCAGCTTGCCTTTAATGCCGTCCTGTAGAAACATTGTCTATTCAAGCTCTTTTTGAAGTGGAAGTTTTAATCACTAGAGTGAAACTCACCGGTGTTGAAATATTGGATAAGTGGCTCTTGACAGACTTCAGTAAGTTCTGGCATGTGCTGCAGATAAACAAAGCCTTCTCATTTGCCGTGCCGTGATTCTAAAAAAAATATAATGAGACATCATCATTTGCACAAATGCTGTTCCATAGAAAAATGGAAACCGACAAAATATTTGCCAAATTATAGCAAACGTATACCAAAAATTGTTTGGATTTTTCTTTTCACAAATATAAACGCAAGGAAAATATGAGCGTCCATTTTGGCTATTGTTGTCCTCTAAAGCTTACCGGTATTTCTTCCAGCTCATCCTCAGCAGAGTCCACTTCGCGAACTTCCCAATGAGTTGAACAGACTGGAAATAAACGATCAATTTTAAGCAAACAATAATACATATAAAAGTTTTATTAAAATTATTCTTCATGCAGGAAGATTGAAACATGACACAGATTGTCAAAACTCAAGATGAACTTAATTTTTTACCTGCATGGACGAGCAGGCTGAGGAGAAAGATGTTCCGGAGCATCTTGAGTGGCGGCTGGTACAGTGGTGTCTGTCTTAATGAAGTTCCTCAAGATAAACTGCTTTTATACAGCTCTGGACCAACCACAACCCCGCCTTTCTTTCTGACTCTGGGTAATTTCTGAGTAATTTCTAAGTAAATTCGACTAAAGCACAGCTTTTTTTTTCTGAGAACATCATGTTTCCATTGACACTTGCTAATTAGTTGCATAGTTGCTAATTTGTGTATGAGCCATTCCACCCAATGGGTGCAATTTGCTTGTAACTTTCCCCCAAAAATTTTTTGACTTCTTTTCAAAACAGATTCCAATAACAAACACACATAAGTATTTCAAATGGGGTTTGGTCCATCTTAAGTGTTCTTCTTCTTCTTCTCCTTTCGGCTGTTCCCAGTTTAGGGGTCACCACAGCGAATCATCCGTTTCCACCTAACTCTGTCCTCAGTATCCTCTACTCTTGCACCAACCAACTTCATGTCCTCTTTTAGCACATCCATATATCTCGTCTTTGGCTGTCCTCTTGACCTCTTGCCTGGCAGGTCCATCTCCAACATCCTTCTACCAATATAACCACTATCCCTCCTCTGCACATGTCCAAACCATCTCAACCTGGCCTCTCTGACTTTGTCTCCAAAACAACCAACCTGAGCTGTCCCTCTGATGTGCTCGTTCCTAATCTTGTCCATCCTCGTCACTCCTAAACTGAACCTCAACATCCTCATCTCTGCTACTTCCATCTCTGCCTCTTGTCTCTTCCTCACTGCCACAGTCTCCAACCCATACATCATAGCTGGTCTCACTACTGTTCTGTACACCTTTCCTTTGATTCTTGCTGACACTCTTTTATCACACAACAGCCCTGACACTTTTCTCCCACCACTCGTCTCTTCACCTTTTTTCCACACTCCCCGTCGCACTGGACTATTGACCCCAAATACCTAAACTCCTGCACCTTCTTGACCTCAGCCCCCTGTAAACTCACTGTTCTATTTCCCTCTCTCTCATTCAAACACATGTATTCTGTCTTACTGCGACTGACTTTCATTCCTCTTCTTTCTAGAGCTGACCTCCAACTTTCCAGATGTTCCTCCACCTGCTCTTTGCTCTGACTACAAATCACAATGTCATCTGCAAACATCATTGTCCACAGGGAGATTCCTGTCTGACCTCATCTGTCAACCTGTCCATCACCATAGCAAATAAGAAGGGACTCAAAGCTGATCCTTGATGTAGCCCTACCTCTACCTTGAACTCCTTTGTCTGACCTACAGCACATCCCACTGCTGTCTTACTTCTCTCATACATATCCTGAACTACTCTGACGTACTTCTCTGCCACTCCCGACATCATCATACAGGACCATAGCTCCTCTCTCGGCACCCTGTCATAAGCTTTCTCTAAATCCACAAAGACGCAGTGCAGCTCCCTCTGACCATCTCTGTACTTCTCCATTAACATTCTCAGAGCAAAAATTGCATCAGTAGTGCTCTTCCTGGGCATGAAGCCATACTGCCGTTCACAAATATCCACTTCCCTTCTTAGCCTAGCTTCCACTGCTCTTTCCCAAAGTTTCATTGTGTGGCTCATCAACTTTATGCCTCTGTAGTTGTTACAACTCTGCACATGACCCTTGTTCTTAAAGATTGGTACTAGGACACTTCTCCTCCGTTCCTCAGGCATCTTCTCACTCTCTAAAATCCTGTTGAATAACCTAGAAAGGAACTCCACTGCTGTCTCTCCTAGACACTTCCACACCTCAACAGGTATGTCATCTGGACCAACAGCCTTTCCACTCTTCATTCTCCCCAGAGTCTTCCTCACCTCATCCTTTCTAATCTTTTCAACTTCCTGCTCTACAATATTCACCTCTTCCTCCCTTCTTTCCCTTTCATTCTCCTCATTCATCAACTCCTCAAAATACTCCTTCCATCTTCTCAGCACACTCTCCTCACTTGTTAGCACCTTTCCATCTCTATCTTTAATCACCCTTATCTGTTGCACATCCTTCCCATCTCTGTCTCTCTGTCTCGCTAATACAATTCCTTCTCGCCTTCCCTCGTGTCTAACCTGGCATACAACTCATCATAGGCTTTCTGTTTGGCTTTTGCCACCTCCCTCTTCACTCTGCGCTGCGATTCCTTTTAGTCCTGTCTACTTTCTTCAGTCCTTTCGATGTCCCACTTCTTTTTAGCTAGCCTCTTCTTCTGGATGATGTCCTGTACTTCCTCATTCCACCACCATGTTTCTTTATCTTCTTTCCTCCTTCCAGCTGACACACCTAGCACCTTTCTTCCTGTCTCCCTGATCACTTCTGCTGTAGTTTCCCAGTCATCTTGAAGCTCTTCCTGACCACCCAAAGCTCTTCCTGGTCACATAAGCCTGTTTCAGCTTCTGTCTGAATTCCTCACAATCTTCTTCCTTTTTCTACTTCCACCACTTGGTCTTCTTTTCACTCTTTCCCCCCTGGTCTTCCTGACCACCAGAAACATCCAACACAACACCATCTGATGCTGTCTGGCTACACTCTCTCCTACCACTACTTTACAGTCTCTGATCTCTCTCAGATTGGCTCGTCTACATAGGATGTAATCTACCTGCGTACTCCTACCTCCACTCTTGTAGGTAACTCTATGTTCCTCCCTCTTCTGGAAATAAGTATTAACTACAGCCATTTCCATCATCTTGGCAAAGTCCACCACCATCTGTCCTAGGTTCCTTTCCTTAACACAGAACCTGCCCATCACCTCCTCATCACCTCTGTTGCCCTCGCCAACATGCCCGTTGAAATCTGCTCCCAACACTACTCTCTCTCCTCTGGGAATACTCTCCATCACCTCATCCAACTCACTCCAAAATCTCTCCTTCTCTTCCAACTTACAGCCTACTTGTGGAGCATAACCACTCACTACATTCAACATCACCCCTTCAATTTCTAACTTCAAACTAATCACCCTGTCTGACACTCTTTTCACCTTTAAAACATTCCTCACAAACTCCTCCTTCAGGATCACTCCTACCCCATTTCTCTTCCTATCCACACAATAGTAAAACAGTTTGTATTCTCCTATAATACTATGCGCTTTGCTACCCTTCCACCTGGTCTCCTGCACCCAGAATATCTACCGTCCTTCTCTCCATCATGTCCGCCAGCTCCCTACTCTTCCCTGTCATTGTACCAACGTTAAGAGTCCCTTTTCTAAGATCTATACTCCTGCCTTTCCTCTTCTCTCTCTGTGTACGAATCCTTCTCCCTCCTCTCCTTCTTCGACCAACAGTAGTCCAATTTCCACCGGCACCCTGTAAGTCAACAGCACCGGAGGTGGTCGTTGTTAACCCGGGCCTCGACCGATCAGGTATGAAATTCGATTTGATGACTTGCATGTTTGGTTTTTGGCATGTTTTACGCCGGATGCCCTTCCTGACGCAACCCTCTCTATTTATCCGGGCTTGGGACCGGCACAGAAGTCACTGGCTTTAAACCCCTGTGGCTAGATTTTAGTCCATCTTTACCTCTTAAGCCTGAGAGTCCCCGATACCCCCTTGTGCATTACATTTTCGCTCATAGCTCACTAACCCTGAGAGTAACCCACACATGTTAAATACCGCTGTGCTCAGTGGAAACTCCCCTAAAAATGTATCTATTTCAATTTCATATCCGTTAACCACAGCTATAACGCCATGCAAATAAACAACAACATGTTCAGAGTACAATTTATGACCAAGTTTTGGTTTATGTGCGATATGTATCCACAATATAAACGGAAACACCAAAACCATGGCATCAAATGAAAGCTAACAACCAGCTGAATCCAGCGATATGCAACTCATTTAGATGGGGCAAAATATTTCAGAGCAGGGAGCAAAAGTTCCCCGAAAAAAAACGCCAGCAAAAACAAAGCAAGCATGTAAATCTTTTCTTACCTTTGCTGTTTTTTCAACAAAAGTTATTTCCATAGCGATAACAGTCCGTTTGTTGTTATATCCGGTCAATAGCTTCGCGGAAACTCCATTTTGGCGCTCGCATAACATGACCAAATATGGAAACACACCTGTTTCATCACGTGTCCTGTGATTCGTCGGGGATCCTGTCTGTCTCAAAATGGTGGATATCATTGGATTCTACAGATTCAAAGCTTTCCAGTGAGGAAACCTGGGGGGGTTTATGAACTGAATCGTATAACCCAGCCGGATTGACCGGAGGACCCAAAAACTGACCCCGGGAAGCTTCCGCCAGGCTCCCAGGTGAGCTGTCAGGGGTCCTACTACGGACATGCCGATGAAGGCATTGGTGGTGGAATCACCAGGGCGGAGCCCTGGGTACTGATGGGTGGAGCTGCGGGGTCTACTGCCGCCATGTCCACCGACCGGGTCAACGGTGCTCGTGCCTGTGTCGGGAGCTTCGTCAGGGTATGAGGAAGATGTATCCCCGACGAGAGGGCGTGCGAGACTGTTCTCTGGACAAATGTTAGTTCCCTTTCAGTCGGTCCCGGAGACGTTAGTCGGGATTAGACCGACTGAATGGGAGCGAATCACCGTGAGAGCGACTGACGAACATATTAACGGGCAAATTAATTTGCAGGTGAAGGTGATTGATTAGCAATCAGCCGGGTATAAAGCCGGGCGTGCCTAAGCCTCAGTATGCAATTTTCCTTCGGAGCTGACTGAGTGAGACTCTCTCTCCTGAACTTTGACGCTTCTAGCTTGAAAGATCAGCAGGTTGCTTACCTCTTGGCTCTTTTGGTGTGACCTCTGCTAGCTCAGATAGCATGCAACCAACAGCCAGCACCTCGAAGATCTTCTCAGGCAAGCCTGTCCAGTGATTCAGCCGTTTTCTCAGTATCCTGTCCATTTTTCACGACACGATGAGCAAAACGTGCACTATTCCTGGGTGTTGTGGGCTTCTCGTTGAAAAGACGGTCACGGGAGTTGCGCGATGTGTTTGGTTTCCAGCACACCGACGCGGCTCTCGTGAAGCGCGAGTGTTTGCATTGCAGCACTCTGCTGAGTCGCACGCGGAAGTTTTGGGTAGAGCGGCGTCAGGTGATTCCTCGCGTCATCCCCAAACACAGGGCGTGCTTCCCGTCTGGTCTGCGGGTGAATCGGACGGCGCTTCGGTGTCGCCCGGTACCTCGTATGATCCTGTAAGCGATCTGCTCTCCCACGCAGCATCGGAAGGGGCGCGGCTTTCGGTTCTTCAGTTCGGCCTGCCTCCTTCGGGATTGCAGCCGAGCTGGAGCCGGAGGCGTTCGCGGTGCTCTCACAGCCGCAGCCTCGATCGGCGGGAAGTGACTCCTCCCCCCCGAGTCGATGCTGTCACGGCTGGAGGAGTGGTGGCTAGGCAGGCGCCGGGACAGGTTCCCCGCATACCGCTAGTGCCTTTTTCTCCCCGAGGAGCACGAGGGGCTCACTAATTCTGGCAGGCTCCCCTGCCCGTCAGGGGATTGAGCTCCTCCCTCTTCACCACTCTGGTCAATGCAGCAGATACGGGTTACTCTTCGATTCCCCGAGTGGGTAGGTTGTCGCGGCGCTTACCCCGACAGCGCTGCTGCTTGACGGTCTCGTTCGGGTGTTCCCGCCAAAGCTGGGAGGTCTCATCAGTCCTGATGATGAGAGCTTATTCAGCTGAAGGTAAAACTGCTGCATTATTGCATGCTATGGCGACCTTACAGGTCCTCCGTGTCATGCACCAGGGTGGTGGTGACCAGCAGTCTCTCTGAGACTCGCTTTCAGCCGCTGATTGTCGCCTCGTGCTACAAGATCAGCCGTGCTGAACATCGGTCAAGCGATGTCCACGCTTGTGGTCCAGGAACGCCATCTGTGGTTCGAGCAGGCTTCAATGCGTCCCGAGGACCGATTTTCGGCTTCCGTACGCGCCTGTCTCCCGGATGGCCTCTTTGGCGTCGCCGTGGAGATTTTCATCAAAGGTCTCCACGATCAGGAGGCAGGCGGAGGGTCTGGGTATAGTTCCACGCCAGAAGCAGCAGGCGTTGCTTCTGGGCCGGAACCCTCTCCGCCTGTTCGCTGCCAAAGAGTACGTCTCCTGCCTTAGTTTACTCCTTCGACCTCTGGTCCGGGGAAAACCCCTGCATGCAGAAGACGGAGCCAACCTCTGAGGTTTTCGAAAGCAGACGAGGGTTTCTAGTGAAACTCCCCTGAGGTTGGCGACTCGGGAGGAAAGGAGCTCTTCTTTAAGTCTGGTCATCGACCCAGCTCCCCCAGGGGGGGGGGAGTCCACCACACACACTCCTCGCTGCCGTCCTCCGGGACGGCGGCACCCATTGTGTCAAAGATAGAACTCACTTCCTCCCGAGAATGGCGGTCTCGCATGCCCGACGGTCTGGGGTTCCTCTTCCTCGGTCTCCGACGAAGATCCCGACATGGGCCCGAGCCCCGCTGGCCATGGCAGAGAGTGCGGGGGCACACCACCCCTGCCCTCATCTGACCATCTCCCAGGGTCCTTCCCTGGTGATTCCGCCCACAAGTCTGCCTCCGGGCGACCCCGCCATGGGGACCATCGGCACGTCCCGACCACGACCCCTGTCAGCTTACCTGGGAGCCTGGCGGAAGCTTCCCGGGGTCTCACAGTGGGAGGTCGGGACAATCCGGCAGGGCTACACGATTCTCAATTCGTGTCCGCCCCCAGGTTTCGAGGTGTGCTTCACCTGTTCCCCGAACAGGCACCTCATTCCTGCGAGAGGAGATCGACGCCCTTTTAACAAAAGGTGCGGTCGAGCCGGTACCCCCAGCCGATATGGAACGAGGGTTTTACAGCCCATACTTCCTGGTCCCCAAGAAAGCAGGCGGGCTGCGACCAATCTTGGATTTGAGGCGTCTAAACCGGCACCTGGCCAAATACCAGTTCAAGATGCTGACGGTCCGCTGCATTCTACCATGCATCCGTCCTGGAGATTGGTTCGCAACAATCGACCTGAAGGACGCGTACTTCCAGGTAGAAGTGGTTTCAAGGCACAGACCCTTTCTAAGGTTCTGTTTCCAGGGCCATGCTTACCAGTACAAGGTCCTACCCTTCGGTCTTGCCCTATCCCCTCGCACCTTTACTAAGGTTGTCAGGGCTGCGCTAGCCCCGCTCCGCCGGGCAGGCATTCGGATCCTGGATTACCTCGACGACTGGCTTCTCATAGCCTCGTCCAGAGACCAGTTGATCCGACACCAGGGCAAGGTGCTTTCGCACTCAAATCGTTTGGGTCTGAAGGTCAACTGGGAAAAGAGCCACCTCACCCCCGTGAGAGTCATCTCTTTTCCCGGGATGGAGCTGAACTCCGAGAGCATGCTGGCGCGATTATCGGTAGAACGCACCAGGGCCTTGCTGACCGCACTCTTAGCGGTGTCCTCTCGACCAGTGGTCAGACTGAAGTTAATTCAGAGGCTCCTGGGGCATATGTCAGCCGCAGCCCCAGTCATTCGACTCGGGCTCCTGCGTATGCGACCACTGCAGCAATGGCTTCTCTCGCGAGTTCCGAGTTGGGCATGGCGTCAGGGAGCGCTACGTCTGCCCACGGCAGACATGCTCCCTTACCTGAAGGTCTGGAAGACGGAGTGCTTCTGAGGTCTGGGGTGCCTCTTTCAAGCCATCCCAACCGTGTGGTGGTCACCACCGATGCCTCCAAGACTGGTTGGGGCGCCATGTGCGGTTCCCACCGAGAGTCCGGTGCCTGGACCGGAAGACGCTCTCGCTGGCACATAAACCGTCTTGAGCTAGTTGCAGTCATTCTAGCGCTACGGCGCTTCTGCCCGCTCCTCCGGGGGCGGCACGTGCTGGTCAGGACCGACAGCACTGCGGTAGTGGCGTACATCAACCACCAGGGCGGTGTACCCTCCCGCTTCCTGCACTACCTCGCCCAACAGCTGCTCCTCTGGAGTTAGAGCGACTTCCGTCGCTCGAGCCTTCATATCCCTGCGGAGTGTAACAGGATCGCGGTTCCACCGTCCAGATTCCACCCCTCGACAGGAGATTGGCGACTCCATCCTCGGGCTGTTTAGCAGATTTGGGACATCTTCGGCGAGGCCCAGGTACCTGCTGCCTCCCGTGTGAATACCCATTGCCGGCTCCTATTCCTGTCCCAGGCTCCTCTCGGGACAGATGCGCCGGCTCACTGCTGGCCCGGGAACAAACGCTTATGTGCGTTTTCCCCAGTGAAGCCTCCTAGCACAACCTCTGTGCATGGTCAGGGAGGACGAGCGCGGGCTACTCTTTCGCCCTCTTCTGGCCGAACAGAGTATGGTCTCCAGACCTCTCTGCGCTCGTGACAGCCCCCCCTTGGCCGATTCCCCCCTGAGTCCAGATCTGACTCAAGGGGGGGGGATACAGGCACCCGCGGCCAGACCTCTGGGCCCTACTTGTATGGCATATCTGTCAGCGGTGGACCCCGAGCCTCTACCACCCCTCGCGGTGACTACCTATACCATGCGTTAGCCCCCTCCACAGAGTGTGCTACGCTGGCAAGTGGGGTCGGTTCGTCGAATGGTGCTCTTCCCGCCAGGAAGACCCCGGGACATGCCCCATCTGAGTGGTGTTGACCTTCTCCAGGAGAGGTTCGATCGGGGGCTGTCCCCATCGTCCCTCTAGGTCTACGCCGCCGCGATTTCTGCCTTCCACCTCCGGGTTGAAGGGAAATCAGTGGGCAGCCACGCACTATGGTGAGATTTCTCAAGGGGGCTAGGCGCCTCCGACCTCCTAGACCACCCTCCATTCCTCTTGGGACCTCTCCGTCGCCCTTCGGGGCTGCGGAAGTCACCTTTTGAGCCCTGGCATTTGGCAGAGCAGCGTGTCCTCTCACGGAAGACCGCACTCCTGCTTGCTTTGGCCTCAATTAAGTGGTTGGGAGATCTCCAGGCACTGTCCGCCGACGAATCCTGCCTGGAATTCGGCCCTGGTGATTCTCTGGTTACCATCAGACCCAGGCGCGGATTCATCCCCAAGGTCCCATCCGTCCCCTTCCGGGACCAGGTGGTGACCCTGCAAGCTCTGCCCGGGAGGAGGCAGAACCAGCCCAGGGTTCGTTATGTCCTGTGCGAGCTCTCCGGATCTACTTGGACAGAAACCGGGAGCTTCGTCGCTCCCAGCAGCTCTTCATATGTTTCGGAGGCCAGCGTAAGGGTTCCGCTGTCGCCAAGCAAAGGCTTGCCCACTGGCTAGTGCGGCTATCCGCCTAGCTTATGAGGCGTGTGAGGTTCCCTGCCCTCTCCATCGGAGGGCCCACTCCACTCGCGGCATCGCTGCCTCGTGGGCGTTGGCTAGAAGGGCCTCACTCGCCGACATTTGTAGAGCTGCGGGCTGGTCTACACCTAACACGTTCATCAGGTTGTACAACCTTGATGTAGACTCTGTTCCCTCTGCGGTCCTGAGTGGTGGCAGTCACCCTTAGGGGACGGAGCAGGTGTAAGCTTGCAGTACTCTCCTCGTCATC